>PVKP010000480.1:0-82139 GCA_004027715.1 Plecturocebus donacophilus
AAAAAAAAAAAAAAAAAAAAAAGAATAATAGTCTCCACTTCCATCCAGGTTGCTGAAAATGCCATTAATTCATTCCTTTTTATGGCTGAGTAGTATTCTGTCGTATATACTACAATTTCTTTATCCACTCACTGATTGATGGGATTTGCCCTGTTTCCACAGTTTTGCAATTGCAAATTATGCTACTATAAATATGTGTGTGCAAGTATCTTTTTTATATAACGACTTCTTTTCCTCTAGGTAGATACCCAGTAGTTGGATTGCCGGATCAAATGGTAGTTCTATTTTTAGTTTTTAAGGAATCTCTACGCTGTTTTCTATAGAAGTTGTACTAGTTTACATTCTCACCAGCAGTGTAGAAATTTTCACTTTTCACTGCATTCATGCCGACATCTATTTTATTTATTTATTTAATTTATTTTTAATTTTATTTCTTTTTTTGTTTAGAGACAAAGATTCACTTTGTCACCTAGGCTGGAATGCAATAACCTCAGCCTCCCAAAGCTTGGGAATTATAGATGTGAGTCACCATGCCTGGTTAGGTCTCAGTCTTTGTTTACTTGCAAGTCAGTAGCTGAAACCACATCTCACCCCCAGAAACACTAGAGCTTTCTTTTTTTTTTTTTAAATATATATTTTATTGCTCTTTAGGTTCTGGGATACATGTGCAAAACATGCAGGATTGTTGCATAGGTACATACATGGCAATGTGGTTTGCTGCCTCTATCCCCCTCGTCACCTATATCTGTCATTTCTCCCTATGTTATCCCTCCCAAACCTCTGTACCCACTGTTGTCCTTCCACTAGCCCCCCAGGCAAACAGACCCCACTGTGTGATGCTGCCCTCCCTGTGTCTATGTGTTCTCATTGTTCAACACCCGCCTATGAGTGAGAACATGTGGTGGTGTTTGATTTTCTGTTCTTGTGTCAGTTTGCTGAGAATGCTGGTTTCCAGATTCATCCATGTCCTTACAAAGGACTTGAACTCATCGTGTTTTATGGCTGCATATTATTCTATGGTGTATATGTGCCACATTTTCCTTGTCCAGTCTATCATCATGGGCATTTGGGTTTGTTCCAGGTCTTTGCTATTGTAAACAGTGCCATAATGAACATACATGTGAATGTGTTTTTATAATAGAATGATTTATAATCCTTTGGTTATATACCCAGTAATGGAATTGCTGGGTCAAATGGAATTTCTATTTTTAGGTCCTTGAAGAATTGCCACACTGTCTTCCACAGTGGTTGAACTAATTTACACTCCCACCGACAGTGTAAGTGTTCCTATTTCTCCACATCCTCTCCAGCATCTGTTGTCTCCAGATTTTTTAATGATAGCCATTGTAACTGGCATGAGTTGGTATGTCAATGTGGTTTTGATTTGCATTTCTCTAATGACCAGTGATGGTGAGCATTTATTTATATGTCTGTTAGACATTTTATATCCTCTTTTGTGAATTGTCTATTCATGTCCTTAGTCCACTTTTTGATGGGATTTTCTGTTTTTGTTTTTACTAATTTATTTGAATTCCTTGTAGATTCTGGATATTACTTGTTTATCAGATGTGTTTTTATTTTTTTTTTAATATAATTTTGACTTGTGGAATTGTTACAGGAATAGTCCACATATATTCTTCATTCAGATTCTATGACTGCGAATTTTGTATATTGTATTAGATATGCATACATATTTAAAATATGAATAATTATTGTCTTCTCTATTGATTGGAAATAAATTGAAGGCAAAATTTTATTTTATTTTTAATTGCTTCAGTATATATTTTCTATGAACAAAGACAATGATATTCATATGTTTCATTGCTGGTTTTGTTAATTTGAGTTATGTTGGTGTCTCCCAAGTTACTCCATTTTAAAGCTTCTATTTTCCACTATATAATTTATGTATGCTGGGAGGAGATACCTCAGTATCCTGTTCCTTCAGCAGCTTGTTCCCACTAGTTTTAGCATCCATTGATGATTCTTACCTGATAAACTATTTTTATGATGGCTGTTATGATAGACAAAATCATGCTCCCTGCAACTGATGTCCATGTTCTAATTCCTGGAACCTATGAATATGTTTGTTTACACGATAAAGATTAATTAAAGTTGAAGATGTTATTAAGTTTGCTAATCTGCTGACCATCAAATAGAATTGTCCTGGGTTGCTTGAGTAAAACCAATTTAACTAGAAGGGTCATTCAGAGTGGAAGAGGGAAGAGAGAGTAAGTCAGAGAGAGATGTGACTATGGAAGAACATCAAGATTATGTGATAAGTAATTGATTTGCTTTCACTGGTTTTGAAAATGGAGGAAAATGGCTGTGAGCTGAGAAATGTAGGCTCCATCTGAAATCTGGAAAAGGCGAAAAACAGATTCTCCTCTACAGCCTCCTGAAAGGAATCCAGCCATCCTAACACCTGGCTTTTAGCCCAGTGATACTTTTGTCAAACTTCAGACTTATACGTCTGCAAGATTATAAATTCATATAGTTTTAGCCATTAAGTTTGTTGTAACTTTTTATAGCAGAAAAAGACATAGTAATTGTCAAAAGGCAAATCTACCATTTCTTAGATGTATTAGTTGCTTTTATTGAAAAAATTGTAAACTGATATTGATATTTTATTTAGAATATCAAAACTGGCTTCCCCAGGTATATTCCTAAACAAAATTAAGAGGATGCTATATGTAATTTGGTTAGCCACAGTAGCTGAAGAGAATCATAATAAATTGAATAAGCAATGATTTTTTTTCACCCAGAAAAATTCTACACCCCTAAATTTGCTATTGTATTTATATAGACAATTTTCATTATGGGCACATAAAATATTTAATTTGATACTGTACATATTTATTGGTCTATTTAGTAGAATTGCTTGTATTATTATCTTTCTTAATATTTCTATTTTTAAGTAGGAGGTGTAGGAAAATAATGGTTTCATTGAATACCTTGGCTAGAAAAATTAATAGAAAATATATATAACAAAGTAAATTCGGGACTTCTTGAAACTTACGTGATTTTTGGCAGGCATCATAAAATGGGATCTTAGAAAAATGCATATGGCCTTACTTTTTATTACAACTATTTCCTAGAGCTATTTTTGGGAAGACTATAAATACTTTTGTCATAAGAACAGTGTTTTCATTCTGTTCTTGTATAAATGAGTAGTTGCTGTTCTGAATTAAAAAGTTTTTCCCACTACTTTAGTAGACAAGGATGTGTCAGATTATAAGATAATTAATTATTGAGAGTTGATTGGGTAATCATTTTACCTTTGCAAAATCAATTACAAAAATTGCTCTGTTTAATTCATCAAATACTTTGTTTTCATAATTTTTATGGTTCTATCAGCAAGAACTTGGTTTAAAAATTAAAGCAGCCTGGCTGATATTATAAAAGTAGTAATTTTTAACGAAGAGAATGCAAAGCTACAATGAAATAACTGTGTTCAAACATATGTTCTGATCAATGTTACTTTATCCTTTATCCAGTCAAAAGCTTGCTAAGTCTTGGTTTTCTGCTTTGGAATCGATGTTGACTGGCAAATTTTTTTTCTGGCCAGGAGCAGTTTATATTGAAGCTTTCTTCAGAAGGCTCACAAGAAATTGAAAGAGAAAAGGAAGGTATACCTTTGCCAGAAATTTAGAATGAGAGGAAGGAAAAAAATACATCGTCTTATAAAATTAACTACATGCCTTTTCTTATATCTGAAAATGTAAATCATTCATTATTTAATATATTTTCTTTTAAAGGATTTTTTTCCCTTTTCAGAATTGTGAAATTAGGCAAATATTTTGCCTAAGAAAAAATTATGAAATAAAGTTTTTCTGTGTTCATATACTTCAACTTTACTGTCTTTCTCCCTTTGTTTTGGTATCTCTGTCCGGAGTGGCCTCTTGCTCTCTTTTCCACTCCATTGATCAAAACTTGCTCTGAGAAATGAAGTTGACAAATTCGTTTACACAAAGGAGAGAATGCCAAATATTACCATAGCAATTGTTGCCCATTTTCAGACATTATCATCAATCTTGATATTTTTTAGAACTCATACTGTTTGTGTCTTCAAAATCCCTTCTAACTGAAAATTTCAGGCAGAAGCTGTCATTTGACCATAGTTGGTCAGAGGAGGACACTTATTTTTAAAATTTTCACTAAAGTATAAAATAAATTCAAAAACTAAACAATAGCTTCCTGATGAAGTATTCTGAATTTTTATTGAACAAATCTTTAGTTTCTTGTAGATGGTTATCAGTTCATAACGAGGCACTAAGAACATATTTGCAAGGCAAGGAGCTCATTACTCTTCCTAAGTGTTGAATGGTGATACTCCTGGTGGTAGGTCTACAATCACTCATGAGCTATAACCTTTTCCCTTGAAATTCGATCTATAATATGTTGCCTTGAAATCCTCATGTGTTTCTCTGTTTAGGTTATGCATATAAGTCTGGTCTCCTTCTTTAGTTTGGAAGCTCTTTAAGGATAGAACCGTGGTTGCTAATCTCTTTATCCTCTTTGGCCCCAAATCCTCGGACAAGTATAATAAAAGTATTTTACCTTTGGCATTATCCCATATTTAACTAAATCCAGGGAAGAAAGTCCTAAGATTGAATAGCTTCACAGCATTGTAACATAAGCATGGAAAAATGAAAAGACAGACGGGAAAATTAGTTTATATTTTTGGCTTGCAAGTGATAGAAACCCAAATAAATGTGAAAAAAAAAAACAGTTGTTACCATAACTAGTTAACAAAACTGTTCATAGGGCTTTCTGGACTCTGGCGTAATTTTTCTTTATGTTCAAAAATGTTATCAGTTCTCTCCCTTTCTTTCCATCTTGACTCTATTGTTTTCTTACATATTTTTTTCTTTTACAGACTGCATCCCCATGCAATGTGGCAGCAAAAATGAAACCTGGGAAGTCCAGACATCGTCTCATTCTTGCATCAGTGATCATACCTAGTGGGAAATGGTTTGCCAATTGACTAGCCAGAGACACCTGGTCAGATTCTGAAAGGAACAGAATTAAGGCATGTAATTAATAGTTTTAAAAGATGGAAAATATATAAATGTTAAAGAAAAGAGAAAGTATGCTATTAGAAAAGAATGTGTTCTATAAAACATAGAGAATTATTGTTGAGAGATTCTTTATCTAGTTCTTTCTATTGTTATACAATAATGTAAACTGCCTTAAGAATAGAAAATCAGAATATGCATGGAGTTTAGTTAGTGTAAATTCAGACTGCCCAGTTAGACCACAACTAGCTGATCTTCTTTAAAGTCTGCTGTATTAGGAATATGTATAATTCTCACTTAATAGATGTAAATGGTAGACATAGGACAGCATTATATGTGACTATTGGGGTAGAATATGTTCTTTTTGATATTTCCCTGCCTGTCACTATAATTTGTCAGATGGAAGGAGCTCAGCATATAAGAAATAACATTAATGACCTGGATTTAGTAAGTTTGAATTAGGAAACACCATTATGCTAATACTATTTAGGGCTTTCAGTAATCTGTGAGACTATTATTATTCATTTCAAAAATAGAAAATAGAAAGAAGTCAGAAAATCTGAGTTACTAGTGTTATAACTCAAATAAGACAAACATAGACATTGCTTTTGCAGAGCTTAAATTATGGGGGTGGATTTAGACAAGCAGAGAAGCTGATCCAAAAGTGAAATAAGGGCTACCATGAGAGAAAGTTCAGGTATCATGGCTTCACATAGGAGATAGTGTTAACCCAAATAGCCAATGAGTTATTCAAGATGAAAGAACAGACCACATTTGGAAATGGGTGAGGCCAATGTGAGGTTGTAAGTCCTTTTTATGATAAATATTTTGAAGCCATTCTTAGTGACTTGTCTATTTGAGATACAATAATTTTTATTAAATGGCTGAGTACCACAATTTTTGAAGCAATTAATTTGTTTTCTAAGGACATTTTCCTCTACCAAGTGCCTCTGCCATCTGTGAAGCGCATAATCTAAGAAGAAGAAAATATTTACTGGTCTATTATTTGGATGTCATCGGGATCTCCATTAAGACTTATGATGATACATGCAAGGTAGGAAAGTAGTCATCAGAGTGAAGAGGAAGTTGCTCCAAGCCTAGTGCTGCATAGTACAAATATTTTTTGAATAACCTGGAATAAGGTTAGGCCCTCTTTGTAAGAGAAGTGAAGTAAAACAGACATGGTACAGCCTGTTTTACAGGCTTGTTACAAGTACAATAAAAAGAGCCTGTACTTGTTACAAGTACAATAAAAAGAGCCTGGCTTTGCAGCTAGGCAGACCTGGTGACAACTCCCAGTAATGTTGTATAAAAAAATGGCACTTTCTTCCACGAGACTCAATTGCCTCATCTGAACAACGATAATAACATCCACATTGCAGGCTTCAGACAACAAGGGCTAAGCATCTGATATATAGTAGGTGCTCAATAGCAGCTAAGTCCTTGATTGTTAATAGGTAGTGATCGTTTTGAGATGTAGTACTTATCAGCATCCTCTATTTGTACAATGTTTCACAATTGGAAAATAAGAGAGAAACAGATCACATTTGGAAAGAGGTGAGAACAATGTATGAGGAAGGAAATCACTTTTATGAGAAACATTTTGAAAAGCATTTTTAGTTACATGTATATCTGATATTCAACAATTTCACTTATCTACTTTGAAATATGGTCAGGCTTAATGGTTACATTTATTCACATTTATTTTCTTATTCTTCAAATATCCCCTGTGAGGTAAATACTGTTCTCTTGATTTTGAAATAAATAAGTGAGATCCCACTTGAGGAAGAATGGAGAGTCAGTGTGGCATAATGAGGGTAAAGAGATCTGTATTTGAAAAATAGCTCCAAGAATCAATAGCCACATGATCTCCTAAAGCACTTAGCACAGGGCTAGGAACATCCCTTACTCTAGGTTGATTAATCTCACTGGGCATGTGTGGCTACTTGAGTATTAAATGAGAAAATGAAGATATTTAAGCAAAATATATGGGATATAATAGAGGCTTTATAGTTATTAATTGTTCTCTGCTTATCTTACATTTTAGGTAGAACCTAGGCCAAGATTATTTTGGAAAAACTTAAGTGGAATTTGGATAATGAGTATAATCTAGGGAGTTCAGTACTTAAATTTGATTGGGGAATGAAACACAGATCTTTAGCCTGAGTTTACTACAAAATTGATTAGCCTTCTGTTTAACTTCTTCCTTCAAATGGCTTAGCTTAGAATGTCTGATCTGCACCTTCTGCACATGGACCCCGGAACTTAAAGTATAATATTAAAAAAAGAATGTCTGGCTACGTAACTAAGGCTATGGAGGAAACAGAAAACACATTACTTTGCTATTAGCTTTCTGGATAGTTGTCAAGAGTGTTCAGGAAAGGTAATATGTAGAGAATGTTCCATTGGGGCTGGTTCATGATTTAAACAGTGACTCTGAGGTTTTTGTGGATGTATTTCAACTGAGGCAGCACTGAAGAGCATTAAAAAGTCAGACTGTACTGTAGTTGGTTGATAGGTGCTCTCCAACATGTGTATGTGTATGTAAGTACACACAGACACTGAATCAGGTCTCAATTATTGGTAACATCTCATTTATCTCTGAGGTGGCATCAAAGCATTCACACGCAGAGGCTTGAATTCTTGCATGCTCTACAGATCTAAAATCCTTAATGGATTCTGCCATCTAGAAAATAAATATTTGTTTTCTCCAGGAAACAACCTAATAATAATACTTATAATAATAGCAGTAGTTTAATGGGTAATTCCTGTGTGTCCATCAGTATTTTACATTATCATGGAACTTTCACAAACTCCATTCTACAGTTAAATAACTGGGATTGAGAAAGGATTACATAAATTGGTCAGAATTACATAGCAACTAAGTGAATGAATAGGAATCCAAATATGTTCCACCTGAGACAAATTCCTGGTCTCTCAAGCGTCTCACCTACAGAGATAAAGCCAGAAGTAAGCAGTAAGACAGTTATCTCTAGGGGATCAAGGAGATTCCTGTTCAAGTGTTGCCTAATTTTTTTCTCCTCTGACTTCTTTCTTCCAGTTGGGCAGCCCATTGCTACACCCAAAATATTCAAAGAGTCCCTATTGCCTAGTGAATCAAGTACATATTCCTGAAGGTTTTACATAACATGGCTCTAGTCAATATTTCAGAAAGCTTCCAGTATTCCCTTGCCTACAATGGTCAAATTGGATAATTTATTGTTCTCAGAACCTAACATAGGTTTTCCCATATTTCTTTTTGCTCATGATTTTCTCTCTGCCTGATCGACACCCTTCTACCAACTATACTCTTAGACATTTTTCTTAAAGAGTCACGTTAAATTCTCCTTTCTTTAGGAAGTCTTGCCTGAACCCTGCAATCAAATCTTATTTCACTCTCATATCTCATGCCCATGACCTTTTGATTATAATCATATTTTGGCTTTTAACATTTGCTTCATATTATGGGGATTTGTGCAGAGGTAATCTAATATAGGAGGTTGGAGTCTGTGAAATCTTTGATATATCATTGACCATTTGCTTATTAGGCAAATTATTATTTTCTCCTGTGCCTCCATATATTTTAACACATAGAGGGTGTTTGCAGGGGTAAAATTCATTTAAAAAAAATTTTTTACAGAATCTATTAGCTACTTCTCCATAGGGGACAGGTGGAAATATATATGGGTCTTAACATCCCGTAACAACTAGGGAACATTATTGGTGTTAGTGACAGGAAGCTAGATGCTGTCATATGCGTGGCAGTCCCATACAAGGAAGGATTGCTCCACCAAAAATACTGAATGGTCCCAGATGAGAAATACCAGTAAGGAAACAAGAAAAGTAATTGTTAGGCAGCAATTTTTTGTTTAGAGGGGGATCAAAAAAGTCCATTTTCTTAATTATGCAAACATATGAAGACTCTTGGAAAGAAATACAACTTTATATTGTATAACTTGATAGAGTGTTGCTTCTTTAAAAATTCATTGTTATGCAGAACTGATCAGTAAGGAGGAGGTAGGTAATCTTCTTAGAAGTCACTAATTAGTGCACAAATGTGTAGATAGAGGCATATAGGTAAAATTTGATCTAAAACCTAAAGCATGAGAAGAACCCAACTACTTAAGGAGACAGAGGAGCATACCCTAGTAAAAGGGATCACCCACTGTGAGAGCCCTAAAGCAGAGCAAAGCTAGGTGGTATATTTTTGCAATAGAAGAATGTATATTTTTGCATGCCTGGAGCATCATAAAAGATGGAGACGTAGCATGACATGAAACAAGACAGTAGGGTGGACCCTGAATATTTTCCTCTCAATTGAATAAATAATGATTTGAAGAACATGAAAACATTGGGATGGCATAATCAGATTTTTTTGATTTATGTATTCACTCATGCTCTTGAATGGAGAGTGGACTGGAGAAAAGATAGATAGCAATAAAGCAGTTAGCAATCCATTGCAGTAATTCAGATAAAAGGTGCTGATACCAAGACTAGAAGAGTGTCTGTGGAGATGAAAAGTATGTGGCTCTGGACGTACAATATTTTGGACATAGGCCAAAAATGATATGGCAGTACATGGATGGGATGTATGAAGAACAAGAAAAGGATGAATTAAGAATGACTCCAAAGGGGTTGTAATCTAATGAGATTGGGAGTATGCAGTGAAAGTTTCAGTGAGAAGATAAAATGATAGGTTTTGGGTATCTTGAAGTTGAAGTCACAACTATAGTAAATGTGGATGTATAAATTTGACAGCTGGTCTAAGAATGGAGGACAGGGCTAGATACAATACTAGTGAGTTAGCTTATTCAAGTCACCTAAAAAGAGGACAGACAAAGGAAAAGGAAAAGGTCCAGGAATGAATCTTGGAACCATTCAGCATTCAGAAGTGGGAGAGAAAAAAAGTCAGCAAAAGATACTGAGAAAGACCAGCCAGAGTGAAGTGAAAGAAAAACAAAGAGATGTAAGGTGTCACAAAGGCTTAGAGATGAAAGTGTCTCAAGAAGGAGAGCAGGGTCATTTCTGTCTACTCCGTAGGATGCTACTCAGTGGCCAAATGAGTGAAGAAAATGACCATGGCATCAATCAACATGGGACTGCAGGGGTGTAACAGTGCAAGGGGCACTGTGACTCATTGCAAGGGGCACTGCCTGTATTTCTATAGCAAGGACAGTTTAAGAAGAGTAAAGCATAACAAATTATTTAATCAAAGTTTTAGGTGAAATGGTAAAACAGGAACAAAGATAAAATTATTTAGGCAGATAGTGAGGGCAAAAGAGTCCTTAGCAGAGCTTCCCCTTTAACAAAAAACAGCCCAAGAAATAATTTTTTTTCAAACAAAGAGAAACTTGAAAAATGAGCTGTAAACAGAAAAGCAAGCTGAAATCTTCACAGGGGAATGCCAGCAGCTGTGCCAATAGAAAAGAGGTATCTGGGGGCCAGACATGTCCAACATGGAGGCTGCATCTTCCCTTTATATGTTACCGCATGTACAGTAAAGAAATGGAGAAGGCCGGGCATGGTGGCTCACGCCTGTAATCCCAGCACTTTGGGAGGTTGAGGCAGGTGGATCATGAGGTCAGGAGTTTGAGACCAGCGTGACCAACATGCTGAAACCACGTCTCTACTAAAAATACAAAAATTAGCCGGGTATGATGGTGCACACCTGTAATCCCAGCTACTCAAGAGGCTGAGGCAGGAGAATCACTTAAACCCTGGAGGCGGAGGTCGCAGTGAACCGAGATTGCACCACTGCACTCCAGCCTGGGCAACAGGCTAAGATTGTCTCAAAAAACAAACAAACAAAAAAAGTGAAAAAAAGAAAAAGAAAATAAAAAAGAAATGGGCAAAACACCGTCAAGTTAGGCAGAGAACCCATCTGAATAATAAAAGTTTAAGGTGGGATGGCCAGTTTTTTGCACCCTATGAGAATGGCACACCTAATCCTAATCAATTTTTCATTCCTTATGCAAATGGAAGACCTGGTACAACCAATATTTTGCTCCCTATGTAAATCAAACATTGCCTTTTAAAGATCATTTCTAAAAAGCTGGGATTTCACCAAGGACCCCTCTCTCCGCAGCAGAAAGAGCCATTCTCTCTCTTTTGCCTATTACACTTCCACTGTCGACCTGACTCTTGGTGTGTCTGCGACTTAGTTTTCCATGACTGTGAGACAAGGAACCTCAGGTATCACCCTAGATGAATGACTCGGTTTCAACTGGAGCCTTCAAAAATGAAGACACAAAGACCCAAGAAAAAACCGTCCATGTTTATGCTTAGATTAAATGAAGAGTGAACAGCTATGTAGAAATGTGATCTGACAAAAGAGAATTTTCTAATAGTAATAGACTGAGTGGGGAAACCTAGCAACATTTGTATGTTTTGGTTACATTTGGTGCCTCTGCGTGGTGTTCCTGTCTCCTGGGTATAGTGCAGGACCCCTCTGGAATAAGGTTTTTATAAAGTACTATGGGATAAGGGTAGGTCAGAGAATTTTTTTATGACCACTTCTTATACAAAAGGTAGGTGAAGGATAAATTAATATTTCTAGGTTTATGGCTAGCTTTATTGGGGAGGGGTTCTGGTTCCTATGACCTGCCTTGTGAAAGAGGGATTCTAATTTCTGTGACCTGCCTTGGGAGATGAAGGGAAGCAGGAGAACTAACAATCCTATTACTGGGTATATACCCAAAGGATTATAAATCATTCTGCTATAAAGACACATACACATGTATGTTTATTGCAGCGCTATTTACAATAGCAAAGACTTGGAACCAACCCAAATGCCCATCAATGATAGACTGGATAAAGAAAATGTGGGACATATATACCATGGAATACTCTGTAGCCATGAAAAACGATGAGCTCATGTCCTTTGCAGGGTGAACCTGGAAACCATCATTCTCAGCAAACTGATGCAAGAACAGAAAATCAAACACCACATGCTCTCATTCATAAGTGGATGTTGAACAATGAGAACACATGGACACAGGGAGAGGAGCATCACACATTAGGGACTGACGGGGGCAGAAGGGAAAGGGGAGGGAGAGCATTAGGACAAATACCTAATGCATGCAGAGCTCAAAACCTAGATGATGGCTTGATAGGTGCACCAAACCACCAGGGCACATGTATATCTATGTAACAAACCTACACATTCTGCACATGTATCCCAGAACTTAAAGTAAAATAAAAAGTAAAACAAACAAAAAAGATAAGAGAACTTTAGAAATAAACATTGCTTCTGAGGCCTTTCCAATGTCCTTCAATGCAAAGTACTCAGCACACCAAAGTACCACACTGTGTGTTACTTATTTTTCTAAGCATCATCAGTACTCTTCACAGAAGTATTTTTTTGTAGAATAAGCGGGACAGAGGCCACATTGGAATTGGTTAAAGAGTGACTGGGTCTTGTAAATCTGAAAAAATGCAAATCAAGGTAATGTACAGCTTTTCCTTGAAAAACATTTAAAATGACTAAAAGTTACATTTTATATCATTAATTATAAGGCATCAATGATTTCCAAAGGACAAAAGTCACCAATTGCCAGTAACATACTAAGAACTGAAACATGGGGTAGTCAGTGGAGCAAGTGATACTGAGCCTGCCCTGTGGGAAGTTGTCATTGCCAGTATGTTGAATTTAAAAGTTAGGAAAAAGTATTTGGGCCTCCAACATGGTGAGCTAATCCTAAAACACTTGCATAAATCTAGAATCTATGAAGGATTATATCTCAGTGAAAGGGTCAAGTAGAAAAGGTGGATACACAAGCACGGGAAAAAAGAAAGTCAGTTTATCCCGCTTATTACTGTGTGAGGAAAAAAGCACAATAACGACCTCCCTAAAGAAATCAAAATCAAGATCTGCTGTTTCACATGAGTTTTACATTAACCAAATGGAATGGTCAAGATAAACATAAATACAGTAGTGCCCCTCCCCAAACTTATCCACAAGGTATATATTTGGAGACCCCAGCGGGATGTCTGAAACCTTGGATAATACTGAACTCTGATGCTTTTTTCTGTACATAAACATCTTTGATACAGTTTAATTTTTAATTTAGGCAAAGTAAGAGATGAACAACACTAACTACTAATAAAGCAATTATGACAATATACCATGGTTACCTCTCTTTAGCTTTATATATTTGAGAGATTGGTTCCAGGACCACTACAGATACCAAAATCTGCAGATGCTCAAGTCCCTGATAGAAAATGGTCTTGTATCTGGATATAATCTATGTACTTCCTGCCACATACTTTAAATCATATCTTAATTACTTACCTAATAAAATGTAAATACTGTGTAAATAGTTGTTATACTGTAGTGTTTTTGTGTTTTTATTGTTGTATTGCTATTTTTACTGTACTTTTTAAAAATATTTTTGATCTGTGTTTGGTTGAATGCATGAATGTGGAACCTACAGAAATGTAGGGTCTGGGCTGACTGCATTCAGTAAAATAAGAGTTATTTATGGATTAACAGGCAGGTAGTGTATACAATGTAGATACCTCGGACAAAGGGATGATTCAGGTCCTGGATGGGACAGGGTAAGATTTTATCATGCTATTCGGAATGGTTCACAATTTATAACTTATGAATTGTTTATTTCTGAATTTTCTATTCAATATATTCAGACCACAATTGACTGCAAGTAACTACAGCTGCAGAAAGCAAAGCCACGGTTAAGGGAAGATTACTATATTAATGTTCAGATCAAAGATATCCTTTCAGTGTCTGGAAATAGTAAATAGTAAATACACACAGACGCACACACTGGAAATCCAGCCTGCAAGAAAATTCATTGGTGGAAGGGGCCTACAAAGGTAAGTTAATACTTTTTTTTTTAAAGGGGGCTATAGCCTTGTTAACTTCCAATAATAGGATAGCATATAATGAATGTATCAAATTGAGGTTATACAATGTGTATATTTAAAATAATTTTGGTGTGGGAAGGGAGAGCATCAGGACAAATAGCTAATGCATACAGGGCTTAAAACCTAGGTGGCAGGTTGATAGGTAGAGAAAACCACTATGGCACATGTATACCTATGTAACAAACCTGCACATTCTGCACATATACCCCAGAATTTAAAGTAAAAAAAAAAAATTAAAATTAAATCATTAATATTATTTCTTTCTAGAAATATAAGGCGCTACATACTCTGAAAATTCGTCAGACATATTCTGAAAATTTCTCAAACTGCAGAGTTTGTTCACACTTCTTTTAAAAAGAAATTCAAAGGCCTTTTAAAGCATGTAGCTGCCTTTGAAATATAGAAAGGGAAGTTTTCTGGGAACTGCACAGAAAAAGACAGCTAATACCAGAATGGAAAATCAACAGTGAAGCTCTACTATTGTGGGGAATTTAAAAATACCAAGTTTGTTTGCCCCATTCTATTGTAAAGGTTTTGAAACTTTCAAAATAAAAAGATTTTTGCCTAATTTTATTGTGAAAGTTTTGAAACTTACAAAATAGAAATGATGTACCAAAATCTTAGAGGAAACATTTATATTCCCATCACCTATATTCCTCCATTAACATTTATAAACTTGCTTTTTTCATGTATTCATCTGATATGGTTAGACTTTGTGTCCCCACCCAGATCTCGTCACCAATTGTAATCCCCATATTCCTCATAATCCCCATGTGTCAAGGGAGAAACCAAGTGGAGGTAACTGAATTATCAGGGTGGTTTCTCTCATGCTGTTCTCACATAGTGAGTGAGTTCTCCTGATATCTGATAGTTTTATAAGGTTCTCCTACCCATTGTTCAGCCCTTCTCCTTCCTGCCACCTTGTGAAGAAGGTGCCTTGCTTTCTCTTCACTTTCCACCATGATTGTCTGTTTCCTAAGGTCTCCCCAGCCATGCTGAGCTGTGAGTCAATTAACCCTCTTTCCTTTATATATTACTCAGTCTCAGACAGTTCTTTACAGCAGTTTGCAAACAGACTAGTAGACCCTCCATCTATCCATTTTTCTACCTATCCATCATTCCACCTTTTGTTTTTTGATGCATATCAAAGTAAATTCCAGACATCAGTATACTTCACCCTAAATATTTCAGAATATATGTCATTAACTAGAACTCAATTTTTACCTTTTCAAATTTTGATGTAAAATTTACATACAATAAAATGCATCATTTTTAAACTGAGTTTTGAAAAATGAATACAACTGTGAAATCAAACTCCTGTCAGGATATGGAATACTAGCATCTATATACTACCCATGCTAGCATCATTGTTAATATAGTTCATGTTTAAATTCATTTAAATCCTGTACCATTAAGTCAGGAAGTTTCTTTATGACTCTTCCCAATAAATACCTACCTCCACTTCCCCAGTGGTAACAACTTTCTTGACTTTTTTCCACCATAGAATATTTAATATAAATAGAATTACACTCTATGTACTTAGTTGTACAAGACTTCTTCCTCTCATCATTAATATATTTGAGGTTCACCCATTGTTACATGTATCTACTAGTTGTTCCTTTTTATTCTGAGTATGATTTGATATAAATATAGTTATTTTGTCTATCCATTTTATTTTTAACCAAAGAGTTTCATAGGTCAATGCTATCACAAATTCAAAGAACATAACCCATTATTTGATATAAAGCTTTTCACAGAATAGAAAAGTAAAAGAAGGAATATTTCATAAATGTGCTACCATACCTAAACAAAGGTAATTAAAAAAAGGAAAAGCACAAGTCATCTCATTTATTAAAGTTAATTCAGAAATATCTCCTAAAATTTTAGAAAATCTGAGCCAGTAGCCAATAACAAAAGAAAGTTACCAGTTCAGCTGCTCAAACACACACAAATACCCATCAGTACCAAGTTGAGCTTAACACAGAAATATGAGGGCTATTTAACTTTGGGAAATTTGTGTAAGAACAATTAATTTCATTTGTAACTGTTGGAAAAATACTACATTATCATCCTTACAAGTGACCAAAAAAGCACTTGAAAAATTTATGGTAATGCAAATAAAACAACAACAAAAAAGATCTGTCTCAGCAAATTAGGCATAATTTGATCTAGCTATCTATAGAAATGACCACAATCATGAAGTTGTTGGATGTCTATCATTCTTAGGCTTGTTTTTGTACTTCTGTTATATTAACATGTCTTGATTTGTTGTTGTTTTGAGAAAGAGTCTTGCTTTGTCTCCCAGGCTGACGTGCAGTGGCATCATCTTGGTTCACTGCAACTTCCACCTCCCAGGTTCAAGCAATTCTCCTGTCTCAGCCGCCTGAGTAGCCAGGACTACAGGCACATGCCACTATGCTGGGCTAATTTTTTTTGTATTTTTAGTAGAGACAGGGTTTCTCCACATTAGCCAGGATGGTCTCCATCTCCTGACCTCATGATCCGCCTGCCTTGGCCTCCTGAAGTGCTGGGATTACAAGTGTGAGCCTCCATGCCTGGCTAACATGTCTTTATATACAGAAGATAATATTTTACTTTAAATTTTTACATGAAAAGCAATATTTTACTTATTTATTTGAAATTTGCTTTTTTCTTTACTCAACATTATGAATTTAGCCGTGTTAGCATCAATGGTAGCATAGTTCATGTTTTAATTCATTTATAATATTCCATTTTATGAATCAAACATATGGTATATATTAATTTTTTGAGAAACAGATGATTTTTTAATTTGTTATAGAGAGAAACAGTGAGGATTCTTCTGTTTATCTTTTTATGCTTAATTTTCACTGAAGTACAACAATTAGGTTGATAGTTTGTGGACATTTTCTGCTTTACATGTTGTAAATTTGCTCTACAACATGTAGCAACTAATACTCGTATCAGCAATGAATGAGTAACCCTTTTCCCAGTTCCTCACTAACATTTACTGATATCAGTTTTATTAATTAAAAAACTAACGGGAAATTAAATTATTTTCTATTAATGTTCAAACTTGAATATTTGCATAATTACTAATCATATCTGCATTAAAAATGATGAATTGGGTTCTTAATAGAATGCTTATTCACAAGCTTTGCCCATTTCTTAAAAAACTGTGATATTCATCTATTTATTATTTACATGAACAACTCTTTGCTTGTGTTGTATTCAATCTGTGGTTGGCTACGTGATTTCTCATATCTGTAGCTTGACTTTTTATTTCACTTCTGGTGTCATTTGTAAAACAATATATTTTATATTCAAATGCTCAAGTGTAGCAATCATTCCTAGTATGATTTTGCTTTTTATATTTTTTAAATAAGTATTTTCCTATCTTAGGATCTAAGATTTTGCCTTGTAAATAACCATAAAAGTGATATAAATATAACCTTTGACGTAGGAATTACTATTCTGAATGATAAGGATACTGAAATGTCTTGAGATAACATAATTTGCTTTTCATTTCCAATCTAAACAAAGGCATCTTTGAAACTGAATTCTGTAACTGCTATTTGTAAGCCTGGGTAGATTTTCACTGTATGAAACCATTGGTGATTTAATATGTTTTCTCCTTAGCAATACTTACAAGACTGTGCCTCTTAACAATTCAGTATGTAATATCAATATAATGCAGCTTTAATGCCGAATATTTGGCAGTCTTGCAAAGATGAAATGTTGAAGTAGATGAAACAGACAAGAAGTTAGAAGGGAATTTTGAGCTATCTTTGTACTGAAACCCACTACCTATAATTTAGAGTGATAGTTGATTTTATAGTGCAATCTATGTACTACACAGTTTGCATGCTTAATTTATGTAATTTTAGCTCATAATAATCCTCCTGAGTTGCTGCCTGAGGTCAGTGAAACTATTAATATCTACCTTACATGAGAAATCACATAAAACCTTAGGTAGATATTGATAGTTTCACTATCCTCAGTGAATAAGCAACTGAGACATAGAAAGATGAAGGGTGAACTAAAATGAACTAAATCAAAAAGCAAAGCTGGGATTCAAATTTAGGTAGTATGGCCTCAGAAATCATACTCATAACTACTGCATGGGATGGATTCTTCATATTCTAGGTCATAACCTAGGTTCTGCTTACTTAGAAGTATTTTACTTAAAACAAATGACTAAATACATAAATTTACACCATTAATCCATGTTTATCATACAAAAATTAGAAAAATATAGATACGAATGAGTACACTCTCTTCTATCTCATTACATCAGGGATCATTATGTTAACATGCTTTGTATCCGACCTGAAATTTTTCTCACAATATATTATTTTTCAGATTTTAAAACTGAGAATGAAGGATATTTGAAAATTTAACAGTGAATATCAAACATTTTACAGTGACAATAACAAACTGATAGAAAATATTTGGAATATATGTTATAATATATCCATGACAAATTCATGCATTGGTATTTTCAGTTCTAGGTGGCTTCATGTAAAACATATCAGTTGTGATTAAATTTGATTACATACATCAGAAAAACTGAAACTCCAGAGGCTTATGCATGACAGCATTTTTAACAGTATCTATCTCGTGTTGTAGTAAAGATGAGAGAGATAATTATTATAACAAGCTTAGCCCAGTGCTTGGCATATAGCAATGCTATTATTATTGTTGACAGCATTATAATTATTACTCTAAATTCACCTGATATTATTGCTGGATTAGCTGGATTAGTTATTGGGCTGTCATCCTTTACATTAGAGCATCCTTCTTATTATTGCAAACAAAAATATTGAACTCAAAGAGAAATAGAGTCATCTCTGTATTAATCCATTCTCATGCTGCTATGAAGAACTGGATCAGACTGGGTAATTTACAAAGTAAAGAGGTTTAATTGACTCACAGTTCTATATGGCTGGGAAGGCCTCAGGAAACTTATAATCATGGCAAAAGGTGAAGCAAACATGTTCTTGTTCACAGGGTGGTAGAAGAGAGAAATGCCAAGCAAAGAGGAAAAATCCTCATATAAAACTGTCAGATATCATGAGAATGCACTCACTATCACAAGAACAGTATGATGGAACCAACCCCATGATTAAATTACCTACCAGGTCCCTCCCACAACATGGGATTATGGAAACTATAATTCAAGATGAGATTTAGGTGGGGACACAGCCAAAACATATCAGTCTCCAAAAACTAAATGCCACCCTTGAAATCAAAGAAAAATTGAAAGAAAAAAAAATTAGCTTGGTAAAAGCATGTAGAAGGATCTCCACTCTTCTTTTCCTTGATTTTTTTCTGAGATTTTTCTAGGTTTTAAATATTCACTCTTCATGTTACTTGTTGCGCCTTTAAATTCAATAGGCTACAAAGTGAGCAATACATGAGGAACTGGGTTTCTTAAAAGAAGGCATAGCTATCTCACTGTTGCTTTTTCTTTTCTCTCCCTTTTTCAATAAAACTAAGTAAGCCTGGGATGGATAAAGCCCTGAATTTTTATAAAAATGTTAAACTTGAAAGGCTGTCAGATTTTCTAAATGTAATTAAGTAGGATGAGGTACTAGAATGGGTGATGGCACAGGCTATTCAAAAAAATTATTATATGTTTAAAGACTCCCTTCATAATGATTGTAGCAGGAATACAAACAGACCAATCTGGATAAAAGAAAATACTCAGAAAATTGCCAAAGTAAAGAAATCAGTGGCTCAGATGTCTGAGATTTCAGAATAAGAATAACCTGGAGATATTAACAGTCATTTGAGAAGAAGAGCTTATGAAAAGATAAACTATCCTAAATAATAATACAGTACTTTTAACTCTAGAGAATGTGGTAAATGGATATGAAAACTATTTTGATCACATCAGTCTAGCAGCAGAATGCATCGTGCTTTTAACCATTTTAAACTACTATACAAAGGACATTTAAATGCTGAAAAAAAGTTAAGTGTAACAAAGTAACTTTTTAAAAATATTCAGAATTGACTACATAATCTCATAGGTGTTTACTACCTCTTAAATTCATGATTTGGACAATGCAATTATGGAACTTTTTGGATTTTCTGTATGGTGGTTTCCACATGAGGCAATATATCTAAAGAAACTTTGTGAAAAATAAGGTTCCGTGTAAGTATGAGCTGTTACTAATTTAATCCCAGACTTATTTGGACACTTTGATAGTAGAAAGTATAAATAATACTTCCACATATTGTGTACCTAAGAACTTGTGAAAAAATTAGGATCAGCATTTCTAAGTTGAATAAACAAAAGGTCTATAACTCCTTGTTTATAACTTTACTCTGGCACTGATAAAATTGAATTCCAATTATTTTTTAGTGTCATTCTTTCCTTGAGGGTAGAGATAAGGTCTCCTGTGCATGAAGAACACTGCAAGTGTAAGTCCTCATTACAGGTGAGTTGGAAGGCTTTATGATTTTTTATGTAAATTCTCCTGCAGGGGAATGATTGGGGAACAGGGCAGGATGCCTATTATATGATCAGACACAGAACACTAAACAAGAATTAACCTTGAAACCCACTCCCTGGAAGTGATTCCCCTCTGTTACTTTTGCCTGAATGACTTCTTCCTAAGAAATCTTTTGAATATCTCATGAAAGCTACCTAATCTCTCCCCAGGTCTGGGGAGGACACAAGCATTCAAAATCTTACATCTAATTTTAGAGGCTTCCCAGAGCTATTGAAGACCATTGATGTATCCTCTGAGAGGTCCATGAACATCACATTGGAAACCCTTAACCTGATCTTCCGGTAAGAAACAAGAATTTAATTTTCCTCTAGTCAATTTATCTAATTACATATAAGTCTCAACAATTTTATGTATTTCTTTTCTATCACATTTTTTTATCCTATATATACACTGAGACATGAAGCAAACCTGAACTGAAACCTCAGTAAGAATATATACATATATATATTTCCTTTAAACATTCAAGTTAATTAAAATTTGTCATGTAGGCATCAAAGCAGTCAATTCACTAACATGTCTCAAGTTCTATTTTATCTCTTCCAATATTTGGAAGCACTATTTTATCACATGGCAAGTAGGCACACAAATCATGTACTAATTTGGTGGCAGGTGATGGGAAAACGTTATATATTACGTATGTGTGAGATATGTATTGTTTTATTATTATTTATCATTATATGCTTAGTATTATTTATTGCTTACTACCTGTTTCCTCTGCTTTGAGGGCCAGATTTTTGTCTTTTTTGTTCTTTGTTGTATGTCCAATGCCTGGAACATGTGTCTGGCACACAGAAGTCACTCAAAATGCATTTGTAGAATAAATGACTTAACAAAGTAATTTATTGAAAATGGAAGGAAATATTATTACATACTTCAGTACATGGCTTGAGAATGTGCACCTGCTACATTAATATTAGTATATAGTTTTCATGGTTTCTCATGATAGGTAACATTTGCTTCAATCTAAGAATATTTATCTTTATTGAATACTACTATGTACCAGGTATTATGCCAGCTGCTTTATCAAATGATCTCATTAATTCTTGTAGTAACTTTCAAAGTATGTATCATAATACATATTTTATAAATGGATCCTCTGAAACCAGAGAGTTTAAATAATCAAAGTCACCTACATGGTAGATTGTATGACTAATATTTGAAATCATGCAATTCTGTTGTTACATAATACATTAAAATAAGACTAGAACTGTTCAATAGATTTAACTTCTAATTCCTAATCATTAGAGCTAAACTTCTAGAAAGAAACATAAGGTGTGATATCTGCCATCAAAGTGTGAACAAGGATTAACGTACCATATAATTTATCTTCATTTCACCAATGCAAGATTGTCACCATTTAACTATAAAAACTTCTCACATCTATTTTCAGAGGCTGTTGAATATAGGAAACAATAAAGTAATCATATTTAGAAGCAAGACATAATATATTTAGACAAATTCACTATTTATTATTACCAAATCAACTTGCGAGAACAGGTGATAGATTTCATTTATGGTCCCAGTTCCTCAACTCTCCCTTTGTGCATGCTCTTTGCTATGAGACTGTAGTTCCTCCCACTGAAGGAGCAGAGAATGTATCACCTCATTCTTTAACTTGGAGTTTCCCCATGTGCCTTGCTTGAGCTAATACAATAAGGTAAATGTGACAGTGTTCCATCTTTGAGCTCAGATCTTAAGAATCCTCATGTTCCTGCTTTCCATTTGCTTTTCATCTTGAAAAGCGCTACCTCTGAAGATTTGCTTTTCCTCATTCCTGGCCCCCATGCCCAGACATGAACTGCAACCTCAGCAAGAAGCCAGGTTCATGCAGACCTATAGCTAGAGGCAGAGCCATTTAGGCGAAGGCAATCTAGATCAACCAATCCACCCAAAGCTGCAGACATATTAATAATAATAATAAATAGTTATTATTTAAAGTCTCCAAATTTTAGGGTAATTTTCTTATGCTGCCGCAGCTAACTAACACAAAACATAAGCTGACATATCTGTTTTAATCTTCAGTGTCACAAAATTGAAGTAACATACACACACACACACACACACACACACACACAAAGCCTAACATCCTTTAGGTTTCTACAATCCTCCTATTATTAAAGATTTGCCATACAACAGAGGCCAAGTTTCAAGAACGTAACTTTTCACTTGTATAGTAGTGAACTACAATATCTATCTGATGGATCAAATATGTAAAATTATGGTTACTGCACACAGCCACAACCAGCTGTGAATAAAAGTGCTCAAAGAAAATTAATTTCTAAATGTATACTTCAGAAGTTTATTGACAAAAAAACTGTAAGAAAATTGATGTAAGGCAGAACTAATCAACATCTCAGAAATGTCTGAATATATTAGGATAAACAGAATGCAATGCAAACACCATAATGCAATTGGGAGAGAATCCTCACTAATTAATTTCAACTGATGACTTGCAGAGGCCATAGTATAGTATAGTAAGCAGCTCCACAGGACATTAAAGTTAGGGCTGTTACAGGATTTGACAGTGTAGATTCTCATAAGGCTTTTTATATAAACATGCACCTGCACATACATACAGAGAACTAATGTATTTCCCCTTGAGGGATTAGTTAAGGTAACTAAAAATAGATGTTCTTTGTTGTGTGAGTTACTGAAGCAGTCTATTCATTAATGTGTTTCAAATTCTATTTTATCTGTTCCAATATTTTGAAGGGCTGTTTCATCAAAATATGTCAGGTAACCACAGAAATCATAGAACAATTCAGTGAAGAGAAAAAATTAATTAGTTTAGAGTAAGAGAAAGGTGAGCATATGGCACTGGACAAATAGGCTAGCTTCTAGGTGAGAACCTAGGAGGGAAGAACTAACCTTTAGATCAGAAGGGAGGCATCCTAGGCAGCCTGTCCTTTCATTTTTTTTTAGCCTAAGGTATTTTTTTCTACATAGGAAATGGAAGTAAAGTACAAAAATAATATTTAATTTCAAATTTTGTCTTGATAATATATAAGCTATATAAATTTAGATAATCGTTAAGTTCCTAAGGCTTATGTAGACATTTTATACTAGTAGTTTTTGTTTATAAGATATGTGTACATTGCACAGAGTAGAGTCCTTATAGCAATCCTATAAAGACAAGTAATAGTAGCCTCATTGTATATATGAAGTACAAAGAGGTAAGGGACTTGCCTGAAGTCACTAGGGTGGGGCTGTGAGTCTGGGATTTGAATGTAAGTCTATCCAATTTAAAGTCAGAGTTTATTCCATTGTACCATCACTAGATAATGTTACTCACCTGGAAACTAGAGGGTTTCCAGGGAAGCACTTGATAAAAAGTTGGCAAAAAGAGGCTTAAAAGGCATTGTTCTTTATAGAAAATGGCATTTCCTTTAACTAATCTATCCATGCTGAACACTTACTATATACAAGGAACTGCAGCCGAATCAAAGTGAATAGTATCTCATTCTTACCTGCCAAAGCCTTCTAGCTAAATGGTGAAAGAGGTTGCCAGTCATCACATTCACAATTAAAATATTTTCGAAATTGTGTTGTGATGCAGGCCTTAAAGTAATGAAATCAAGTTACTTTGAAAACTCAAAAGAAAGAATTGTCTTATTTTATTGACAAGAAATTGGGAAAGGTTTAAAAAGCAAGTTACTTTTTCAGACAAGGCTTTGAAGGATAAAGAGGATTAGAGCAGAGTTACTGTTACTGGAGGTTGGAAGAAAAGTATGATAAAGCAATCTCTTAAAGAGAGAACAATGTAAGGAAAATATGTGACATGAGGTTTTATGTTTATTTTAAAGGTAGTAAAACTTATGGTTTTAAGGGGCTTAGAAAATGGGCAATTGGGTTTATAAAATAAAGCTGGCAGTTGGGCTGATATCATGTCATGGAGAACCTTAAATGGCATTTTTAGGGATTTCAATAATTCAGTGGTCTAGGAGTTTCCAAATTTGAGTGAGCATCAGAATCACCTCCAGGGCGTGTTGAAACACATACTTCTGGTCTGCACTCATGAGTTTCTTATTCAGTAAAAAAGAAGTGGGGCCTGATAATTTTAATTTCTAACAGGTGGTGCCAATGCTGTTCTCACGTAACGCCAATGCTCCGGTCCGGAACTGTATTTTGAGAACCAATGCAGTAAATAAACAAAGGTCATCTGGAAAGGACTTTTAAGCAAGATAATGACTGGATCATGGTGATGCTTCACAAAATCAATATTTTTTATGGGCTAGATCAGAGCAAGGAAGGGGATACGGTTTGCTCTGCATCCCCACCCCAGTCTCATCTCTAATTGTAAGTCTAATTATCCCCACATGTTGAGGGAGAGACCGGGAGGGAAGTAATTGGATCACGGGAGTGGTTTCACCCAGGCTATTCTCGTGACAATAAGTTCTCGTGGGATTGGATGGTTTTACATGGTGGTTTCTTTGCTCTTGCGAACCTCTCTTTCTCCAGCAACCCTGTGTAGAAGGTGCCTGCTTCTCCTTTCGTCGTGATTATAAGTTTACTGAGGCCTCCTCAGTCATGCAAAACTGTGAGTCAGTTAAACATCCTTCCTTTATAAATTACCCACTTTCATGTAGTTATTTATAGCAGTGTGAAAATGAGATAATACAGAAAGTCACTCTAGTTTAGGAGGCTATTACAATAGTATGGGAAGGAGTGGATGGAGGTTCTAACAAAACCAGTGTAAAGAGGCAAGTGAAATAGAATACTCAGAAGCTTTCAGTTTTATCCCCAGGTATTCTCACTTCAACCTTCATCTACCCCCATATGGATCTGAATTGTCAAAGAACTAATGTAGTTCAAAGAAAGAAAACTATAAAAACAAATATAAGTTATTATATATGAGTCACTTTAAAAATTATATATGCTTAGCCAGAGTAAAGTTTGGCTCTAATGAAACTGAAGGTATGAAGTTATAGCCATCGTGGAGCTCATATGAAGGGGAGACACAGGGTGGAAGATTTGCAGGCTCTCTCTACGACCTGACCAGGGAGAGGTCCTGGCTGCCTGGCAGGTATTTTTCCAAAGTGGAAATAGATAGATGTTTTCCATAGCTTGCTTTTTTTTTCTCATATTAAATGAATAAATTAACATTTGAGTTTAAGAATTTCTCTTGAGCCATGGCCACAATAAAGAGAAAGGACCAGAGAAGAAAACCAAGCCACTGACAGAGAAAGCAATGTGAACTTTAGAGAGGAGCTGAGTAATGAACTACCCACTTTAAACAAGGTCTATGTGGTCAGAGGTAAAGAGGCATCATATCTGGGGATTTGTGATTTATATATATATATATATTATTGCACTTTAGGTTCTGGGGTATTTGTGATGTTAGGTTAGATTTTAGACTTTCAGGACAATGCAAAGTTTGTATTACCTAATTTGTATGCATAGGCAAATTTCTGTTTTCATTTTTTGTGATTGAGTTAACAAATTCAATCCAAAGAAAATTATTTAATCACATCAGGTAAAACAGCAAAGAAAAAAAAAGGAAGAGGGAAGTAGACTAGGTGAGAAATTGATGCCAAGAACATTGCACATTAAATGTAGTCCTCCTCTGCCTTTTTCAGAGGAATAGGGAAGAAGTACGATCTCTCCTGTGCTAGCTAATGAAGGCTCACCACATTGCTACATTTGAATTTGTTTAGCATACCAATTTGCACAATAAATTTAGAATTTAGAGGGAAGCACAGATTCCAAGCTGTCTGAGCTCAGGTTTGGGAGTTAGAATGTAACAAGGACATTCTCCAGAGAAGGAAATCAAGGAACCAAGCAACCCATCCCAAACTGGATTTTGTGAGATCAGCAGAATGAAATGTGTATGAAGAGGTCAGGGACTGTATAAATCCTGGGATTAGATTTTAAAGTGAACAAAGCTCAGCGCCCAGCCGAGAAACAGACAGGGGAGTTGGTAGTTATGGTGATATGCTGAATCATTTGCCAAACATCAGGAGAATGAAAAAAGAACAGGGAAATGTAATCCTGTTGTGTCTATCCTGAGAGCTTGAGAATATAAATCATTTGAAAGTTATTCTGGTGAAATGCAATATAAATCCCTAATCACCTGAAATTCCTGTCACCAGGTTCAAGAAGAAACTTAGCCTTTAGTACCTCCAAAGAGCTAGTTCTCACTGCATAGATGGTTTCTTCAAAACAACCCAAACTAAAGGAAGGGTTAGAGAATAACAAAGAACTATACTGGATTTTACTCCACAAGATGTAGTATTCATGGGTGGCCAAGAAATCTTAGTTCAGCAAATTATTTAGCACATAATTTTGTGCTATGTATTTTACTTGACATTGACTTGCTGTGGTAGCCTTTTTTAAAGTGTAGAAAGAGACAGACATAGATACTCACATAATAACAGTTGTAATGAGTGCTATGAAAAACAGGTTTCAATAAAATTGTTAAACAGAGGAACATAATCTAGTTTTAGAAGCTAAAATAAACTATAGGAAACAACACAGTTTGTCCTTGAAGAATGAACAGTGACCAGTTAGATAAATGTGTTTGTAAAAAGCATTCTGAGAAAACATAATATGCAAAGGCACTAAAGTAAAAGTAGCTGAATATACCCAAAAAACTGAAAGTTGTTATAGTTACTAAGTGAAATAGAAAGGATGTAAAATGAATGAGACAGAGAAAGCTGCAATTTATAAGGAACCAGAGAGAGAGAGAGAGAGAGAGAGAGAGAGAGTGTGTGTGTGTGTGTGTGTGTGTGTGTGTGTGTGTGTGAAGTATCTAAAAAAAGGGAGATAGAAATATATATGTGTGTGTGTGTGTGTGTATTTTTTTTTTCTTTTTTGAGACAAGGTCTCACTTTGTCACTCAGACTGGAGTACAGTGGTGTGATCTCAGCTCACTAATTGCAGCCTCAACCTCATAAGTTCAAGCAATGCTCCTGCCTCAGATACCCAAGTAGCTGGGACTACAAGCATGTGCCACTATGCCTGGCAATTTTTTTAAAAATTTTTTGTAGAGATAGGGTTTCACCATGTTTCCCAGGCTGGTATCAAACTCCTGAGCTGAAGTGATACACCCACTTTGGCCTCCCAAAGTGCTAGGATTACAGGTGTGGCCCAGTCAGGAGGTAGAAATACATATATTTTACATATATGTATACACACATATATGCCAAATATGTTATAACCAAGGCTATTGGTTATTATTATAACCTTGGATATTGTCCCTCGTGTCATCTGTACAACTGCTAGCAGAAATGGTATTGATACTAAGCT
The DNA here is from genome assembly GCA_004027715.1 of Plecturocebus donacophilus. NCBI lineage: Eukaryota > Metazoa > Chordata > Mammalia > Primates > Pitheciidae > Plecturocebus > Plecturocebus donacophilus. Next base: position 27,641 of record PVKP010000480.1, read on the forward strand.
TGGCTTCTCCGTATTCAGTAGGGGTGTTCATAATACTAGAGTTTCTTTCCAGTCACATGTATAACTGAACTTCCCTGGAACTTTGATGTGAACCATAGGTTAAAGACTTAAACCCCAAAAGTATAAAACCCCTAGATGAAAACACGGGAAAATCTTTACAATATTTATATTGGTATTAGCAATGGCTTTGTGAATATGACACTAAAAACAGAGGTAACAAAAAAGATAAATGGCTCTATCAAACCAAAAAGCTCTGCACAGCAAGGGAAACAATCAACCGAACAAAAGGGTAACCTACAAAGTGGAAGAAAATATTTACAATCAATTTTGCCTCCCTGTGTGCTGCCTAATATTCAACTACAGTCTTCTCACTTCCTCTCTCAACCTCCTTCACTGACTCTCCGTCCTCCAGCCACTCTGGTCTCCTCGTTTCTCCTGAAACAATTACCCATGCATTCATCTTACATATTTTTCATGCTTTCCTTTGTTAAATGCTCTTCTCTTAGTGTATTGGTGATTTCACTTTGTTCTGATCTTTACTTTAAAATCACTTCTTCAGTGTCCTTTACTCAGTTATATTTCTAAAATAAAGTTGTGTCAAGAGATTATTTTGTATTAACAGCACCTGTTGTGAACTAGCATTGCAATACAGGGTGTGTTTGTTGCTTTTTTGGTGTCTGTTTCCTTCTAGAAGATATTGTTTATGAAGGTGGAAGATTAATCTGTTTTTCTACTCAGCCAATGGTATGGAACTGTATATATTGCAGGTGCTACATATATATCAATTGAATTAATATGTGGACTTGAAAAATATGCCAAATGCTGTTATATCATCAAGTAAGAAGGAATAATTGTTTCTTAACAATGATGAGCTATGAATAATAATGCCTGAAAGGGGCCAGGCGCGGTGCCTCAGGCCTGTAATCCCAGCACTTTGGGAGGCCGAGGTGGGCGAATCACGAGGTCAAGAGATCGAGACCATCCTGGCCAACATGGTGAAACTCCGTCTCTACTAAAAATACAAAAAAAAAATTAGCTGGGCGTGGTGGCGTGTGCCTGTAGTCCCAGCTACTCGGGAGGCTGAGGCAGGACAATTGCTTGAACCCGGGAGGCGGAGGTTGCAGTGAGCTGAGGTCGCACCACTGCACTCCAGCCTGGCGCCCGGTAAGGGAGTGAGACTCTGTCTCAAAAAATAAATTAATAAAAATAATGTCTGAAAGTTTTCTCTGCCTGGGATAAAAAAAAATATCCTAAAAATAGGCTTTGCTCAACTTAGAATTTGACTATGGAGGACAATCTTTAATTTTTCCTGGCACTAGTACTATTTGTTAATTCAAGCCTAGTCACATCAGGAGAGCATTTTGCTTTTCAGTAATAGTTACATTTTACTTCTTTTGATAATGGGAGAAACTGACTGATAAGTAAATGAAATTGATAGCAGATTGTTTATTTCCAAATAAGATACACAGGAATTGAAAGCAGATTCCCAGAGATCCCAGATCTACTTTGCTCCTTGTTTCTTTCTTTCTGTTTTTCATTGTCCTTCAGCTCCAAGGAGTAATGCTGCTGCTTTTAAAATGCACCTAATCATGAACCAGATTTTCAGTACTGACATGGTTAGGAATAGAAAAGGAAATCCGATGTTCTTACTAGACTTTGCATTTTCATGTGAAATAACAATGGATCCCACTCAAGGAACCAGGTTAACGTCCTGAAAATCGGACATTGCATATTCTTGGGGTTTTGACATTCTAATATAAACTATCTTCTGGTTTAAAAGTGAACATATGATTTAAACAAAGTGAGTAGCATATGTTTTGAGCCCTTGAATCAGTGCTTGCCCCTAGATGCACACCATTCAAAGGGCTGCATTTATCTATGTCAAGGCAGCTGGGAAACTGGACCTATGGTATACAGTATTTTGTCCAAAATGAAAAGTTATAATAATAAAAATTGTGTGTGGCATTTAGAAGTTTTTTCATAAGTAACCTAATAACTCTTGAAATAGATAGACCAGAAAGCTCAAGTAACAATGAATGCACAAACATGATCTCCTAGCTCTAACTGCTTGTAAGGTCTGGTATTCCATGCTGCATTATGATTGCTTTGCATTTCTCATCATTTGTCACATGCCCTATAAATCAATAGAAGAGATTTTCTGTAACAGGGGTTAAGAAACTTGCTCTCAATGATTAAATTACTCTATAAGAATCTACCCCCTTAAGCTATTATAAAACCAAGTTAATAATACTGACTAAATGACAACTGAATATGAGGCAACGTTGTGATTCATATTATTATAACCCACTTTTCTTTTAGGGAAAATGCTTCTCAGCTCCTTTTTTATATTCTCTGAGAAGAGAATACATTTTCTCAAATTAAAATGAATCAAAGATGTAGCTGTGACACTTCTTTCTAATTTCTTAAAAACTAAATTGCCATATTGCTAAAGTTCTAATTCCCTTTAATTAAGTAACCATTAAAAAGATTCAAGTTGACTACTCAAAAAATTCTAGCAGATGTGAAACTGATTCTTTAGAGATCAGCACTAATGGCCATGTCACTACCACCATTTGTATTAATTTGCCATTTAAAATTAGAGGAATGGCCACTAAAGTTAAGTTCTGAGTAACATGGACCCTTCTTTATCTGCTACTGTGAAAGTGACAGTTGGAATTGCAAAGAGATTGTCAATTTTTCTCTTTAAAAGCACTTGGTATATGGTACCCAAAGAGTTTTTATGGGTTTTGGTCTCATCAAAATTAGCATCAAAGTTATAAAAATATGTATTGGTCCACTAATGTCTGTCTGTCTGTGATGAAGTCAGTCAGCTTACTTGCCATAAATACCTAAAATATGTTGATAAGTAATCTGTGAACTAGCATGGCCTACTATCACAGCCATTCAAGGCTGCCTCATTCTTTGTGAATACAACCAAATAACATGCACAAAAGGGTTTAGAGTCCTCAGCAATGTTAGGCTCTACCTGGCAACAGTTAGAGATTGGAGAAAAGAAAGACACCTGGTTTTTCATCAAAGTCCTGATTTCTGTTCTTTTATACAACTTTATTCAGAAACAGATAAGCAAATTATTTAATATTTTGCTTATTAAATGTATTATATAGCTGGATGGAAAAGACAGATTTTCAAATTCACTTTCATTGTCAGTAGATCAGGAGATGGATTTACACGAATGTCTGCTGAAATGGACAGTTGAGTTTGTAATCATGGACTGATGCAGGATTGCTGCTTGTAATGAATTGAGGGAATTTCCTTTCTCATGTTCCAATATGTATTAATATTTTATATATAAAATCTAATGTAGTAATGTATAAGAGCTGGATTTTTGAGTCAGACTGAGTCTAAATAGTGGTTTTATTGCTTTTTTGTGGTGTGCCTTAGGCCTTAATCTCTCCAAGCTCTTAAGTTTTCTCATTTGCAAAATGGGCATCATAAAAGTGCAAATAACTGTATATGAGTCTTGTAGAAATTAAGTAAATTCATATGTCTGTTAGCACAATATTTAGTATATAATTGCTCAACAAAATGGAGCTTGTTGTTCTTCATATACATCAAATATACCTGAGAAATATATTTATTCCCATATTCTTCTAATTGGTGGAAGGTGGGAAGAAATCCTGCCTACTTATCAAAAAGAAGTCCCATGCATTCTCCTCCATAATGTCTTCATCAACTATCCCAGGAAGAAACAAACATATATTGCATCTGCAAGAATTCTTAGACAGCATATGTCACCTTTTTGTGGTAATACTTCACCTCTTTTACTTGTTATGAATCTCAGGGATACAGACCTTACTCTCACCTACAGCAGTGGTTTAAGGGCAAATAAAACAAACTGAACATGAGATCTACCTTCTTACATTTGTTAAGTGCATGATACATTATTATTGACTATAAGTACTCTGTTGTACAGGGTGATCTCTGGAGCTTATTCACTTTTGCTTGAAAATATATGCCTGCTGATTAGTCATGCCCCATTTAGTCCTTTTCCTGACCCTGATAAGCATCATTTCACTTTTTGATTCTATGATTTTGACTATCTTAGGTACCTCATATAAGTGGAATTCACCACCTTTGTCTTTCTGTGACTAGCCTATTTTACTTAAAATAATGTCTTCAAGGTTCCTTGATGTTGTCACAAGTAGTATTCAGAATCTTTATCCATTCACCTGTTGAGGGACATTTAGGTTGTTTATACATCTTGGTTATTGCAGGTAGTCCTGCAATCAACATGGGAATACTATAATCAACATAAAGATCCTCTTCAAGATCCTGATTTTAATTCTGTTGCATAAATATCTGGAGATAGGATTGCTGGATCACATGGAGTTCTGTTTTCAATTTTTCAGAAACCTATATGCTATGTTCCATAGTAACTACACCATTTGGTATTTCCACCAAAAATGTTAAATGGTTCCAAATTCACCTCCTCTTCAACACTTACTGTCTTGTTTTTTGATTATAGCCATCCAGACAGGCATGAAGTAATAATAGCTCATTGTGGTTTTAATTTGCATTTCTCTGATAATTACTGGCACTGAGCAAAAATTTTGTATACCAGTTGGCCATTTGTATGTCTATTTTGGAGAAATGTCTGTTCATAGTCCTTAACCCCTTTTTTAATTTGTCATTCATTTTATTTACCATTAGTTGTAGAAGTTCCTTATATGTTTCACTCAGATTAATCCCTTATAAAATAGTTTATGAATATTGTCTTCCACTTTGTAGGTTACCTTTTTGTTCAGTTGTTTGTTTCCCTTGTTGTGCAGAACTTTTTGGTTTGATAGAGCCATTTTTTTTATTGTTGCCTCTGTTTGTAGTGTCACATTCACAAAGCCATTGCTAATGCCAGTATAAATATTGTAAAGATTTTCCCCAGTGTTTTCATCTAGGAGTTTTATACTTTTGGTGTTTCTGTTTAAGTCTTTAACCTATGGTGAGATGATTTGTGTGGTAATGATATCTATGGTAACCTAGTCCTCCTATTTACACATGACTCAAGAGTGGCCACGACCCGTTTTGTCAAGCCTGTAAGGAAAGTTCCTTCGCTTCTAACATAGAATCATATGAAGAAATAAGCTTTTAATTTTCTAGATGGTGGTCTGGCCATCACACTTGGGACCATCTTGTTCTTAGCCTGAGAATAAAGGCAACTCTGAGGACATGGCTTAAAGATGTTTGTGTTAACTCAGTTTGTCTGGCCTAGTTGTGCTCATTGACTGATGTCCAGAGGTTTCAAAATGACTCAGTAGCAAGATTATGCAAGGCCTAGTAAAAACATGGGATTTCCTTTTTATCCCAACACAAAGTTAATAGAGGGTTTGGGGCAAGTAGATGATAGTATCTAATATTTAATATTTTAGAATTTTCTTATGTATTTTATATAAAAATATTCAAACATGCACAAAAGTGGAGAGAATAGTATGATAAACACATATATACCCACCACACACATTCAGTAATTATTAAAAATCTGCCATGCTCACAATTTAATCTCTCCATCCCAGGTTTTGTGCTATTTTATTTTTATACATTTATTTTTTATTGTTTTCATTTTTTATTTATTTTTTTCTGATACAGGGTCTCACAGAATCACCCAGGCTGGAGTGCAGTAGAATGATCATGGCTCACTATAACCTTGACCTCCTGGGTTTAAGCAATCCTACTACCTCAGCCTCCAAGTAGCAAGGACTACAGGCATGTGCCACTAAACCTGGTTAATTTTTGTGATTTTTGCAGAGACAAGGTTTCGCCATGTTGCTCAGGTTTGTCTTGAAATTTTAGGCTCAGGTGATCCACCTGCCTTAGCCTCCCAAAGTTCTGGGATTCCAGGTGTGAGCCAGAGCACTCTATGTTGTTTTTGTTGTTATTGTTGAAACGAAAAGCCCAGATCTTATGTTATATCGCTGCTACTTGCTGAATCTATAACTCCAAAAATTATAGACATTTTCTTACATAGACACAAAGTCATTATTTCACTCAACAAAATGAATCTTTCCATAGTGTTACATACTACTCAGTCCATATTCAGATTTCTCTTTTAAACACAGTATATTACCACATTGAACTGAAGTTTCAAAGTTGTTACACACACTGTATTTAATTATTATTTCTTTCGCATATCTTTTAGTTTGGAAGTGTCTCTCTCACCTGTACCATCATATTTTCAATATATCATTGATTTGTTAAATGCATCTTGTTCCATATGCAGGAGTTGTCTGTTTACTTTTTTTGTGATATCCCTTGAATTGTTCCTTGTTGCCTGTATTTTTGTATACTAGAAGTTATATATATACTGAGAGGTCTTGATTAGATGTTTTTCAAAAGAAAAAGACTTTATACCTCAGATTACATCACAGTAGGAGACATCAGAATATCTGGTTGTCCCAGTGTTAGTGAGCCTATGATTGGTCTGTGTATTCCCGGGTGACAGTGTAATTTCTTCATTGTAAAATCCTCCATTGACAGCTCGTCTTATCATTCATTGATATTTTTTGCCTGAATCAATTGTTTCATTAGGACTTACTAAATAGCAGTTTTCTAATTCTGTCATTTGTTCCATATTTATCAGCTGGAATTATGTGTAAAATAATTTTCTCTAAATCTCAACTCATTTTTCTCTTAAATACAGTTTGCTTGAGAAATGCATGATAAATACGGAAGTCTTTTTCTTGAAAGGTAATTTTCAGAGAAGTTTCCTATTTACTAGCAATAGTATTTCTTTTCTCACTTTCTCTCTCTCTGTATATACATATATACATATACATGCATATAAATATCAAAGAGAGAGACAAATATATGTGTCTGTCTCTTTTGAATATTAATGTGAATTCATGGATTTCATATATTCAACATGCTTCAATCCGTTGTGCTCATTACTGTTTTTGGTGTTCAGAATGTTCACTTTTGTCTGGGAATCCCTTTAGTTTGAGTCTTGTCTTTTGGACATAACCCTACTTATCTTTGATCTTGTTGACTTTCTAACACAACAAAATGCTTCTTCTCATCTTATGCATTTCCTAACCCATGCAGGAATTAGTCAACTCTCCCAACAGGCTGAGTTCCTGTTCCTAAGGAATGGTAGAGACCACTGTTAGGACAGCAGATATATTCATTGCTGTGGCTTCATTATTGTTTGTTGGTATTTTCACTAGCTAGAATTAGAGAATTTGGAGAGAAAAAAATCAGAATTCATACTGTTATATCAAAAAAAAAAAGGTAAAATAGTTGATTTCTACCTTATTTTAGAATTATAACTCTTTCCTCTTAATTAGAAAATGACTTTTCTAAATTAAATATTGTTTACTTTTGTTTATCCTGTAATGTTTAAATAATTATAAAAAATACTAATATTAATACTCCAAATGAGACTGCTGAGTGAGACTGGAGATTTCTTCCCAGCTCTACTTGTCCTTTGAATATACTCCACTTTGCATGTATAGTCAAAATACTGTGTTTTGAGGTCACTTGGAAAATTACTTTTTGTGTAGTTATGTCACCAATTTGATAGGTTCACTGATTTCTATTTGCTCTTAATCTTAGTGCTTTTCAAACTATTTGATCCAATTTTATTTTTGAAATTGTGCAACCTTTAGATTTTTCCAAAGTCAAATAAATCTAACAAAGTATATTTAGAGCAATTTAGTTTCTATCTCTGTTATTTCCATCCTGATCTCTGGTCTTTGGGTAACTTTTTGTTCATTTATTCATCAATTGTTCTTTTTGCAAATAGAAACAAACACAAATAAATATCCATGCCATCTTTATAATCCTATAAATACTAGTTTGTACATTACTTTTCTCAATCCTATATCTTGGATTTTATTTCTTTTCAATATGTAGAAATATTTTAATTCCTTTTTTTTCTTCATGGTATCCTGTTAGTATGGAATTAGGATATTTATAATTTGATGAAATCCTTTCATCTATTTAATGGCTAAGATATTATCGTGCAGGGAAGCAAGGAAAAAAGCAAAAAGACCAGCAGTAAGTTATAGAAAAGGTAGACTGGACTAGGGCAGTAGTGGTAGAGGTAGTTAAAGTAATCAAAATAAGGAAATATTTTGAAGGTAAAGCTATTTGGAGTTACCAATGACTTGGATATGGAATGAGAGAGGAAAGTGACAAATCCACATTTTCCACCTGAACAGGGAGAAATTGAAATGTCATTTACCAGAGAAGGAACTGATGTGAATGTGGTTAATGGCAAGGGTTCACTTTGGGACATAATATTTTGAGATGTATTTTAAATATCCAAGTGGAAATGATGAGTCAATATGTAAATCTGAAATTCCGGGGAGAAGTCTGGGAGGGAGCTCTAAATTTGGGCATTAATAATTTAGTTTTATTATCTCATTTGCCATTTAGCATCATGATTAAATATTTCAGTTTTATTTCCTGACAGTTTTTGGTTTAGATCTTGACTCTGGCATTAACAATGGAATACTGGGAAAGTCATTTTATGATTTTAAATTATTTTCAACTTATAAAACAGTGATAATGGTATTATCTCAAACATTAATGTTTGAGACAGTATATGTAAAACATTTACCATAGTGGTTATTATTTTGAACTTTTAAATTAATGTTAGATAGTGGTTTTTTTGTTTGTTTAAACTACAGAGCAATGCCTAGATGTGTATGGGTAATTCAGCAAATGCTATTTTGCCTCCATATGTGCTGCCTAATATTCATCTACGATCTTCTGGGTTATGATAATATAAATATATAGGAGACATAGCCCATGACTTTGAGGACCTCATGGTATCATTATCTTCATATTACAATGGGGCAATTCAGCTCAAAGGAAGACTTGCACATATTTTAATAGTGAATTAGTGGAATATCATTTTTCAGACATGCTTTAAATAAATTGTACCAAGTAACAATAGGTTAAGTCTAGAAACAAATTCAGATAAAAGCTACAAGTGACTCTATTTTCATTTTGTCCTAATAAAAACCATATTTAGCTTCTTTATTTGGGATATTGAACTAAGATGTTTATTTAAAGAATGCAACAAAGGTATACAAAGTTCTTACCCTGATGATCTTATCTCAGTGTAATGGCAGCATGTGTGATAAATCATTAGGTAGTTCAAATAGATAGGAGAACCAAACATAAATGGTGAGCAGGTGAAATCCAGAAGGCCATTGGCCAAAGAAAGATTGCCTCAAAATTTGTCTGAGTACATAAGAAAAGGCTGGGTGAAGTACCGAAAACGAGAGAGGTTTATTACTGCGACTATACAAAAGGGAAACTAAAGTGAAGTAGTGAAAAGATAGCAAGAGAACATTTGTAGGTGGGGAAAAATATTTCTTTGTGCTTGACTTTGTGTGTGTGTGCATGCACTCTGATCATAATAATAACCATGACAATTCGGTTGAGATTCATACTTTATAAATGGGAAACAGAGTTTAGAGGAGATGAATAACTTACCCAAAGTCACTCAGCTAAGGAGAGTCCAGATTCCCAATCTCTGTCCATGAGATTACAACACTCTTGCTCTGCTTCTCACACTGCAGTACTAGTGCACAGAAGACTCAGCACTGCATGATTTCTCAATTCTGGGTTCTTATACTCCAGGGGAGCTGTCCATTGCATTTGGTCCTAGGGGCAGAACTCTAACTTTGGATGAATACCACTGTATATTGAAACCTCAATACATATTTCCCTGATTAATCTTCAATATTAATCAACTCAATAAAGTAGAATTACTTTTTTTAAAAATGAGAAAATCATAGTGTAGAGATTAAGTAATTTGTCAAAATTTTCACAGGTTGTACAGTAACTAATTGAGCTGAAATTCCATCTCTTTGAATCCAAACCTTGGACTTCCTCTCATCCAACAGAAAACCTGTGCTATAACCCAAGTAAATCTTAGTAAATCACTATTTTCTGATTAGTTTCTGACTTCCTTTCTCCTTCTTATTTTATCTTTAATGACTGTAATAAAGCCATTATTTTTGTGAAGTCTCTTAAAAATGATCTGGGCAGAGTTATCTATTTCCCCAATGTGCTCCTAAAGCAACTTGTCTGTGATAGCCATTCTATATCCTCTCCATATTCGGTGTAATGATTTGTCTTGCATAATAGATTTGAACTATTAAGGCAAAAACTGTTGTTTAACTTATCTCTAGAAGTTGAATGCACTAAATGAATTTCTTTGTAGAACAGAAACACTACTGTTATTTGTTAGGTTGTATTTCTTCCTGTTTTTGCTACTTTTTAAAAAGCCTCTATTGAGTATGATGAATGAAGAAGGAGATAACTGGATACATTTAGGGTAAAGAGATAGAAAACATCTTAAAGTACATTTGCAGAATAAAATAATACAATCCACAAACAAAATGGGAAAATAGTTAAAAATACAGCCTCACATTTTACAAACCAATGATTTATTTGCAGTCAGGTAAATACTGATGCTTCAAGGAACTTCTGGGATAACTGGAAAGATAAGAGAGATGATTAAGTAACCTAAGGTGCTGATATATATTTTTAAATTAACAACATAGAACTGTTATAAAGCTAAGAATAGGAGAAAGAAACTGATATAAATGGTTATTTTACTCAGTGGGGGAATAGTTGAATGGGTCCTCCAAGCTTGCCCCAAAGATCTGATGCCACAGATCAAAAGAGATAAAAGGTTTACTAGTAGAAATATACATATGTGTAAACCAATTTCAGAGACCTCAGCAGGGGAGATTAGACAGAAGGGAGCATCGAGGAGCCCAGAATAACTAATCCCTTCTGAATGTTGCCTTGAAAAGACTTAAAGGCTTAGAAAGGAGTTAATGTGAGGGTACATACTGCCAAAGGAAGCACAAAAGAAACTAGGATAGGTGTGATGCAGTAACGTTTTACTGGAGCGGCAGCTTTGTGTAGTGGAGAGAATACAGTCTTATGAGTCACCCTGACCTGATGGAAATACCTGTTTGATCTCTTACTACTTTTTAACTTCTTAGAAGCTTATTTTCTGAGAGGCAGCAAGAACAAGTTGATGAAAATGACACCTACTCTGTGGTACTTTTGGAAGTAAAGATGATGTAACACGTGAAGGATATAATTTAGTATTTGGCGAATTCCAGGTTATTACTTTCTCTTACCTTCCACACTTCTGCATTTCAGGTCTTTTCAATGTATTATTAAAGCCTTTCCTCTCATCCACTTGGTATAAATTAAACAATAGAAACAAATATTGGAATTTAAAGGCATAATACAAGACAAATAAGATAAAGGAAAAAAAATGATGCAATAAAATATCAGTAGAAAAACAGAGATGCTGAAAGAATATTCCAAAGCAGAGATTTTTTTAGAATGAGTCTCTTAGTAAGGGAACAAGAGAACAAACCTGAGATTTAGGTTTTAACAGTATGACCTTGGTACACAAATGATTAAACTCCTCTGCTCTTTAGTTTTTTATTTCTGTAAAAGTAATACAGTAACAACAGGGCATCAATATAAACTTGGTGGAAGGTAGGAATGTATATTTAAGTCCATTAAAGAAGTTTAAATTCATAATTGGCTTTCATAAGATTACATTTTACCTGGCAAAGTATAATCATTAGAACTCTGTTCTGTTGATTTTCTATCCTATAAATTCAGGTTGCTACACACTTACAGGTGAGTTAACTTACTAGGTGTATGAATAAAATATTTAAATATTCTATTACTGATAAGTAGGAAGCCAGAGATAATACCTGAATACAACTAAATTAGATGCTTTCAAACAAAACAAGTTATTTATTAAAACATATCTATGGTTATTAATCAAACACTGTCATAGAAATTAATTTCAAATTATGATTGAATCAATTTAAAAATTCATACATTGATACCTATTAATCACTTTCAATGTTTATTTTAAGTCTTTTATCAATAAGTGCTGTATCTGGTATTCTCAGCATCTCTGAACATTGATAGTGTTACTTCACTATTGAGATATAATGAATAAAAAAGAAATAATGCTTAAAAGTAGATTATTGGCTCTGAAAGGTTGTGAGAACACAAAACAGGGACTTGAACTTGAATTCTTGATATGTCAGATCTCTTATTCTAGTAGCCAAAGTGTGCTTTAAATATATCTGGGGACTTTTGTGTGTCACAGTGTGAAATTGTCACTAGTAAGATTTAGACTTTGAATTTTCTATTTTAGAACCTATATACATAAGTTTCTTCCAAACCACTGATTCCAATTTAGTACCTGTATTGGTTTACAATGGCTGCTAAAACAAGGTACCACAGACTGGGTGGCTTCAACAAAACAGTTTTATTTTTTCACATTTTTGGATATCAGAAGTCTGATATCAAGGTGTCAGCCAGGTTAGTTTCTACTGAGGACTCAGGACTCCCTCCTTGTCTTATAGATGGCCATTCTTTTTCTGTTGTCTTCATATAGGTTTCTTTGAGTCTGTGACCAAATCTGTGCTTCTTATAAGGACACTAGTCACATTGGATTATAACATACTCATATGAAGTCATTTTACCTTAGTTATCCCTTAAAGGTCCTATCTCCAAAGACAGTCACATTCTGAGATATTGGGGGCTAGGACTTCAACATAATATAATATGTATCTGTAATAATGTCTCTCTCTTTCTCTCTCTCTCCTGTTTATTTTAGTAAGGCTTATCTATTCTCTGCCATGTAATTGATCTTGGTTGTGTGATGGAAAATCTCTTGATAAAGATGGGATCAGAGATAAGCTGAACCAAATCTGAAGAGATATATGGTCCAGACAATTTAAGCAATGATAGCCCAACTTATTGTCCAACTTTTTATTGGCCAACTTCAATAAGAACACATTTAGATTCTGGCTCCAAAAAGGGGAGTTGATAAATCTGAGAGTTTATTTGGTTGCAAGGAAGATAAATCTAATTAACCTAATTTAACCAAACACAGGGAATTATGGGATCTATTTCTTCTTCAATTATCTGTTTATTCAATTGAAAGTATATTTCAAATATTTATGGTGTATTACAGGCACTATTCTCGGTTGCAGGAAATAATATATTAGTAAATAATAGTAGACAAAACATATTAAAAGCTCTGCTTATATGGAAACTACAGTGACAGAATAGGAGAGGCAAATAAATATTTGGTACATAAAATAGTGAAATGTGCTATGAAAACAAAAGCAGATAGCTGATGGATGAATGAATAAGGGTAACTACTATTAAAGTGACCAGCTTCTCATGATTTGCCTGAAACTGATGTTACTGGAATGTGAAACTTTTAATGATAAAATTGGGATATTCTGAAGCAAATCAGAATGGTTGGCAAACCTACTTCTAATTTAGGAAGGATTGGCAGGAAGTAGTATCTGAGAAGAGACATTTGACCAGAATTTTGTAGGAGGTGAGGAGGTCACCAAAGTAAATATCTAGGGGAAAGCAGATCTAGTCAGAGAGAAAAGCATATTTAATAAACATGAGGCAGGTGAATGCCTGATAGGATCCAGAAGCAGCAGCAGTGTTGTTGCATGGTTGGAGCTGAACACCTGGGAGAGTGAGTGGTGGAGAATGAGGTCAAAGAAGTGACAAGATCTGGGTCACAAAAAAGCTTGTAGGTTAATAGAAATACATTGAATTTTACTGTGAGCACAATGAAGAAATACTGGAGGGTTTTAAGACAAATATTGCCATCATCTGACTTGCATTTTAAAAGTATCACTCTTAAGGCTGCTGGGAATAAACTTCAGAGGGCAAAGGTATAAGCAGAAGGGCAAGTCAGGAAGGTATTACATTAATTCAGGCAAAAAATGATGGCACTTCAGAGCAATGGAAACTAGTGAGATGCTAGCATTCTGTTCATATTTTGATTTGTAAAAGATTTTGCTAATAAAGTGAAAATAGACTACAAAAGAAAGAGAGATTTAAAAGGAAGCTTCATTTTATGATACAAAATAGGAAATACTGAGTAGGGGAGATAGATATGTGATTCTGGAATTCAAAGCAGAAGAACGGATGGAGAAATCACCTCATATAAATACACACTAACCCAAGCCATCAGACCTTGATTTTTGAACAGACATGGGATACATTATACAAATAAAAGTCTACATCTTAAAAAGAATTACAGAAATTACATCTATGTTGGTAAGAAGAAAGAACACACACACAGTTGTGAGAGAAGGGGGTGGGAGTTTATGGAAATTATTTTGTAATTGTTTCTTTTTTCAAGTTGTGAAATTGTTTTGTAATTTTTTTCCAGGTTGTGAAAAGCAGGATCATTATGTAAGAGTGAGAATGAAAAATGGAAGAACAAAGACTACAAATTTGAGAAGACAAAGGTATGAAATTATCATTTTAAGGTTGCAAGAGTGAATGGCTTAGGGAAATATAATTAGATCATCAGGGAGATTTTAGACCCACTTGATAGCAGAGGTCACTATATTTAAATAGGTTCAGATGGAATATCTGAGTTTTTCTCTAGTAACTTTTATATGCATGGTATAAACATGGAATAGCTAAATAATGGGATTTAACTAGGATTTAAATTTAACCAAATGAGTGTGACAAAGTTAGAGAAAGGCATAGAGAGATGAAAGACATTGTGAGAACATGAGCAAGGAGTTCACTGTAATGACTGACTGAAATTTATGTAGAACAAAGAGTGAAAGAGAGGAAATCAAGAGAATCTAGGGGTAGTAAAAAGGTGATAGGATGAAGAGATTACAGGCCTAGTGTGGTAGAATGATTACTTCAATGGGAAACAGAAGGAAATACATATGTGGGTTATAACACAGGTTGCAAGACAGAAACGAATCTCCTATATGCCTGAAGACAGAACCACAATGGTTACCTCCTCTGTGTTTTTGACAGTACATGGTTTCTTATCTTTGCTTCTCTTTGCATGCCTGCTTCATTCTTTTCTTGTCTGGAGAGGTTAATTGTCTACTTGGGTGGACATATGGTTAGCCCTGAGCCAACAATATATGGAATCCCTGTTTTAAACCTCTTAAGAATCCAGGAGAAAGAGAATCTGTTTTGTTTGACTGGGCCTCAACTGTGTTCTAATCAGTCACTACTAGGGGTATAGAGTCATGTATCCTACTTCCCTTCAGCAGGTATAATGAAACCTGACTTCTAATAAGAGGACATGAGCAGATTTTTTAGTAAGAGTGTGTGGAGATTAGGAAGAAATAATCATTACAGGAAGTGGTGGGCATTTTATGATAGTGACGGAAGTATCAAGTTAATTGTCATTATGAACTAATTTCAAATTAGAATTACTGACAGAAACGAGAGCTATCATTTTAAAGCCAGGATGAGAGTTCAAGACAGCAGTTTTTTTGTTTTTTTTCTTGCCATGCCTTGACTGAAAATGGGCTAGCAAATCATTTCCTCTGGCTTTCTCAGCCAAAAGGCATTATTCTCTCAGTCTTTGTTTCTCTATAGCTTGCAAAGTTTGCCTTAAGTTCTACCTTTAAATTTCATTTCCTCAACCTTTTCTATTCATTATTTTCTGTGCCTTCTGTAATATATAACAATGCTAACATTTCAGGAATCACAGTCATAGGCAACTTAGTATTATACTTTATTCTTCCTTTTTTCTCACATGCTCCTCTTGTTCAGGTAGATAATGGAAAGGAATTTTAAGAAAAGGAAATATATGTTTTCATCCTCTAGAATTCAATGACTAGTAACAGATATTAAACATCATCTATATTCCCATACCTCACTTGCATTTAAACCTGTTTAAATCAATAAGTCACCATTTATTTTTAAAAAGTACATATGTAAGACAGTATGACAACTGGAATAGAGTGAATAAAAGTGAAGAAGATACCCTACAAGACCTTTTATCCAATAGAGTTTCCAGTGACTTAAGATGAATGCCTGTTTATAAGGGACCATGGTCAACAGCTAAGGTCCTGAAATCTGGCATTAAGCATGTGACTAGGGATGAGAGGGACTTCAAAATGGGATAAGATTGATGGCCAAAGTTTTTGGAGAAATGTGTTCAGGCACTAGTTTATAAAGATTCTTAATGCAATGCAAGATTTGAGACTTTTTTCTCTAAACATGTGATAACTGCCAGTGGACTTTGAGGGATAGAATTTTGAATTGTGCATAGGATGAGTTAAAAATGATAATTTAGTAATGTTAAGATGAAAAGTATGAATAAGTGGGTGAATAACTGAATGACAAGACGTTGTCATCAGCCCCTCCATTGTAAATACTGAGAAAAATCAGACACATTAACAGAATGGATAATATAGGTGATATTTCACTTAATATCTTGATCTTAGAAATACGTTCTACATGACACTGGCATAAATAAACTGAAAAAATACAATAAAAAATGCAGCTGCTCAACTTTTGGTTTTGGGCATAGGACACAAAATGGAAGGTCTAAATAAGTGACTAAAAGTAACTATCTCATTTTTCTCTCTGGCTCCATTCTGGCAGCATTGAGTGGGAGAGAATTTGGAGGGAGCCAAGAATCATGAGTTGTAAGACTCAAATAGAACTTGAGAGAATTCTAGCTTGTATTCTGTTACTAGTGTTGAAGTACATTTTTTTTTTCTAGATGTAGTACGAAAATTTGAGCACTACTTTTGTGAGGAACTGGAGGAAAATGTCCTTTAACATCCAGGAGATCAAGAGGTTAAGTTTGCAGGTCACAGACTTATATCAGAAAAATGAATGGGCTCTGCAGTGTATGTGTCAGCCAGTGACGACTACTTTCTGAAAAGACCTTCTTGTTTTTCTCTGTAAGGAATTTCTATGCTGAAAACATTCCATCTTTGTGCCTTGACCATCCAAACTAAGAATGTAAATATTATTATTACTATTTAATAGCACACTCTTGAGTCTCAAATGCCAAGTGTCTCAGTGTACTTAAAGTTGCTGGATGTTTGTAGAGGTGGTTGATGTGACCATTGCGATTAATAATAGGCTGGACTATTTATTGAGTGATGTAGTGAATAAATGAATGAATTATGACTACAACCTCTGAATTATTTATATTCAGTACAAGCTAAATTTTTATCTTTGACTTAGATGTTTATATTGCTAAACAAACATATATTATCTAATTATTTTCTTTTTTTCTTATGTCTGGCTTGTAATGCAAAAAAATATACTATAAAAAAAATGGTGGTGAAAGTGTTGGGTTTAAATTTTGGTGCCAGCCTTTGTCAGTTGTGATGTCAGTCAAGTTATTTCCTCCATGTAACCATAACCTTCCCATCTACGGAAACTTGCATGGGTTCCATTTCCAGCTGTGTTATTTACTGGCTATAATATTGAAAGTGTTCTTAACCTTTTTGCTTCTTCTTCCTCATCACTAACATGTATATTAAAATAGCACTTACCTGATGAATTTAGCATAAAAATTAAGTGTGTTAACATGTAAATTATTTAGAATAAGACTGATACATGAAAAACAACAAATATTATCTATTATAATCTAGGCTTTTGGACAAACATTTCCTTTTATAGGGATGTTGAAAAAGTCAAGGGGTTGTCTGAGATACAGTGGGTACCAGATAAACATTTTTAAAATCTTATTTAAATGTTCTTATCTCAGTGGCTTTTAGGGCATAAGTAGCTTTTGGTTAGATGGATAAATTATATAGCAGTGAATTAATGAGGTTTTAGTGCACCCATCACCTGAGTAGTGTACATGGTTTGTAATATATAGTTTTTAAATCCCACACTCCCCTTCTATCCTCCCCGTGTTGAATCTTCAGAGGCCCTTATATCAATCTGTGTGTCTTTGTGTGTACATAGCTTATCTCCTACTTATACATGAGAACATATGGTATTTGTTTTTTTTTCCTGAGTTACTTCACTTAGAACAATGGCCTCCACCTTCATCCACATTGCTGCAAAATATAGTATTTCATTTCTTTTATGGCTGAGTAGTATTCCATGGTGCATATATTCCACGTTTCCTTTATCCACACATTGGTCTGTTGGCACTTAGGGTGGTTCCATATCTTTGCAATTGTAAATTGTGCTGCAATAAACATATGTGTGCATTTGTCTTTGCTATATACTGACTTATCTTCCTTTGGGTAGATAGCCAACAGTGGAATTGCTCGATCGAGTGGTATATCTACTCTTAGTTCTTCAAGGAAGCTTCATACTGTTTTTTTCCAGAGAGGTAGTAATAATTTACATTCCCACCAATAGTATATAAGCATTCCCTTTTCATCATATCTATGCCAACATCTATTGGGTTTTGACATTTTAACAATGGCCATTCTCGGAATAAGGTGGAATCTCATTGTGGGCTTTAATTTGCATTCCCTGATGATTAGTGATGTTGAGAATGTTTTCAAATGCTTGTTGGTCTTTGTATATTTGCTTTTGAGAAATGTCTAGTCATGTCATTTGCCCACTTTTTGATGGTATGGTGTGTTTTTTCTTCTTGCTGATGTGTTTGAGTTAGTTGTGGATTCTGGATACTAGTCTTTTGTTGGATTCATAGTATGCAAATATATATTCCCATTCTGTAAGATGTTTATGTACTCAGTTTATTATTATTATTACTGTGCAGAAGCTTTTTAGTTAATTCCCATTTATCTACTTTTGTTTTGGTTGCATTAGCTTTTTAGGTGTTCATAATGAATTGTTTTTCTAGACATATCCTGAAGAGTTTTTCCAAAGTTATCTTCTATAATTTTTATGGTTTCAGATATTAGATAAAAGTATTTGATACATCTTGGGTTGTTTTTATTAGATGACAGGAATCCAGTTTCATTCTTCTACATGCGGCTAGCCTGTTTTCCCGTCACCGTCTATTAAATAGGGTGTTCTTTTCCCAATTTATATTTTGTATGCTTTATCGAAGATCAGTGGGCTATAGTATTTGGATTTATTTCTGTGTTCTCTATTCTGTTCCACTTGTGTATATGCCTACTCTTATACAAGTATCAGGCTATTTTGTTAATTTTAGCCTTGAAGTATAATTTGAAGTCTGGTAACACTATGTCTCTAGGTTTGTTGTTTTTGCTTAGGATTATTTTGGCTATTCAGGATCTTTTAAGATTCCATATGAATTTTAGGATTTTTTTCCTAATTCTGTGAAGAGTAATATTGGTATTTTAATGGAAATTGCATTCAATCTGTGGAGTGCTTTGGGCAACATGATCATTTTCACAATATTGATTTTTCCCATCCATGGGCATGGGATGTGTTTCTATTTGTTTGTGACTTGTATGATTTTTCTTGGCAGTGTTTTTTAGTTCTCCTTGTACAGTTCTTCTAACTCCTTGGTTAAGTAAACTCCTAGGTATTTTATTTTCTTTATTTTTTGGCAGCCATTGCAAAAGAGATTGAATTCTTTATTTGATTCTCAGTTTGGTCATTGCTGGTGTACGGTACAGCAGATTTGTGATAGCTTAATTTTGTAACCTGAGACTTCACTAAATTTATTTATCAAATCAAGATGTTTTGGGAAAAGTCTTTAGTGTTTTCTAGGTAAAAAATCACATCATCAGTGAGCAGTGTTTGTTTGACTTCCTCTTGCCCAATTTGGATCCTCTTTATTTCCTTCTCTTGCTTGATTATTCTAGCTAGGACTTCTAGCACTATGTTGAATAGAGGGATGCAAGTGAGCATCCTTATCTTGTTCCACCTCTTAGGGAGAATGTTTTCAACTTTTCTCCATTCAGTATTGATGTTGGTGGGGGGTTTCTTATATATGGCTTTTATTATTTTGAGGTAAATCTCTTGGACTATTGGATTGTGCTATTGGATGTGCTATTGGATTGAGTTAGCTGGTATTTTGTTGACGATTTTTACATCTGTTTCAATCTGGGATATTGGTCTTTAGTTTTCCTTCTTTGATATTTTCTTTCCTGGTTTTACTATCAAGGTGATACTGATTTCAAATAATGATTTAGGGAGGATTCCCTCTTTCTCAATCTTTTGAAATAATTTTAGTAGAATTGGTACTAATTTTTCTTTAAATGTCTAGTAGAATTGATCTGTGAATCATCTGGCCCTGCACTCTTTTTTGATGACAAATTTTTTATTACTGATTCAATCTCACTGCTTGTTATTGGTATGCTTAGGATTTATATTTCTTCCTGACTTAATCCAGGAGGGTTGCATGTTTCCATGAATTTATCCATTTCTTCTAGGTGTTCCAGTTTGTGTACATGGAGATGTTCATGGTAGTCACAAATAATCTTTTTTAATTTATGTGGTATTGGTTGTGTTGTCTCCAGTTTCACTACCAGTTGAGCTTATTTGAAGTTCTCTTTTCTTGGTTAATATACCTAATGGTTTATCAGTTTTGTTTATCGTTTTAAAGAACCAGGTTTTTGTTTTATTGATCTTTAGTGTATTTTTTTTATTTAATTTTATTTATTTTTCTCTGATACTTGTTATTTATTTTCTTCTGCTACTTTTGGGTTTAGTTTGTCTTTGTTTCTCCAGTTCCTTGAAGTGCAGCATTAGATTGTCAATTTGTGATCCTTTAGACTTCTTAATGTAGGAATTTAGTGCTATAAACTCTCTTCTTAGCACTGCTTTTGCTGGATCCCAGAGGATTTGATAACTTGTGACACTATTATCATTCATTTCAAAGAATTTTAGAATTTGGATCTTGATTTCATTGTTAACCACAAAATCATTCAGGAGCAGGTCATTTAATTTCGATGTATTTTTTTTTTTTTTTGTCTTGGAGGTTCCTTTTGGAGTAGATGTCTAGATTTATCGCTTTATGTTCTAAGAAGTTACTTGATATGATTTCAATTTTGTAAATTCATTGATAATTGTTTAATGGCTTATGATATGGTCTAGCTAAGAGAATGTTCCATGTTCTGATAAGAACAATGTGTATTCTGCTGTTCTTAGGTAGACTGTTATATAAATATCTGTTAAGTTCATTTATTCTAGAGTATAGATTAAGTTAGTCTATTTTTTCCATGTTGACTTTTTTCCTGATTATCTGACTTGCATTATCAGTAGTATATTGAAGTCCCCCACTGTTATTGTGTTGCTGTTGATCTCATTTCTTAGGTCTAGTAGTAATCATTGTATATATCTGGGAGCCAATGTTAGGTACATAATGAATTTAGAATTGTGATGTCTTCTTGTTGGATTGATACTTTCATCATTATAAAATGACTTTGTCTTTTTTTATGTTGTTGCTTTAAGGTCTATTTTCTCTGATGTAAGAATAGCTACTCCGGCTTGCTTTTGGTATTCATTTGCATGGAATCTGTTTTTCTACCCCTTTTCCTTGAGTTAATATAATCCTGCTTTAACTTTTCTGGGTATAAAGTTATTCACTGACAGTTATTCTATATGAAGGAGGCTAAGGATAGGACCCCAGTTTCTTCTGGCTTCTAAGGTTTGTGCTGAGAAGACTGCTATTAGTCTGATAGATTTTCCTTTATAGGTTATTGATGCTTTTGTCTCATTGCTCTTAGAATTTTTCCTTCATATTGACTATAGATAGCTTGCTGACTATATGCCTTGGTGATTACCTTTTTGCAATTTATCTCCTAGGGGTTCTGTGCACTTTTTGTATTTGGATATCTAAATCTCCAGCAAAGCCAGGCAAGTTTATCTCAATCATTTCCTCAAATAAATTTTCCAAATGTTTTGCTTTCTCTTCTCCCTCAGGAATACCAATTATTTTGAGGTTAGGCCATCTTGCAAATTCTTGGAGAATTTCTCACTTCTTTTTATTCTTTTTTCTTTGTTTTTATCTGATTGGATTAATTAAAAAACCCTGTCTTTGAGGGCTGACATTTTTTATTTTACTTGGTTGACTCTTGTTAAAACGTTCCAATACATCTTGTAATTTATTTTATTTCCAGCAGTTTCAATTCGTTTTTCTTTATGACATTTATCTCTTCAGAAAAGAATTCATTCATTTTATGATTTTTAAAAAATTTTTTATGTTGGCTTTTTTCTTTCTCTGGTATCTTCTTGAATGGTGTAATATTCAACCTTTTTCATTTTTTTTTTCTGAGATGGAGTCTTGCTCTCTTGCCCAGGCTGGAGTCAGTGGTGCGATCTTGGTTTACTGCAACCTCCGCCTCCTGGGTTCAAGCAATTTTCCTGCCTCAGCCTTCCGAGTAGCTGGGACTACAGGTGCCCGCTACCACACTTGGGTAATTTTTGCATTTTTAGTAGAGATGGGGTTTCACCATGCTGGCCAGGCTAGCCTCTAACTCTTGACCTTGTGATCCACCCGCCTCAGCCTCTCAAAGTGCTGGGATTATAGGCATGAGCACCACACGTGGCCCCCTTGAGTTCTTTTTCTGGTATTTCAATGATTTAATCTTGGTTTGGATTGATTGCCAGAGGGCTAAGGGTGATCTTTTAGGGGTGCTACAGAATTGTGTTTTGTCATACTACCAAAATTATGTTTCTGGTTCCTTCTCATTTGCATAGATTTCTTCTAATTACTTTTGAAGTTATTTTTTATTTGACAGATTTTTTTTATTATTTCTTTTTTCCTCCTTAATCATGTGACTTTTGTGTTTATAATTTATTTTATTCTCATTAGGCTCTTGGTGTTTTCAGGGTTGAAGACTTTATATAAGTTCTCTTGAAGTTTATCTCACTCTCTCATGGTACAC
Source organism: Plecturocebus donacophilus (assembly GCA_004027715.1). Taxonomy (NCBI): domain Eukaryota; kingdom Metazoa; phylum Chordata; class Mammalia; order Primates; family Pitheciidae; genus Plecturocebus; species Plecturocebus donacophilus. The sequence goes on from PVKP010000480.1 coordinate 50,212, forward strand.
ATTTTTTATATATTTATTTTTTCCTCTAGTATTTTGTTTACTGAATTGAATAGTTTAGGCTTCAGGCCTAAACATCTAGAGATGTCCTTAAGTAGAAACTGGTTTTGGCTAAATCCGGTGAGTGAATGCAATATGCAAGCATGGGCAGAAGTCCTAGCTTTGACAGAGGTAGTTAGAGAAGCTGTCAGTGCAATGCACTGAAGTCTTATCATGGGGAAGGTTAGGAGACACCTCAGCTCCCCTGCCAGGTCAGCAGGAAACCTATCTACCTCCTTGAAACACTCCTAACCAAGTGTTTCAGCTATTCAGATCAGCCAGCCACCTCTTTTCATCTGGTGGATATGTATATTCCAAGCAGAGAGGAATTATGACATTTCTCCTTGTGTAAACCTGAACCTGGAGGGTGCACCTCTGGTGGGGATGTAATCATCACAGTCCAGGAAGGCTGTCTGTATATGCTCCCATGCCATATATATGCTTCCTGTGAGGGAAGCCCCAGCTGTATATGTAGTGGTGAAAGAGAGACAAAATAAGTCACCTTCTCCAAGACTGTTGACAAGCACAAGGGCTGCCTGACTCTTGGAGCAGAGCTGCAGATTCTCCTTGCTGAGCCCTGTACTACAGCTGTGCCTCTGCTGAAATAAACTTCCCACCAGCTGAAAGATTGGGGACTTGAGGACTACCATCTGGGTTCTTTCATCCTATAGGGTGTTCCGTAGATGTGGTGCATTCTCCTTCCTCTAGGAGTAGGGATTTCTGAGAGCCAAGCTACTGTGAATGCTGCTGCTCCTCTAGGTCTAGCTTCCCAGAGGGGTTGCCACACTCCTGGCTGGTGCTGGGGAATGTCTGCAAGGTATCCACTGATGTGGACCATCATCAAGTCTCCAAGCAATGGGTACCAGCAGCAGCTTTGATGGATGTGGCAGGGGAGTGATGTACTCTGTGAGATTCCTTGCTTACAGATAGCCTTAGTGTGTTGATTTTCTCAAATGCTGGTTGTGATAGTGATGAACTAGTCATGTAGACAGACTTCAGACCTTGTTAGCCAGGGTGGGGTGGGCAATGGTAATAGCCAAGGTCACACACAATTTTTCTGCTTCCTGAGTGCTATGTTATTTTACCTGGAAATGCCATAATGGACTCTGTCGGTTGACCTCTAGCCAAGAGGTGGTACTTGCACCTTCCTACTGCAGCTGGAAAAGTACCAGCTTTTTCAGGTGATAGGCAGGGCTATAAAGCTCCCAAAAGTTTCTGTCCTTTGTGTTGAGCTACCAGGGTAGGTAGAGGGAAAAAGACAGGTTGGGGCTGGGTCAGGCAGGACTGTGCTCTGGCTTCTGACATGTGGGTCAACCAGTGGCTCCTCTGTAAGTTGAGAGGTGGTTTTCTGGCCACTGAGATAGTGCTCCAGAGAGGAACATACCTGCCTCTGCTGCAGGCTGCAGAGGAAGTGGGAAATAGCAGGTGCCGGTAAGCCCTACCTGGCTCCAATGTACTTGGTAAGGCAGATCTCACATCTGCACTATTCTGTTAGCAGCAGTCAGTTAAGTTCCAGGTCATCTATGAGTAGAACTCAAAACTGCCCCAGACCATAAGCCTTCCTCAGGGAAGTTGCTACCCCAGCTTTCAGGTCACACCCCTCCCAATGTGCCCACAAAACGGGCTCCCAGCTCTTGCACTCATGGCTGCAGCACACATCTCACTCACACCACCCCCCACTTAGTTCTGGCCAAGGGAGTTTATCCGCCACTTGAGGTCATATTGCAAAATTTAGGTGGCAGGTTATTTTAACCTATGACCACTGCCTGAGTTAGTTGGTAGAATTCTGTGAAGTCCCCTATGAGGTAGAATAAGAAATGGCTTCCCTTAGTTCATGCTGGGGACTAGGAATGCACACAAGCCTCTTCTCACTGTTCTTTCTCCTCTTACATTCCTCACCACTCCCTATATCATTGCGAGCACTGGGTAAATCCTTCCCCTGTGACTTGAATGTCTAGGTTCTGCAATGGAGGTATATATCCTGGAAGCAGTCTCTCCCAACTCACACTCTGGGGACTTAGGAGTTTTTTTGCCTGGCTTATGGTGTAGACTGTAGCCCACTGCTTCTTTCAAAGGGCCGTTGGATTCTTTCAGCTTTCTTGTTAAGTCCCTGCATTGCTTCTTTAAAAAAATAAAAAGAACTCAGAATGTGAATCTCTGCAGAGTGTGAACCTCTACACACTGTTTTCTACACACTATTTTGTCTTTCCAAGTAGGAGAGGCATGCTAACACCACTTCAAATCTGCAATATTAGGGAAAAAATAAACAACTTGAATTTGAATCTCAATGAAACTAGTTTTCCCATTCTTCTCTCCTAAATTAGCATGATCAGGCTTTGAATTTGGGCTGAATTCCTAGAGGTCTGGTCTGGGATAAGAATTAACTGAAATGTGTACTTTGGATAAAAACATATATATATATATATATATATATATATGTCATGAAGCTGAGACAGGAGAGAAAGTAAAAAAGCAAGAGAGATATAGAGACCAAGAGAGTTAATATCTTGATAGAAGATAAAGGAAGAGACTCCAAAATCAGTAGAGCAAAAAAGAAAATTTTGAAGGCAGAGTGTGTGTGAGAGAGAGAGAGAGAAAAGGTTTGGGGGGGAAGAGAGAGAGAGAGAGAGAGAGAGGAGAGTTTCTATAGTTTACTAGATACATAACTATATAACTGCCTGCACTTTTGAGGCACTGGAATGAGGCAGACACCATTGATCAAGGGGTTGACCAGTACCTGTCCAGTACACAGTTCAGCTGTTGGGGAAGAGGAGTGACCCCCTGATTAACATACAATTCTCTTCCAAGGAAGTAGATGGATGTGAGAATTTTCTTCCTCACCACCAAGAAGGAAATAGTATTGGAGGACACCTCCAGACTTCCTCTATTTTCATTAAATTTCTCCCATTCATGAAGAAATAATGATATTTCTGATTGATGAAATTGGAACAGAGGCAAACTGTGTCCTGGCCTTTCAGACCTTACTGTTTCTGTCTCAGATCTATTTGCACTGAGTTGGAGTAAATTTATTTTCCCTATTCCTGCTTACTATCAGCATCCCCACCCACCTTGCACCAGACACAGACTGCATTAGAATAGTTGCACTCCTGTAGTTGTACTGCTTTTGATTAGTTGGGTAGATTGATAGATTCAGTTCAGTGAGGGAGAAATTGCAGTATTATCCAATGCAGCTTTATTAAAAAACCCGAAGTTTAGGTTATGAGGCTAACATCACATTATAATTCCTATTTGCTGATTTCTGTTTGTCCACACTTTATATCACATGATTCCATAGGTTGAGTGTGGAGTATTAACAATCTAATAACTACTGCAACCCACCAACCTAATTTACTAGAAATGAGTTGTAGATGGGAGTGTAGAGTAGAAATGAAAGTTTTTCTGATGCTGTTTAAAGTATACACAGGTCATTCTTTTCCATGTGAGAAAAAAAAATTGGACCACAAAGGATTGGGATAAATGTCTTTTCTCAAAAAGAACCAATTTGAAATTACATTCCTGAATTTCACATATAGCTAAAATCTTAAATTCCCATCCAATCCCATATTTCTAAAATATTGATGGTAAAATACAAATTATCTACTAAATGCACTAAAACTAGTATGATTTGGGTAGACTGGAGACAGGCTAGGAATAAATTTTGAAATGTTCAAAAGATGCCTATTCATCTTTCTATGTACTAATCAATAGAGACATTTTCTATGTTCCTGTTTTCTAAAAATAAAGTCATTTTCATAGAGAGATGCCGGAGAGCAAATTGATCAAAGACTAACAATAAAAAGAATTGATAAATATAAATGTACCTTATTGGGGTGAGTGGTTTGGTGTCATGAGACTTGCATTAGATCCAACTTAATTAGCAGCTTGACTTTCTCTTAGAATAGTGTAAATAGTACAGGAAATTTGTAAATTAGGCCAACTTTAGAAATTTAGCACATTCTAAGAAAAAAAGAAATTGATGAGAAAAGGAAGAGGAAAAATTACTACAGAACAAAAATATTAAATTTAAATATTCAATGTATGGCATACAATGTAAGACCAGTTATTTTAACAGATTGAGAGGCATACTCTAAAACAGAATTGTCAAAGATTAGTCTTTATGGCAAGTGTGGCCTTACGAACATTTGAAAAAAATCTACATGACTAAAGCTTTCTCCATCTAATGACTTTTTAAAACAGATTAATTTTATAGAATGTAATAAATTAATCCAGTTTCTGTTTCTGTGGATTTGCCTATGCTGAACATTTCACATAAATGAAATCCTATGATATTTAGTGTTTTATGATTGATTTATTTCACTTAGCATAATGTTCTCAAGGTTCATCCATATTGTAGTATGTTACTCATATTTTATTCCATTTTTTTCACGTTATGTTTCATTTTATTAATATAATAATATTATTTTATCCATTTATCAGCCAGTGAACAATTGGATAGTTTCTATGCTTTTGCTATTATAACTAGGCTGCTATAAATATTTTTGCACAAGTTTTTAGGTGAACATATGTTGTGATTTCTCTTTGATATATGCTTAGGAGTGGAATTGCTGCATCATGTGGCAAGTCCATGACAACATTTGAAGAACTGCCAAACTGTTTTCTAAAACAGCAGCACAATATTACATCTGCAATAGCAATGTATGAGACGTCCAATTTCTCCACATCCTTATCCACACTTTTTATTACCTTTTTTATTATAATCATCCTAGTGGTTATGAAAAACTTCTCTTATTGTGGTTTTGATTTGCCTTTCTCTGATGACTAGTGATATTCAGCATGCTTTCCTGTCTTTGTTTGTCACTTGTATATATTTTTGTGGAAATTTTTATTTATGTCCTCTTTGCTGACTTTTTTATTATAGAGTTGTAACGGGTCTTTATATCCTCGACACTAACCTATTATAGGGTGATTTGAAAATGCTTTCTCCCATTCTGTGGACTATCTGTTCATTTGCTTGATCATTGTTTGCAGCTCAGAAGTTTTACATTTTAAAGTACAACATAACTAATATTTTCATTGTTGTTGTTCCTTGCCCTTTGGTATCGCTTATAGGAAAACATTGCCTAACATCAGGTCACAAAGATACACCTACATTTTCTTTATAGAATTTTATAGTTCAGCTCACACATTTAGGCCTTGGATCAATTTTGAGTTTCTTTTTCGCTTGGCATGGGTTGGAGTCCAGCTAACTCTTTACCAGGTTTTTACTCTGTTGTTCTAGCCCTGTTTGTTGAATATTTTTTTCTCATTGAATTGTCTTGGTGCCCTTGTCAGAAATAATTGATCATAAATGTAAAGTGTTATTTCTGGATTTGCAATTCTATTTCATTTCTTTCTCTTTTTCCCTTTATGAATATATAAATTATATTCATAATATAATTTAATATATAAATTATATATTTATATATATATATGATGGAATATACCACTGAGATAACAGTGATAAGGATAATGAGTAAGAATGGGATTTAACAAATGAATATGTCTATCCTTATGCCAGTAACACACTGTATTGATTACTGTAGCTTTTTCTATATTTTGAAATCAGAAAATGAGAATGTCCAATTGTATTCTCCATTTTCTAGATTTATTTAACTATTCTGGATCCCTTACATTTAAACATATTTGGGAGTTAGATTGTCAATATTTGCAAAATAAAAATCCAGCTGTGATTTTTATGGGATTGTGTTGGATTTGCAGATAAATATTGGAGAAATGCCATCTTAACAATTTATAATCTTCCAATTTATCAACACAGCATGTTTTCCATTCATTTAAATGTTCTTTAGTGTCTTTCAACAAATTTTTAAAGTTTCAATGTACAACTTTTGAAATTTTCTGTTCAGCATACCCCTAAATATTTTATCCTTTTTTATACTTCTAAAAGCAGAACTATTTTTGTTTTATTTTTAGACTGTTCATTGATACTTGCATGTTGATCTTGATCTTGTATGTTACACAATTTCTAAATTTGTATTTTGTCAAAAGTCTTTCTGTGGGTTTCCTAGAATTTTCTAAACACATAATCATGTCATCACCAATTATTTTTACATTTTAATTTTCAATTTAGATGCTTTTTGTTTTTCTTGACCAATTGTCCTTTGTACTGAGTTGAACAGTTCACTTCTTCCCAAAAGAAACAAATATGTCCACCCCACAACCTCATAATGTGATCTTATTTGGAACTAAGGTCTTTGCAAATGTCATGAGTTAAGTAAGAAGTCACTTCCATTAAGGAGAATGCTAGATCTAATGACCAGTATTCTTATTAAAGGCTGTATGAAGAAACACAAACACTCACAGAGGGAATATAACCATGTGAAGATGAGGGCAGTTATTAGAATCATGCAGGTACATGTCAAGGAAGCCAAGGATTGCTAGAAATCACCAGAAGATGGAAGAGAAAAGTAAGGAAACTCCTTTAGAGTTTTCAGAGAAAGTACGGCCTTACCAACACCTTGATTTTTGCCTTCTTACTTCTGGGAGTGTAGGAGAATACGTTCCTGCCATTTTGGCCACTCAGTTTGTGGTTCTCTGTTATAACAATTTGAGAAACTCACATAGATTTTGATACTGAGAAGAAGGTGCTGCTCTATCAACTACCTAAAAATACGGAAATGGCTTTAGAATTGGGCAGAGGCTGAAGTACTTGATAGAAAAAGCCCAAATTTCTTATATAAATACCTGGTAGACATTATTAAAGAGGACTGAAACTGTTTAAAGTTGTTAAATATGATTCTGGTGGAACTAAGATAGAAGTGAGAAGTACATTAGAAGAATTTTCTAGCACTTTAGAGTATACATGTACCAAGAACAGAATGTTGGTAGAAATATGAACATGAATGGTACTTCTGGTGACATCACACAAGAAAATGAGAAATGGGAAACATGATATTGGAGATTGGAAACTGGAGAAAAGGAGTGATGTTATAAGGTGGCAGAAATGTTGGCTTAATTGTGTTACACTGTAGAATGGAAAGACGGACTTGTAAGTAAGGAATCTGGGTATTTATCTGAGGAGATTTCCAAACCAATTAGGGAGGGTGTCGCCTGGTTTCTCTTTGGTACTTACATAAAATGTGAGAAAAAGAGATAAATTTAGGTAGGGTATGTCACAGGGAAAGGAAAGCCTTGATGAATTGGAAAATCTTCTATCTATCCATATTGTAAAAGATGTGCATGCTCTGGTGATAACACTAAGATTATGACTGTGTAATATTTTCCTGAAGACATTAGGCATGTGATTATAGATTCAAAAACCAATACCAATAAAAGTCAGGAATAGAGATGGAGCTACATAGAAAGGGTCTTTGGAGAGCCCTCAGGTGTAATGATGCAGATCACTTTTATAGTCCCAGAAGGCTGGAAAGGATTTTGAGAATAACAGCAGAAACAAACTCACTGTGAACATAATAGATTGGAAATGGGGAAATATGATGGATTATCAGACTTCTCAGATCTGCAAACATAGCATGGGCTATTCAGAAGGCAGTGTTGCCACTGCCTTGCAGGTCTTAGAGCTACTTCAGTTACAGAAGGTAGGACTGTTGCCTTGGCCCCCAGGACAGGGCATCAAGCCGCAGAGCATTGTTCTTAGGTCTTGAAACCTAATGAAATTTTCCCTGATAGGTTTTGAACTTACTTTAGTACTAGTGACTCTTTTTTAAAGACTTAAACATAAAACCTAACGCCATAAAAACCCTAGAAAAAAACCTAGGCAAAACCATCAGAACATAGGCATAGGCAAGGACTTCATGACTAAAACACCAAAAGCATTGGCAACAGAAGCCAAAATAGACAAATGGGATATAATTAAACCCAGAGCTTCTGTGCTGCAAAGGAAACAATCATTAGAATGAACTGGCAACCAACAGAATGGGAAAACGTTTTTGCAATCTACCCATCTGACAAAGGGCTATTATCCAGAATCCACAAATACCTAAAAGAGATTTACAAGAACAAAACAAACCCATTCAAAAGTGGGCAAAGGATATGAACACTTTTCAAAAGAAGACATATATGAGACCAAAAAACATATGGAAATATGCTCATTATGACTGGTCATTAGAGAAATGCAAATCAAAACCACATTGAGATACCATCTCACACCAGTTACAATGGCGATCATTAAAAAATCTGGAGACAACAGATGCTGGAGAGGATGTGGAGAAATAGGAACACTTTTACACTGTTGGTGGGAGTGTAGATTAGTTCAACCATTGTGAAAGACAGTGCGGTGATTCCTTAAGGACCTAGAAGTAGAAATTCCATTTGACCCAGCAATCCCATTACTGGGTACATATCCAAAGGATTATAAATCATTGAACTTTTAAAGACACATGCACACGTATGTTCATTGAGGCACTGTTTACAACAGCAAAGACCTGGAACCAACCCACATGCCTATTGATGATAGACTGGACAAGGAAAATGTGGCACATATACACCATGGAATACTATGCAGCCATAAAAAACAATGAGTTTGTGTCCTTTGCAGGGACATAGAAGAATCTGGAAACCATCATTCTCAGCAAACTGACACAAGAACAGAAAATCAAACACTGCATGTTCTCACTCATAGGTAGGTGTTGAACAATAAGAATACATGGTTACAGGGAGGGGAGCATCACACACTGGGGTCTGTTGGGGGGGACTAGTGGAGGGACAGCAGGGAGTAGGGAGTTGGGGAGGGGTAACATGGAAAGAAATGCCAGATCTAGGTGATGGGGAGGATGGAGGCAGCAAACCGCATTTCATGTATATGCCATATATATATATATATATATATATATATATATATATATAAATATTAGGGACTCCTTTATTCCTTTTATTTTCTTGCTTTAATTATGTAAATGACATCCATGTCTCTCCCACCATTGTACTTTTGAAATAGAGAACTTGTTTTTCAGCTTCACAGGTCCACAGGTAGAAAGGAATTTTATCCCAGGATAGATCAGACCCAGGATTTCACCCATACATGTTTTGGATGATTTAGATGAGATTTTGAAACTCTGAGTTGATAATTAAGTGAGATTTTGGACTTAGAGTTAATGTTTTAATGGATTAAAATGAGTATGTTGGGACGGTATTGATGTATTTACAGGTAGGATGGGGATGAATTGGGGCGCTGCATAGGGTGTACTGTTTGGATTAAATAACATCTCCCCAAAATTCATAATCACTCAGATCCTCGGAAAATGGTATGATTTGGAAATAGGGTCTTTTCAGATTTAGTTAGTTAAGGAAGAGAGATCATCCTGTATTAGGATGGGCCCTAGATCCAATGACTGTTGACTTTATAAGTAGCCCATGTGAAGAAAACGCATACAGAAAATTTGCCAGTACAGAAGGACACAGACACTGAAGTGATGCATCTACATGCCAGTGAAGCCCTGGATTGTCAGCAAACACCAGAAGCTAGGAAGAGGAGGAAAGGATCCTCCCCAAGAACCTGCAGAGAAGACATGGTCCTGCCACCATCTCAACCTGATGCCTCCAGAGCTGTGAGGAGACATATTTCCGCTACTTTAAATCACTCTGTTTATGGTGGTGATGGCACCCTCGGAAACACATGTTCCATAGAAAAACAATGGACTTTGCAGCCGGATTGACTGAGCTGGACTCCAGCAATCTGTCACAAATTAGTTCTCTGTTACTGAGAAAATCATTTTAAAATTTTGGTGTCTTTTTGTTTGTTTTTGAGACGGAGTCTCACTCTGTCACCAGGCTGGAGTACAATGGCGTGATCTCAGCTCACCGCAACCTCCGCCTCCTGGGTTCAAGGGATTCTCCAGCCTCAGCTTCTCGTATAGCTGGGATCACAGGTGCGCACCCCACGCCCAGCTAATTTTGTATTTTTAATAGAGACGTGGTTTCACCATGTTAGCGAAGATGGTCTCAGTCTCTTGATCTCGTGATCCGCCTGCTCGGCCTTCCAAAGTGCTGTGATTACAGGCGTGAGGCACCGCACCTGGCCTGTCTTTTTAAATCTGTCAAATAGGGAAAGAAAAACCACACACTGTGCAGTTTGAAGTGGGTAATTTTTGTAATCAGTATTTGTAAATTAAAATCTTATTAAACATTTTTTTGTTACAATTCTTGTTATTAAGTGAAACTATGTTCTACAGGAGCTTATACCTCAAGAAAAATCCTCAAGGAAGTCAGATATCCTGTTGAGAAAAATATCACAGACAGTTCCATCGGTTTACTTCCTTAAAATGTTTTGGCTGAATTTGGGTTCATCTCCTTGATTATGAATAGTTCCCTACTTTTGATCTAGAAAATATATTTTGGACTGTCTCTGTAGGGACAAGTACTACGCTTATTCAATATCCCTCCCATTACATATCCCATTGTCTGGTTAGCCCACCACATTTCCCACCATTCTGGGATGATAAAAATGAGATCTCTCCACTCATGAATAGAGTCTATTCTACAACATCAGTTGAAACTGAAGAATGTCTCTGACCGTCTCAGAATGTTACATACTCCTCATTATAAAAGGATAGGCTCTGCTGCTAGTGGTTGCTTATATTGTCCTGTCAAAACTGTAGTCTTTAGAATGAACAGTTAGGTGACATGAGATAGAGAAGGCTTTTAGAAAGCCTTCAACAGATGAGTTCTTCGCCTGTTTGTAGCCTAGATAGGATCAATAAAACTTGTCACATACATGCGTGCACAGACACATACACACATAGATACACACACACACAATTGTGTGTCTGTGTTTATGATTTTATTTGTGCTTTTGCAAAATGGTTCTGATCAGAGGTCAGTGTTGGTGGGAAAATGCTTGCCCCTGGTATTTACTTTTTAGTAGAGGTTACTGGAAAGCTCACCATAGTGGGATTACGAAAACCTGGTTTAGAATGCTGTAATTCCCTCCCACTACTGCTCATCAGACACACACACACACAGATACACACACACACACACACACACACACACACACACACACACACACACGTGCTCTCTTTTTCTTTCTCAAGCATTTTACATGAAACTCCTATACTTATAAAGAACAGTTTTTAAAAAAACTGATTCTGAAGTCAGACAAAATTGAATATTTACTTTCTAGTTGTATGACCTCTCAAACTCCTGTTTTCTTGTCTTTAACATAGAAATAAATGATATAAATCTTATAGACTTTTGCTGATTCTTGGTTACAAATCTATCTCCTCCCTTAGACTAAACTCTCTGTGAAATTCTATATCTCATTTCTATTTCTTCAGCATCTATCATAGTACTACATACATACTAAACCCTAAAACTTGGTGAATGGAAGCTGGATGATGTTTAAATCACGTTTGCTTCTCATATAATAGGTAATTTTAAAAATCAAGTTATTTGACTTAGACATTGTTTCCATAACATAAAACCTATAACAAATAATAAACAGAATAATGTCTTAAGTGCCTCGCATTGTTAATATTCATGGTATCACTAGTTTTTCATGGTAAGGGAAACAAAGATGGTGTTTCCATATGATACTTCCTTAAATGAATTAAATTTAGATTCAATTTTACAGCCATCAGAACCTTTTTCCAGTGCTTGCTTATTTGTGTCTGACTGTACCGAGCTGAGTAAAATTGAATCCAGCAGACTATGCACTACTTATGAAAACTTTAGATCTTGATCTGAAATGTCATGCTAGAGTATAACAAAGTCAGGTATGAGGAATACATAATCACTCATCATTTTTTCATGATCTACATAGGTATTATCTCCTGATGTTTTTGTTTTATCATATTTGCAAGATGATCACTTTTTTTTTTTTCTTTCCATTTTGGGGAAAAATCAGAGTAAGGCAAAGTGATACTGGCTTTAAGCAAAACACATGCTTTGTATTCATCAAAGTTTTCAGCAATACCCTTGTGCTTTCTACTGATGATTCATTTTAAAGCTATTCCTGGTTCTATTCATTTCTGCTTTTCATCCAGAGTATCTTAAGGAGACCACATTTGACTCCCTGATTCCTTCCATCTTGGGTTGGAGGAATTAGGAAATAGTAGTTCTCATATTTTTTTTTTCTTTTTCCACTTTGGAAATTAATCAATTTCACGTTTATTTAAGGGAGAGCAAAAAAAAAAAAGAAGAGATGCATAATTTTTCCCCCCATAGGCTAACAAAGATGCAGGCTTTCTTTCTATTTGAGGATTCAGAGAGAAGGCTCTGTGGTGTCATGAGGTGTCATACATACAGGAAACACAAGTGGCAGCTGGTTGCTGTTGAGGTAGCTAAATGTGAAAACTCACTAATTAGGGAAATGCAAATTGCAAAGACATATTTGGCTACATCCTGGAGCTATGTTGAAGCAATCAGCAAAGGAGGATCCTGAAAGTGCCCACCTTTTGGAGGAATCTAAGAGCCAACCTGTGGTTAATTTACACTTACTGATGCACACTGAAGTAGCAGCTACTGCTTTAGATACAGAGAGGTTTAACTTGTGAGAGCAAAGACAGAACTCTGTTAAGACCATTAACGTGGGTGATTTCTTTGTGAAACCATTTGATGTCACAGAATGTCCTATGCTACTCTTCTCTGTCCTGCCTTTGATTAACTCTCTAGTAGTTCAAGAAGTACAGTGTACTGGGTGAGATAGGGAAGGAAATACATTAAATATAAGTGAAGGCAGTTAACTTCTGACCAATTGACTAGAGGAAAATGAAGGAGAAGGGATATAACTATAACGAGAGACATAAACAAATTTAAACGTTCATTTTATAACAAAATAAACTGTAGATTTTTTTCCCACCCTGAATTAACTGATTTTTAACAAAATTAATTGGCTCACAGTTTTAACATGCTGCCTAAGTGTTGTCTTGTGCTGACAACAGCTTAGATTAATTTTCAGACTGTGGGTCAGTGGCTCCTAATTTCAAATTTGTGTATTCTATGGAGATTTTTAAGTTGACAGAGGAAAACCTGTTAACACTCTAGGACTCTAGGAAGTAGTGTTTGTTAAAATGCATGTGTACATTTTTCTAAAGAAAAGTTTTGGCTTCCAATATATATTTTTATAAGGTCCCAATCCTAGCCTCCAAATTTAAGAAGAGTATTATTGTATCCTTATCAATAATACAGTTTAGGCAGTCCTTAATACATGGATATATCCATTTCTCCCCAACTGTATTTACATTTATTTATGATATAGGGTTTGCTGGAGGTCACATTACTTTCACTCTATCAGAAATGTAGATGTCAGACTTCTTGTTTTTTATGTAGCCCTTAATGCTTTAACTCATATTTCCCTGTAGTATGGAAGTCTCAGGTCTCTGCTGTCAGTGTTGAATCCTGCAGGTTTATTCTCTTTGTCCTAGGAGTCAGGATTTGTGGAATGGTCTTAGCTGTCTAAGCAGAGACACGTGAGAGAATTTAATGAAGGCCTGCCATTTCCCGGGAGTAGGAACATATTGCTCCCTCCCAGAGGTATTTATCTTCTTTTTGTTTCTTTTTCTCTATATTTGAACTGCACCGAATCCCAGAACAGTAAGTGAATTTTTAATTAACATAAGTAGACACAATCCTAAACCCAGAACCTTAAAGGCAGCTTCTTTCTAGTGGCTCCACCACTTTCTGAGTGTGTGACTGTGGCCCATTATTTATCCTGCTGTACCCATATTACCTGATCTGAAAAATGAGGGTAATAACCATGTCTTATTTTTTATGGTTATTGAGAGGATTAAATAAGACATACATGAAAACTCTTTGTGAAAAGTTTTCTAAAAATATCTGTGATTTTATTTATTTTAAAATAGGCTGTTGCCTGTTACCAAATAAATAAACAAAATAAACATGTTTAGAGAACAATTATTTTGGGTCCTTGATTTTTATTAATGAAACGACTCTTGAACCTGTTCAGAAACTTGGTTTTCCATGGACCTCTGCTTAAATAAAAATGGCTACCAAGTAATGGGAGAGTGAGTATAGGAATTCAATATTAGTGTATGTGGGGCTAGGAAAGAAAGTTTTCTGATTTTATTTAAAAATTTTGTAGATGTTGTGATGTTTATATTATAGACAAAGAAATGTTACTTCCTAAATAGATATGTTTCTGATTCTACTTCTTGTGGATTTTAGGAGAGGTTAATTCTATAGCTTTGGCCTCTGGAAAATGACTTTTTAAAAGCTATCTATTTGAAGAGTTAGGAGAGCATCGCAAGACCAGTTCTGTCAATCTACCTCACAAAATACCATACTATAATTTAGAGTAGCCACTGAGAGAGACCCTTGTTGAGGAAGGAGGAAGTTTTCCACAGCTGTGAGTGGGGAGCCTATGGAATTGTGAGCTTCTAACTCGCTAGTTGGAAAAATGGGATTGGTGTTTGGTGCCTACTATAAGGATGTAAGAAAGCAAAAAAAGTTCCTTTGTAACTAAAATACTTGCCTCTTTATCAAATAACCAGAAACTATTGAAAGAAATTTACTGGCTTTATTAGTTAAGAAGAAAGCAATAATTTAATGACCTACCTTCTTCAGAGTGTTACCTCAATGTTTGCCTTTATAAAATACAGACACCTAAACCTAATTAATTCAGAGACTACTAGTATGTAATTTGCAATTTTGGGCCCAATCTTTTGTGAAGGTTACCTATACATTAAATATGAGGAAAATGTATACTTCATCATTTTATATGGCACAATAGTTAACCAAAACTTACATACGATTTTATGCATTTCAAAAACGAGATTATATAAACTGCTTCTTTACAGATGAGGATGAGTAACACCAGGTAAATGTGTCTTATAAATTAAAATAGTCCAGAGTGGACTTTAACTTATCAATAGTTTATTTTTCATATGTGGAGTAATAAGAAAATTCAATTTCTTAAAAATTCTTTTTCATTTTTTTTAACTGTTTAGACTGTGTTCTCTCTCCAAATTATATTAATTGGAAAACTTTGAATAAAGGCATTTTATAAAAGAGACAGACATAAGTAGATAATCATTTACTAAGTTTTATTAAACTCTCATATCAAGGTAATGATAAACAAAGTTAAGCCTTAAATAATGACACAACACTTACCTCTTGAACCACTGTGTGTGTAAAGTAGAGCAACTCTAATATATAGCTGCATATACTGCTTCTCTATTTATTATTAGCAAATTTTCATACTTCTTCTTTTTTTTTTTATTTTTGAGACAGTCTCACTCTGTCCCCATGCTGGAATGCAGTGGCGTGATCTAGGTTCACTGCAACCTCCGACTCCCTGGTTCAAGCTATTCTCCTGCCTCACCCTCCCAAGTAGATGGGATTCCAGGCACATACCACCATGCGCAGCTAATTCTTGTATTTTTAGTAGAGATGAGGTTTCATCATGTTGGCCAGGTTAGTCTTGATCTCCTGACCTCGTGATCCTCCCACTTTGGCCTCCCAAAGTGCTGGGATTACAGGAGTGAGCCACTGTGCCCGGCCCATACTTTCTTTCTCATAATCTTACCAAGAGCCTGATTAAAAAAGTAGGGAAGGGGAGGAAATGAAGACCCAGAGGTTAAATGAATTGCTCAAGTCATGTAGTCACAAATTTGGTAAGGATGATGTTCTAAACAAATTGTACCAATAGTGAATTACTTTAGTAGTTTTAAGGCATCAGTTCTTGGAGTCAGACATCTGTATTTAAATCTGTTCTGCTTATTTGTAGCGGCATAATCTTAGAGGAATGGTTTCTTCTCTCTGTGCCTCTGGTTTCTTGCCTATAAAACATGTTATTAGTAAGTGGCTGATAAAGGTTGGGCATATTCATAAAATAACATAAGAACATTCCAAGCAGTGTGATGTAGTGGTAAAAGCATGATTATACTTTGGATTTGACTGATACACTTTGGATCTGACTTTGAGTCTGGGCTTTGCTGATTTTTGTTTGTAACCTTAGGCACATTTCTTCAGCTCTCTATAACGCATATGTAAGGTGCATACGTACATGGGCAAAATAACTTACACAAAGTGATATGTGATATTTGGCACATACGTAGTGCATAAATATATGTCTCTTTTATGCCAAAAAGGTTATCCACACTTTCTCACCTGCAGTTTGTGATGGTGATGTTCCATTATAAGTTGGTACAGAGAAATGACATGACATTCTTGGATTTTAATATAAAATTTAAAGAAATAAATTTATTAAAAATACAAAGCAATGAATTCAAACTAATTAGCAAGAAAAGAACATCCCCATAGAAAAGTGGGCTAAGTACATGAATAGACAGTTCTCAAATGAAGATAGGCAAATGGCCAGGAAACATATGAAAAAATGCTCAGCATCACTAACAATCAGGGAACTACAAAACCACAGTGTGATACCACCTTACTCCTGCAAGAATGGCCATAATCAAAAAATTATAAAAAATGGATGTTGGCATGGACATGGTGAACAGGGAACACTTCTACACTGCTGGTGGGAATGTAAACTAGTGTGGAGATTACTTAAGGAACTAAAAGTAGAACTACCATTTGATCCAGCAATCCCTCTACTGGGTATCTACCCATAGATAAAGAAGTCATAGGTAAAAGATACTTGCACATGCATGTTTATTGCAGCAAAATTTGCAATTGCAAAAATGTGAAACCAACCCAAATGTCCATCAATCAATGAGTCAATAAAGAAACTGTGAGGTGTCTGTTTGTCTGTGTGTGTGTGTGTGTGTGTGTGTGTGTGTGTGAGAGAGAGAGAGAGAGAGATGAAATACTACTCAGTCATAAAAAGGAATGAATTAATGGCATTCGTAAGCCTGGGTAAGATTGGATACTGTTATTCTAAGTGAATAACTCAGGTGTGGAAATCCAAACATTGTATCTTCTCACTCATAAGTGGGAGCTAAGCTATGAGGATGAAAAGGAATAAGAATGAAAAAATAGGATTTGGAGACTTGAGGGGAAAGGGAGGGAAGAGGGTGAGAGACAAAAGACTACAAATTGGGTGCGATCTATACTGCCTGAGTGATGGGTACACCAAAATGTTACAAATCACCACTAAAAAACTTATGTAATCCAACGCCACCTGTTTTCCAATAAAATATGGGGGAAAAGGAACTTCTAAAAAATACAAACTAATAATTTAAATGACTATGTTACATGGAATCTGGGAACTAATTCCTTATATTTTATCCAGAATTCAGTATTCTTGGATCTCATGTATAATTTTCATCTGCCTTGAACTTAGAACTTGAGTTTAGCTCATATGAGGTTTGCACCAGAGATGTGTACAGTGATTTCAGCCAGAATCAGAACTCACAGTCTCTAGCATTTCAATTTCCTTTCCCCAGGTTGGCTGTAAGTTTTACAGAGTCAGGGGATTATAGAAAGCCAATGGCATTTTAGCCACAGTAAATCTAATACTGACGGTAACATCACTGTCACCACATTCCTGAGAAGATTACTTCTTTGTGGAGATATCTGTAAGTAATCTGTTGTAATGACACAAACATGTGGGAGCCCTTGCCTACTTCACCATTACATCATGCCAGTTCTCTCTCTGAAATACATTAAGGTAGATCACTTCTCTCCATTTAATGTTTACCTCAACACCTCAAGTTTACATTCCTTTAATACATTTTTTAAGTTGAGCTACCAGTTTTGTTCTAATAAGATATTCTATATTCAGCAATAAGTATAGTCTACTTTAGGCATAGTGTAGAATATCACCTCAAAGTGATGCTTAGAAACTTACAGCAAGTCTAAGTGAACTCTCAAGGATTTAATAATTTAATAAGAAATCTCATGCTCATTCTTACTATTCAACGAGTAGTTTTATTTTTCATGTAATCATTCTGGTACATTCCAAACAATCTGTCATCCTGTGGTTTGTCTGAGTCACTTTTGGCATGACAGAAGAGTGAAATTCCTTTTTTTTTTTTAAACCGTGTTTCTCTTAGGCCTGTGTATGTCAATACACATTCAGTGAGCACCTACCAGATGCCTGTCTTTAAGCTAAATTCTGGGGATTCAAAAATGGCCAAAGTATTATCTGCTCTTCAAGTGCCCTCAGTCTAATGGGCAAATACAGACAAACTAACGAACTGGACACACTGTGAAGAGCAATGTGATGGTGGCATAGGCAGAGTAAAGCAGGAGTTCCTGGTTGGGAAATGTAGGCAGATCTGTCAACACAGCTAAGCTGGTGTCAATCTTCCTTTCTTTAATGGATAAGGATATGGATTCCATAGCCAGAAGAAATATCCCTCTCTCTTTAATGGATAAGGATATGGATTATGTAACCAGACCAAATAATAACATGTTCTAAGCCCTATATATCTGTTTAGTATAATAACTATTAATCTTAGTCTGTGCTGCTATAACAAAATAGCTCAGACTAAGAAACTTATAAAGAACAGAAATGTATTCCTCACAGTTCTGGAAGCTGAGATGTCTAAGATCAAGTTGCCAGCAAATTTGATGTCTGTTGAATGCTCTCTGCTCCCAAGATGGGATTTTCTTGCTGCATTTTCACATGACAGAAGGGTGCAAAAAGAGACAAATGCTGTGTCCTGACATGCAGAGGTGATGGAAGGGCATGTAGTTCTCTGAAGCCTCCTTTATAAGGGCATTAATCTCACTTATGAGGATGGACCCCATGTGATTTAATCACATGCTAGAATGCCCCACCTCTTAATACCACCATAATGGGGGTTAAATTTTGGAGGGACACAAACATTCAGATTGTAGCTTTCTGCCCCATTTTAAAAAAATGGTTAAAACAGTCTCTGGCATTCAGGTGCCCTCGGTCTAATAGGAAGACACATAGGCAAACATTGAACTGGACACACTCTAATGAGTGACATGATAGAGGTACACGAAGGCAGAGTGGGAGCCGATAGTGGGGAAATGCAGGCAGGTCTGTAGTACCAGGAAAGCTGGGGTCAATCCCTCTTTCTCTAATGGATAACAGTATAAATTCCAGAGCCAGACTAACAAATGGCATATTGAAACTAAGTAAGTTTAAATAGGATATTTACACTATATGTATTTATTATTACCACAATCATTGTAATCTGTTAATCCACATATCTGTTTTTGAAATATAGTTTATACTGTTGGGAACATTTTTAGACAAATAGATGACTTTCAAATGTTCTAAATTATCATCTCATATGACAAATACAATTTTTATCAAGTCTAGCCTATGCATTCATATATATATTTGTGTAGGTATGTACATAGATGAATATAATATATATATGCGTAAAGCACTCTATACTTTCATTTCATTCTATTTCATTCCACTACGTTAATTATAGTCAGAAGAATTGCTGTCACAACTGCTACATTTAATTTAATCTAATAATGGATTGAGACTTGCCATTGAACATACTAATGAGAGTAATATGACCAAGTAAATAAGAAATTACATAGTATTATAAGTGCCACTATAAGACTATGTAAAGATGCTAAGAAAGGGTAGAGGAGGGAGTCCTGACAAGCACATTGAGGGCAAGAACCGGGTCCTGTTCACATTTAGTTGGTTTTTCATGCACGTTTTTTAAATTAATGAAGCTGGATGAAGTCGGCATCCTTACTTGTAAATAATTATCTAGCATGGCCATCGCTTTTTTTAAGCTCCAATGAAGAAGAGAAGACTAGGGCATATTTAGCACCACATGTGCCTGCTCTTGACACACATTGTAATGACCCCTCTTCTTCTAAAACTTCAGATTCTTTTCTAATGTAACGATGCAGGCATCTGCTATCAATCCACTGGATTAGCACGCGTGGTGAAATCTGTTTTTAGAGTATTTTATTACAAATATATTTATACAAAGTATGCCACTGGCAGGTTGAACATAGCCAGGTTCACTCTAAGTCTCTCTTTGAATTGTCCCTTTCTCCAAAGACAAAAACAATGTCTCTTAGTTAATTTCCACTCCAAAAAGCACTCAATACCATGTCTGGCACACAGTGGGTTCACATGTTGAGATGATATAAATTTGTTGTAAATTCAACTCCACTTTCACATCAAATTGAGACTGTTAAATTGTGAACATATTTTTTGTTTCCTGCTTCATAAAATATGAGCACTCTAATCCCAGATGGCACATCCTCCAGAAACATATGGACAAGACAATTTATAAAGAGTGCTCTTTCAGGAGTCGGCTCCATTTAACAGAGGAGGCTGTGTGATTTTGCCAGGACCTTTCAAGCTACTCATTGAAAAGGAAGGTGAACGGGTCTTAATCATGTAGCCAAGGGATTAAAAAAGTTTGCCATAAATCTCATTTCTTGAAGTATATGGCTTTTCATAATTAGGGATGGAGTCAGCTGGGGTAGGGATGGAATCAGGTGGGGTGGGGATTTTCCTTCCCTATAAGTACAGGGCACAAATTTTGTAGTGATTATATAATATAGTCATTTTTGTAGTGAATATATAATATGGGCCTGTGTTTTTGTTGTTGTTTTTTATAACCAAAGTAGGCCATACTGGTCATTCCAGTTCATGCTCAGGGAGGACGCCTGCAAAGAAAGGAAAAGTCCTACTATTTATGGCTCCCTACTATCCAAGCATTGTTCCCTACATTATATCATGTGTTCTAATACTGTGTTCTAGTGTGTCTCTTTTGTTATCTTGAAATATGATCAGATAGTCAGAAATATGTCCAGAAATATTATAACTAAAGAGGATGGCCTGGTAGAGTTTAAGAAGCCCTAATTAGAAGAATCTTTTTTGTGTAATGCATCCTTTTACCTCAGAAACAGTGATGATTAAGTTTATGTGTTGCTTGATTGGACTAAGAGATGACCAGATAGCTGCTAAGACAATATCTCTGGGTGTATCTTCGAGGGTGTTTCCAGAAGACATTAACATTTGAATCAGTAGACTGAGTAAAGATCTTACTCACCAGATTGGGGAGGCATCATCTAATCTGTTGAGGACTTGAAGAAAATAAAAGGCAAAGGAAGGGAAAATTTACTCTCTTTCCCTCTCTCTTCTTGAGCTGAGACAACCATCTCATATTCTACTCTTCCTGGACACAAATGCTCTAGGACTTTGGTCTTGGATTAAGACTTATAACACAAGCCACCCCTACCCACCACCACCCCAGATTGCAGAAAATTATGGGACTTCTCAGTCACCATAATTTTGTAGCCAGTCTCTAATAATTAATCTCTTTTTACCTATCTGTATATTTCTATTGGTTCTGTTTCTCTGAAGAACCCTGACTAATACAGAAATAGTTGCTTGAGCCAAAAGGTCATTTCAATACTTTGAGCTTCAGTTGCTTCATCTGTGAAATGGAAAATAATACCACATTCACTGGATTACTGTAGGAGCTTGAGATTCAGCATGTAAAATGCTTAGCAAAGCACATGGCTCATTATCGATGGTTCAACAAGTGTAGAGAAGTAAATAATAGCTGGATGTTTAGTAAGGATGATAGTTAGAATAGTTATTTTTAAAACCCAAAGAACAAAACAAAAACAATTGTTGCTTATGATACAATTCTGCACAAAACGCTTTGGAAGCCCAGTATAGGGAATTCTGAATTGGGGGAAAGATTGGGCAGTTTTCATGGAGGAATAGTGGAAATTAACTTTGGTTTTGAAAGGTGATCGTTATTTCCTGGCAGAAAAAAAAGGTAGTTATGTCTCCACAGACAGGGTAAACAACAGAAGTAAAGAGATAGTATAAGAAAACATGATAAATTCTGGTGAAAATCGACATTTTTATGTATTAGGTTATATTCATGGTATGTAGTGGTTGCAGAAAATACAATAAACATTGATGGCTGTCAAATAATAGGAAACCCTTTATACTATGCTAAGGGTTCAGATTTTGCCCTGGCAATGGGAACAGTAGGGTCAGCTGTATGTTTTTGTTTACTAACCTATAGTTTACAGCATTAAAACTCTAGTCTTTCCTTGCTGTGTCAACAGAGGCAAATAAATAAAAGCCTCAAGTTAGAAGACACTGTCACTGTTCCTAGGAACACGTTTCAATGACTGCTAGATATAAATAAAATAAGTTACATAAAAATATGCCTGACTGATCCATAAGCAATCTACTATTAATATAGTAAGAGCAAATTGCGTTTTTGGCTTTCTAATATAACTCTTGAAAATAATTTCCAGTGACAGAGTGGGGCTGTCTTTCCTTACGTATTTTCCTCTAGTGCCTGTAATATTTACAGTAAGCTATATTACTTCCATTGTGAACATCCTCTATGGTGCCTGGAATACACTAGGTGATCAGTAAGTGATGCTGCATGAACTTCAATGGACTCTTTCTTTTCTTTTTTATTATCGAGACAGAATCTTACTCTGTTGCCAGGCTGGAGTGCAGTGGTTGTATCCTCGGTTCACTGCCATCTCCACCTCCTGGGTTCAAGCAATTCTCCTGCCTTAGCTTCCCAAGTAGCTGGGACTACAGGCCTGTGCCACCACGCCAGCTAATTTTTGTGTTTTTAGTAGAGACAGGGTTTCACCATGTTGGCCAGGATGGTGTCAGTCTCTTGACCTTGTTGTCCACCTGCCTCGGCCTCCCAAAGTGCTGGGGTTGTATGTGTGAGCCACTGCACCTGGCCGATGGACACTTTCAATATATACCCTCACCCCCATTGTGTCTGCACTTCCAGGAAGCTTCTTTGATGTTTTTTTTTTCTTTTTGGTGGGTGGTAGCTGGAGCTGGGGCAGCTATTTATACTTTTTAAATTGTGTGGGACACTGTCTCTTAGAGCAATAGTGAGGACAAGGTCCCAGACATTTTGCTATATGCCAGATCAAACAGTCTGCTAAGATGTTTTTCCAGGTCCCTGTAATCCCATGACTAGTATTTGTAGATTTAAATCATGTTTGCATGGTTTAGAAAGATGGAAGCAGAAAAAGAATGTTTAAGCTTTGAGCATTTCAGTGGTTCACAAACACATCACAGCTTCTATTTACTTTCCATTTAAAACACAAGTTGAAGTCCACATAGTTAAAAATCCTCACAGGCAACAGGCAGGAAGAGTTACCTAGTACTTGTTATACTTTCAGCACTGTACTAAGTATATTACTCATTTGTTTATTGATTCCTTACAATAATCATAAGATGTAGATATTACTTGTTCCATGTTTCTGATGGTGAAACACAAATACAGAGATGTTGAATAACTTGTCCACAGTTGTGCAGCTATTAAGAGGAAGAGCTGGGATTTGAATGTAGATCTGCCTGCTGTCAAAATCCTATATAGGCACAGCCTTTTATCTAAAACCCAGACACTGAAAAAATAAATCCTGTTTATTCTTCTGTAAATTTCTACCATCTGCTGAGAGGCTGGAGCATCACCTAGCCTGAACACTGTCGTATTACCAGCAAATAAATGTCAGGGTAAAGACCATAGAAATCATCTGTTACCTCAGTCTTGAAGAAGTGCATCCACCCCCACCTGACAATGCTTTCCAGTAATGCTGGGAAACATAAATAGATTAGTGAGTCTGGAGTCTTAGGGGGTGCGTAACCTTATGTTTCTGAACATTTAACTCATTAAAATTCACAAAGAAAGACCTTATGGTGCCATCATTTTATCCAACTAACATCATCAGTATGGCTCAAGGGCTATGGATTTCTACACTCACCCTAGCAGCAGTGAACATATGGTTTTACTTCTCTCTAAAGCCTCAGGGCATCTGACGGTACCTTTTATGGATAATGGATAAAGGCTGCCATACCAGTAGGTAACTTCTGTTCCATCAGTACTGCCTTAGTGCCAAGAATGCTGAACAAATTCCAGGAGGTTTTGAACTGACCTAGGTCTGGTCTGTCAACAGTAACAACCTTAGGAGCAGCAGGGGCAAATGCCTCCTGTTTAACTGCACTTTGGAGTGCTTCTATGTTTGCTTGAGCTCCTTATAGAAGGAGCCTGTGTAACACAGTTAAGCCACAGGTTGTAGCTGCCACATTTTTTAATACTGCTTTGACTGTGTAACTTTGCCCTTTTTGGTGTTTGCCTTACCGCTCCTGAGTTAGAAAATAAAACTTTTTGTTACAGTAGCCTCAAGTAACTATGGCAAGTATGCTTTGAAAGTGCATTCAAAGAAACTAAGGTAATTGAAAATGTTTTTGCACATGATTTCCTACATTTCCTATAGCACCTGAGCTACAAATAGCATCACTGTATTTTGGTGTCAATATCTTTCTAGCAATTAAATACAGTTTTATCCAATCTCCAGTCTATTGTCAATTGTTCAAGAGGGTCAACATCTCCTTTCCACTTTCCCCAGGAATTTTCATACTGAGAAATAGTACAGTAGATTTATCAAAGTCTTGGAAAGCAGCTAAGCTGAGCAGTTATTTTGAAGAGGAAACACATGGATCATTTTCCTATCTTTCAGATTTGCTATAGGGTCGTGAAGACAAAGAAGATAGGCTTTGGAATCTGATTCAACTGGGTATAAATCCAACCTCCACTATGTCTGGGTCATCTTCAGCAAATTACTTAATTTGCTGATTAGCAGTACTCTTACTTATTTTCCTTCCACTTTCCTTCGTCTCACGTATATAAATAACTTAAAATAATTCACGTACTTGTCTAGCAACCTACGTCAGTACTCACCACTGACTTATTTATGACACATCTAATTCTTATCCCTGTGCTTCATACTCAAAGTTAAGTATCAATCCTGGACTTTACCTTTCTTTGTCAGCTCCATAGACAAAAACACCAGTAAAAGGCATTAATTTTTCTCACCTGGGCCACAGCCACATGGTCTCCTTGGTTTCATTCATGTATCCTTTACAGTCTATTCTCCACAAAATTTATCTCCATAATCCTCCACAGCCAAGCTGAGCCTCTTAAAATTAAAATTAGATCACATAATTCTTTTGCTGAAAGCCATCTTGGCTCAAATTAAAATTTCATACCCCTTATGATTTTCTACAAGCCACTGGCTCTGACCCATCTTTCTCTCCTCATTTCTTTCTACTTTTGATCTGACCACTCTGTTTCTAGCAACTTAGCATTTTTGATGCATCATGAAAACATAGAATTCACTCTCGTTTCAGGGCATTTGCCTCTGCTGTTTCCCCTATTTGGAATTCCCTTTCCCATGATATTTATGCTAGATCCTTCACATCATTAAGGTTTAAGATCCTCCTTGAGCATTGTGTTTAAAATGGAATTTATCCCCATCCTGACTCTCTGTCCTCTAACTCTGGTGGTGGTTTGGCATTTGATTATGACTGTTCCTTGTTTATGTGTTTATTTCTTTATGCGATTAAGGATTTTTATTTCTTTTGCTTAGTGTTGAATCTCCAGTATTCAGAGAAGGATCTGCAAATAACAGCATTACATATTTGTTGAATAAATACATTAATAAATGAATGAATAAGTTCCATTTTTAGAAAAATAATTCCTCATTTGAAGGATTGCTATAAGGATTAGCATGAAAATATAAGGCAACTACTAACTATGTTGGGCCTGAAGCTCTCACAAACTATTGTTGTTACCATTACTACTGTTGTTTCATAATAATTTAGATTCATATTACAATTCTTGGACATATATTAAAAATGTAACATACTTAGGTCTATTTTAACATATTATTTATTATTATTGATGACTAAATAAATGTGCTCATCACCAGGCATAGACTTGTGTGTGATTTACAGTATGTGACTGCCGTTATCTGTAGATGTGTGTATTTACTTATGTAATTATCTAATTGTGACTTTTTAGTATTATTTGCATTGGTAATATCACCCTCAGATTAATTTTAACATAAATTTTTATCTATAATTATTGTTTAATGTCTCTTCGAATATATAACACCAACAATGCTATATTAAAATGATTTTTGTATACAGAAATTTTGTGAAGCAGACATGCACAAACACAGTCATATGTTTTACTGTTCAACTTCATTTCCTGAATATTTTCGTGTGCTTATTAGTGAGGTTTCTTGTGAGGCTCGGCTTGCCCCTCACTATATCCATCCTTTACTAGACTTACAGGTATCAATTCAATGTCCTGTCCATTTGGCAGTTACAGGGTAGGAATGGATACAGGATAGAGAAAGATAACTGGAAAATCCTTGCAGGATTCTAGCTCAATTGCTTCGATCATGGTAGCCAGACTCACTTTTGAAGTTTAGTCCATCAGAGACTACAGCTGCATTTAAGTCTTCCCCGATACCCAAGGACAACTTGCTGATCTTGTTTGAATTGTCCATAGTCACTTTCTCAGTCACATCTATGGAAGGACCAGCCCTCCTCTGCAAAGCTAAGAAGTTTTCATGCCTATTTGACTCTTTTCTCCTAATACATTCTCCTGTGACCTCTATAAAAGAGGGCTTTGCTCAGGAACACCTGCTCCTCTTCATTAGACCTCCCTGACTACACTATGGGAGATGAGGTGTTAAGTGCTGACTTGCCTCTCTCTAGTGATGAGAGCTAAGGACCCTTGGGGGAGGGAAATATTGCAGGGCAGCCTTCATTATGCAAAGAGTTCTACTGCAAGCTTTTCTCTGGATCGTGAGTCTATTCACCTAACAGCTGCATAACTAAGAGTAGCCCTTCAGATGACACAATTCAAACATCAGTATCCACACCCAGGCCTCTTAATACTTTAAAAAGGAAAAAGGAGCAGGGGGAATGGCCGCTAGTTACACCTCATTATTGTTTGATGGGTTTACAAAAATAAATCCGTACTAAAAACAAAATTTACTCTATGTACTTATTGTGGTATTTTATGTATCCTGAAAAATTATTCATGAATTGAAAATGTATCTTAAATGTATCCCTGTTGTTCAGAGTCTAGTTACAATATAGGAAAATAAAAGGTTTCAAAAGGAAAAAGAAAGCTAGGTGGCTTTTATTTTTATTTATTTATTTTTTAATTTTATTTATTTATTTATTTTTGAGATGGAGTCTTGCTCTGCTGCCAGGCTGGAACGCAGTGGCGCAATCTTGGCTCACTGCAACCTCTGCCTCCTGGGTTCAAACGATTCTTCTGCCTCAGCCTCCTGAGTAGCTGGGACCACAGGTGCATGCCACCACGCCCAGCTAATTTTTTTGTATTTTTAATAGAGATGGGTTTTCACCATGTTGGCCAGATGGTCTTGATCTCTTGACCTCATGATCCACCCGCCTCAGCCTCCCAAAGTGCTGGGATTACAGATGTGAGCCACCACGCCCGGCCAGGTGGCTTTTATTTATGCAGCAAGTCAAAGATAAAGATACTTTTACCCTGTGATCTTTATTACCAAATAATACTGTGCCCAATACAAACCTCAAAATTCACCCAACAGAGATCATACCTCTTCTTAGTAAATCTCATGATATGTCCTTGATGTGAGTCAGAGAAGTGAAACTGTTGAGCTCTTTTCCAACAGGCTGTCAATAACTAAAAGAGATGTCCAAATACTTGGATTCATTTACTGCAGATATTTTATTGAAAGAATAGAATAAGCTAGATTTTTCCTGCAAGGCCCCAATTGCATAAGATTTTTTAAACAAAATTAAGTCAATAAATGTATAACTTCATGTATTTCTTTGTTTACACTTTTTGGGAAAAAATTCTCATGTTGCTAGAAACTTTTTAAAAATAATCAAAAATAGCAGACACAATATTATTTTCATCAGTAAAGCTTTAAGCAAGATTTAATTCTTCATTTAAGAAGCACTTAAATGACTCATGCTAGTTAAAAAAATATAAGTAGCCACCCATTCAATAGATTCACATTTTGTGATTTGATGAAGGCTAACTTTTTAATAATTCTCATAAGAATCCCTGCACTACTTGGCATAAGAAGCTCTAGGAAGAAAGAGGATGAATCTCTCCTCTATTCTCTAGGATTGAAGTTAGGAAAACCTGTCAGGGAAGATGAGATCATACAGAAGGCCCTTATCTATTAAATAAGATATATGAAGTTTATACTTTAAAGTATTCAGAGATCATATAAAATTATAAATAATAATTACCCCAAAGAATTGTTGTGAAGATTAAATGAAGCATATAAAGAACATAGAAAAGCACCTAAAAACCCTGATATTTGCTGAGATACACACAACCCATATCTTTTATTTTCAAGGAGTATAGAACGGATTCAGTCATTGCCATGTAGACATTATTCAGTCAATGTTAATGTTGTTATTATTTTACTAGCCTTCACACTTCTACATGCGGTAAACTCTATGGTAAACCAAATCTTATCTGTGTTTTTTCTAAAGTGAAATTAATCATTTATTAAAATAAGTAAATGACAATATGACGTGACATATTTGAAAATGACAAATCAGTTTCCAGTCTCTACACTAGGTTCAGTTTATTATTTTTCTTACTGGAATTTAAAGAAAGTGATTAGGGACAGGTTTGAATCTGAGATTGTCCAATGAGAAAATTATTATCCTATAAAGAAACTTCAAAAATTAAGCTACACTATCTTCCACTTCCCCAACTACAGAAGAGCAATTCCTACTCAAAACTTGACATTAGCTACACTTAGGTTGTTATCTGTCTGAAATCAAACCTAGATTGTTATCTCTGTGTCCCTACAAACTTGCGAAATGCCTGTATGTTTGCTGGCTGTATCCGAGAAGTTGAGAAGAGCATTTATTATTGCCCATGGTATGTAAGTTTTTCTTTTCTTTAAATAATACTAAAATCATTTGGTCATTGCCATGCAGATTTTTGTTTTAGGTTAGAAAATATCAGTTCACTGAATATAAAATATAAGTTAGCCATATGCTACTTACAGGAGTAACACTTGTTAAGAAAAATCACTTCATGCATCTCCCTCCCTTCTAGTGGTACATTGATCAAAGAAATGAGCAAACTGACACATAAAACTTTTAATAGGAAAGACATAAATCAGCTCACTGCCACAGGTTTTGTTTCTTGTTTGTTGTTGTTTGTTTTCCTGATCATAGATTCAATGGTGCTTTCATCTTGTAGGTTTTCTTTACAATGTAATTTGGTATTTTACCTAAGTATCTACAAATTCACCAAATGCCGGTGTGTTTGCTGGTTTCTGAGAGTCACTAACAAAAGTGTTTAAAAGAAGCAAATCAACAGCCTTCTCACTTGATATGAAGAACCCACTTGTAGAAGATATGGCTCAAAAGTCTCTTCTCAACACAGCTGTGCTAACAGATTGCTGATCAGTGAGTGACTTTTTTCATCAGAGCAGTTCAAAGCTGCCTTTCCAACTTTGCTTTTAATTTAATTATCATTTGAAGGGAGGAAAATCCTTTTATGCATCACTGAGAAAAAGACTATATCTTGGGACTACAATGACAGCGATCTTGCCTGTTGCAAGGCCTGAGAACTGTCTGATAAAAGCAAAACTTTGTTCCAGATCAGAGAAGCATTTAGCTTAAAAATAATTGGGTTGTTCTTCAAATAATACAGAACTTATGTAGATCGAAAATAGGAAAAGCAAATGTTCTCTATAAATCCCAGACCCTACTTGGGACAATAAAATTCTTTGATCTGATGGTAGCCTTGTTTTATTTGATTATTTCAAGGGATAATTTTTGTTTTAATTCCAGTGTGAACTTTTGCATATTGCTTTCCCATGTGAACCAGGACAGAACATATCCATGGGTTTATTTATGCAAACACTATTGAAATAGCATGTATGAAAAGATGAATAACTTAGCAAGGCTAAGTGATTTCTGATCAAGATATTAATAAAGGTGCTATATTTGCTAACTTTGAAGAGAAGTCCCAAATTCATAAGACTTCCCCCTCATCCTTACTTTTCTATGGTCACCCATTGTGGATGACTGGTCTTGTTCTCTCCATGTAAGTGAGCCTATAGTCCGGAGGCCACTGGCCAATATCCATTATGAATTAACTCCTGATTTTGACTTTGTTATCAGCTTGTGTGTTGAAAAATTGTACCTGCCCTGCCCTCTGCTTTTCAATCTGCCTTTGCTGTCTTCACTCCGGACCTCTTGCCTCCTTTCTTTTGTATAGCTACAAGATCTGATAATTCCTTAGGAGAAACTTTCTAGGTAGGTACCAAACATAATGTTAATCATTAGGAACACAAGAGTAAGGTATATCCTCATTCATTGCTATGTTTTGTCTCACAGTAAAGATAGAAAGATCATTTCAGTAAAGTGGGATATTAGCAAATGGTCTTCCCTAGGTTGATTTAGGTCCTAACACTCCTTTCCTCTCACAGATCTCTCCCCAAGGGCCTCTAAGTTCTTGGCTTCTATTTGTTAGACAGAGAAAAAAGGAGGGTGAAGGCTTTGTGAGGCATTAGGGGGCCAGATTGGTTGTTAGGTATATTCATTGCACTCCTGTCCATTGTCAGATCTTGTTCATATGGCCATACACACCTCAATGCTGGCTAGGCGTGTTAATTTTCTATTGCTATTGTAACAAATCGCCACAAATGTAGTGACTTAACAGAGTACAAATTAATTTTCTTACAGTTTTGTAAGTTAGAAGTCTGAAATCAGTTTCACTGGACAAAATCAAGGCTCAAAGAGGAGAATCCATTATCTTGCTTTTTTCAGTTTCCAGAGGGTACCTGCTTTCCTTTGCTCATGATTCTTCTGTGACATCACTGCAAACTCTGGCTTCCAAGGTCATATCTTCAATTACTTGTTACACCCCTTTCTCATTTTTATAAGAGCCTATCTGAGTACAGTGGACCCAAGTTAATCACAAAGGCTAATCCTCCTAGTATAAGAACCTTAATTTAACCACATGTGTCAAGTCACTTTTACCATGTAACAGAACGTCTTTACAGAGTCTGGAGTTAGGACATGAACATCTTTCAGAGCCATCATTCGGCCTATCATAGGAGGAAAATAGTCTTGTTCTTTGCCCTGGAGGAGAAGGAAACTGGTTTGGTGAACAGTTTGCCAGAATCTATAATAGTAAAAAAGTCTATTAGATACTGTATATTTATTTTTTTGATATGTATTAGTATATTATATCTGGCATATCAACATGTATATAAATACTAGATAAACATTTTATTTGCATTATCTTAATCACTTGACAAGTCTATGCATAAAGTGTGAATATTTCTAATTTACAAAGGCATAAAAATGAGGCATACAGGATTTAAGTACTTGCCCAAAGTATCAAAGTTAGTGGTGGAGCTGGATTTAAAATCAGATGTGGCTAACTGTAGAACCTTTCCCTCTTTATCACTATAAGGCACTGTCAACATAGACTTAAACACAGGATACTCTTTTATTAGAGCACAAAAAAGAGACTTTAGCCCAAAGCAGAGCTGCAGGGTTAACTTCACTAAGATATCAGATACAAGGACTGGTACTGATTTTCAGCTGATGACTCTTACTTCCCTGAGGCTACAATCTCTCATTGCCTCTTGATTTGTGTCTCCCTCCAGCTCTTCTTGGAAAACTGCTAGTTGAGATAGTTGCCTCCTTGTTATCTCCACCAATCTCAGAATCTGTGACTAAAACAATTCTCTGCATTCTGTCACTCTAGGCATAAACTGACCCGGCCATGGTGAGGTATTGAGATGGGAAAGGGAATAATAAAATTCAGGTAAGGAAGATTTCAAAAGACAAAACCGTAGGGCAGGGATCAGGGGAGGCTCAGAGAGGCAAATGTCCTGGGTGACTGCTACTTGAACAGCAATGTTCAGCAGAGAGAATATCTTCCAGGCTCAGAATAGTGGACCTCCAGATTCTCTGCTTCATGTTGCACATATCAAGAGTGCATGCCAGCATCTCTCTATCAGAAAGATTTTGATTTGTATCTACTCAAAAGAAATTACAGATTCTGTGTGGACTCTTTCTTTTGGCAGAAATTAAGTTAATATGCTAGCACGTGGGTGACCCAAGTGCCCCTTTTTTAAAATACATGAAAGTGAGTCATTGTGGTTTATACTGACACACTGCGAAATGGTAACCATTCTCTTTTTCACAGTCACATCTGTTGACTTTCTCATAATGTCTGTGTAATGGACAG
>PVKP010000480.1:82239-196114 GCA_004027715.1 Plecturocebus donacophilus
ATAGTCTCAGTCTCTTGACCTTGTGATACATCTGCCTCTGCCTCCCAAAGTACTGGAATTACAGGCATGAGCCACCAAGCCCAGCCCAACTCCTTCAAATGAAGTATTTCAAAGGACACCACTTTCATGTACAAAGCCATCTTAACACAGTGGAATGTGAAGTGGATAGAGTTCTTTAACTTATAACCAAATTTTCAGTAAATGTGGTCAACATTTATTCAGTAGTGACCTACTCTTTTCCAGGTACCATGCTAGATGGTGCAGGGAATCTAGGTTCATGTCTTGGCTTTGTTAATAATTAGCATTGTGAACTTGAGGAAAAGACCCATTTTCTTACAGTTTTCTTATCTCTAAAATGACTGTAATGGTACTTGACCAATCAGCCTTAGATAGTTATTGGGGGTTTCAAAGAAAGTAATATATTTGACAACTCTTTTGTAAATGATAATAAAGATTATACAAGCATTTACTTTTTATATAAATGTGTTGTGCTTAGCATTACATTCAAACATAATAGGTTCATTTAGTTTTCAATTCTGATGAAAGGGAACTCACTTTCTTAAAGATTATTTAAAAATAATCATCTCTCTACTCCCCCACACTGAATTGCCTAACACTGCTCTATTAATTTCTTGATAACCTATAGAGTAATTCCTTAAAACCTTAAATGTCTTTCTGGGCTACCATGCATTATGTATAATACCAGTGTTGCCAACACAGGAATGCAATACTCATGAATATATAATATGTAGCTATTCACCTCTGACATATTTAAGTATATGCATGTTATGTGTCCTGGCAAAATTACAGAGTACAAATTATTTCAATTAGTAATAAACATGCTTTTCATGAAATTAATTACACATTACATTGAGATTTGGAAATTACATATTGAAATATGGTTGTAAACACAGCTATTAAAACTGCATTAGGAAAACTCATTCTACCCAAATCTCCTCACCCATGTTTGAATCTTTGTACTAAAGAATTAATTAACTTGTGTTTCTTTATCGAATAGTGCTCTTTATAAAAACAGTAGACTTTTTATGTACGTTAATTCAAACCTTCTAGATAGGATACTAGATGATCTTATGTTGCATATTTTTACTGGAAAAGGCATTGGAAAACATTTTTAAATACATAAATGTGTGTCTAAATAAGTGTGTAATATCCTTAGTTCCACAAAAATCACAGAACTGAGAAGGAGTTAATATAGTCTGAACGCCCCATAGGTGCTTGATTTCTCCCTTACAAGTATCTTGCAAAGGGTTGACCCTTCATTTTATCTGCTAGTATGAAAGAAATCGTGATTACTTAAGGCAGCACATTCCATTGTGGATAACTTTTTATATTAAAAGGTTTTTTTTTTAATTTTTAAAAATTATTTAGCTGACACAATGGTAAGCTCAAAAATAAAGAGAACAAGAAATAGTCCTTCTAGAAGTTTAGAATCTAGATTCAAATACAAAAAAAATGAATGTTGAGCTTGTCTATCAAATGCATTAACTCTGTAGTCACAAGTGCAAAAATGACTATACCGAGGTAAAATTATTTGCCGATTTATAATTTATAGTGTGTCTTATTTCAAGGTATATTAGAAATTACTTAGATCATAGTTCTTTCTAATTAGAGGATACATACAAGTTAATTTGAATAACACAGTTTTCCTGAAATGGAAATACAAAATAAACTTGCTGAACACATTTTTGTATGAGAAATATTATATAGCATTTAAGTGATATCTTCAAATATGATTTGAAAAAGAAAATCTCCCTTGATTGTTCCATTGGTCTGTAGTAATTAGATTAATTTTAGCTATCAGACCAACTATGCATAATATTCAGAATAGTTTATCATGTTCACCTCCTGGAATACAAATATATTGCTTTCTGTAGTATGTACCCTCTCTGTATGACATTTGAACAACTTAATACTTGAAAGTTGTTGAGAGAATATCTTCTTAAATTATCGGAACCCCATTTAAGTCCCCTAAAGATTATCCTCTTATAAGAGAAACTTACAGATGAAATATGCCAGTTCACCTGCCTATGGCTTTCTAATTTCTGAATTGAAACAAGATATCCTAAAGCAAATTTTAAGTTAGTAATTATTTAAAATCAACAAAAGAGAATAAAGGGATATAATATTTTAACAGGAATGATTAGAATTTATAATACTCTGAGTGGATGTGAAGTAATAGAGATTCCATTCTGCTGATTGTATGTCTTTAAAACTTGTCTTAACATGTGCTCTTTAGATTTTTATTTGTTTAACCTAATTCATTGTGACTCTTCTTAAAAGTAGCATTATTGAGATACAATTCACATTCCATATAATTCCTCTAAAATGTACAATTGACTTTAGTAGATTTTATTGAATGCATAGAGTTATGTCGCTATCATCACATTCTATTTTTTGTGCATTTTCATCACCAAAAAGAAACCCCATACCCATTAGCAGTCATGCACCATCTCCCTTCTGAGCTGAAGAACAAATAATAATCTACTCTCTATATTTATAGATTTGTTCACTCTGGATATTTTTTGTAAATAAAATTATATAATGTGTGATTTTTTTTGTAAGTGGTGTTTTTCACCTATCATAATGTTTTCAAGATGCGTCCATATTGTAGCATATATCACTACTCCACATCTTTTTATTGAGGAATAATGTCCTATTGCGGTAATATCACATATATTAATTAGCTGACGACATTTAATTTTTTTCCACTTTTGGGCTATTCATAATAATGCTGATATAGATGTTCATGTATACATTTTTGTGTGGACATTATGTTTACATTTATCTTGGGTGTATACCTATGGTTGGAATGATGAGTCATATGATAACTATCTGATTAACATTTGGAGAATTGGCCATATCTATTTTCACAGAGACTGCAACATTTTATATTCTCACCAGTAGTAGTTTGAGGGCTCCAATTTCTCCTCACCCTCCCCAATGTGTTATGATTTGTCTTTTATAAATTATTATTTTTTATTTTAAAAACATGAATAAAGTTATATATACTTATGCACATCATGATGTTTTGAAACACATTTTGAATAGCTAAATCTGGGTAGTTAACATGTGTATTAGCTTGGTTACCATTTTGTAGTGAAAACATTTAAACTTTACTCAGCATTTTTAAAGAATATATTATTAACTATAGTCACTATGTTGTGCAATAGATTTGCTGAACTTATTCATGTTGTTGAACTAAACTTTTCTGTCCTTTGACCAACATCTCACTCATGTTTCCCCCCATCTCTAATGCTGCAGCCCTGAGGACCACCATTCTACTCTCCACTCCATGAGATCAATTTTTTAGATTCATCTTGTGCTGTTTGTCTTTCTCTTCATGGCTGATGTGTCTGTCTTTTGTTTCCATAATTTTAGTGGCTGTAAAATATTATTTTATTGTAGTTTTACACTGCATTGACCTAATGACTGCTGATGCTTAGCATCTTTTTATTACCAAGTAGGAAGAGATACTTACATATTCTTTACACAAACCCTACGTCAGATATGTGACATAATTTTTTTTCTTAATTTGTGGGTTGGCTTAACTTTCTTAATAGTATCATTTCAGAATAAAACTTTTTAAGTTTTGTGAAGTCCTATTTTTTTTCTTTTGTTGCTTGTGTTTTTGTTGTCAAGTCAATGAAGACTTTGCTTAATCCAACGTTTGTAAAGATTGACTCCTATGTGCCCTGTGTTAGGCTGTTCTCGTGTTGCTATAAGGAAATAGCTGATGTTGAAAAATTTATAAAATTTTATAAAATTTATAAAATTTATAATGAAAAGGCTCATGGTTCTGCAGGCTGTACAAGCATGTTGCTGGCATCTGCTCAGCTTCTGGGAGGTTCCAGTGACTTTTACGCACAGTGGAAGTGAAGTGGGATGACGTAGGAGCAGGCACATCATATGGCCACAGAAGGGGAAAGAGAAAGATGGGTGGGAGGTACCACATAGCTTTAAACAACCAGATGATGTTAACTCACTCATCACCAAGGGAATGGTGCTAAGCCACTTATGAGGAAATCAACTTCCATAATCCAAACACCTCCCACCAGGCCCCTCCTCCAACACTGACGATTATAATTCAGTATGAGGTTTGGCAGGGACATATATTCAAACTAGATCATGTCATTTTAAGAGTTTCATAATTTCTCTTGCATTTGAGCCACTGATTCTTTGAGTTCATTTTTGGGTGTGTCATAAGAAAGGGATCCAGCTTCATTTGTTGCTGCTGTTGCATGTAGATATCTAGTTTTTGCAGGAAAATTTATTGTAAAGACAATTATTTTCCTGCTAAATTGTCTCAACACCCTTGAAAATCAATTGTCTATGAATATAAAGGTTTATTTCTGGACTCTAGTTTATATGTCTGTTTTTTGTCTAGTACCACATTATTTTAATTAACATACTTCATAGTAAGTTTTAGAAATTAGAATTCTGAGTCCTCCAATTTTGTTCTTATTTTTGAGATTATTTGGGCTTTTATGTTTGCTAGAATTTCTATATGAATTTTAATGTTAGCCAAAACAAAAGCAGCTTATATTTATTTGGTAGGGATTGTGTTGAATCTGTCAATGAATTTGGAAAATATTGCCATTTTAACAATTTTACATCTAATCCATGAAAATGGAATGCAATTACATCTATTAAGGTCTTCTGCAATTTCTTTGAATAATATTTTTAAGTTTTGAATGTAAAAGTTTTACATTTTTTTGGTAAAATTTATTCCACAGTGTTTGAATCTCTGATGTCATTGTCAATGAAATTGTTTTCTCAATTTAATTATTATATTCCTTTTGTAAGTTTATAGAAATACAATTATTTTTTGTAAATTTATATTACAACGTATCCAAACTCATTTATTAGTTATCAAAGATTTACCCCCTTCTCATCCTAGCAGTAGATTCTTCACTTCTACATATAAGATCTTGTCATTTGCAAATACGTGTAGTTTTACTACATCTTTTCCAATCTGGTTGACTTTTATTTCTGTTCCTTGGCTTATTGCCCAGGCTAGAACTTTTGGTACACTATGTAATAAAAATAGCCAAACAGACATTCTTGTATTGTTGAAGATCTGAGAGTAAAAGCATTTAGTCTTTCACAATTAATATGGTGTTATATGGTGTTTGCCAATATTATTAATGCCTTTTAAAAATCTACTTTTTGCTTTGTTGGTTTTCTCTACTGCTTTTTTATTTTCTATTCTACTGTTTTCTGTTGTAATGTCTGATCCTTTTTCTTTTACCTGATCTTACAATATTAAGCTTTCCAAAATGTCCTTTCATTATTCATTTTTAGTTTTAGTCCATTATAGTGAACAAACATATTTCGTATGATTTCAATAATTTTTAAATTTTTGAGGCTTATTTTATAGACTAGCATTTGGTCTAAACTGGAGATGTTACATCATGTGCATGTGCTTGAGAAGACTGCGTCTTCTGTGGTGGGTGGAATATTCTATAGATGTTTGTTAGGGTTAGATTGGTTTATCATAGTTTTCAAGACTTCTATTTCATTTATCTTCTATATTCTGTCTGTTATTGGAAGAGGGCATATTAAGGTCTCCAACTCTTATTGTTGATTTGTCTATTTCTTCCTTCAATTCTGTCCCTGTATTACTTCTTATATTTGGGGGTTCTGTTAGGTGCATATATATTTATAATTTTTATGTTTTCTGATGAATTGACATTTTTAAAATAATAAAATGTCCTACTTTATCTCAAAGAAAACTTTTTGTTTTAAAGTCTATTTTGTCAAGCATGGATATAGCCACTCCAGCTATTTTATGGTTACTGTTTACCTGATACATCTTTATTCCTTACTTTAACCTCTTTATATCTTTAAGCCTGAAATGTGTTTCCTGTAGATGTCATATGTTGGATGCTATTTATTTTATTTTAAAATATGATTTGATAATTTCTTCTTTTTCTTTGTTTTGCCTCAGTTGTTTAGTTCATTCACTTTGGATGTTATTGATATGGTTGCATTTACAGCTGCCATTTTGCAGGAATTTTCTGTATATTTTATATCTTTTTCTGTAGATGTTTTCTGATTTTTTTTGCAGAAATGACTATTTTCCTAGTTGATATTTTACTTTTTAATAATTTTTGAGTGTTTTCCTTATTAATTGCTCTACAGTTTACAGTATTATTTACTACTCATAAGAATCAACTTCAAATGTATATTAATTTCTGTGAGGTATAGAAAATTTGTTTATAGTTGTCTTCCCCCTTCCTCCTTTGATTCTGTAATTGTTACACACACACACACACACACACACACACTGTCTACATATGTTGAAAACCCAACAATCCAGTTATATATATTACTTTATGTAATTATAAGTCTTTTAATGAAATGGAGAGGTGAATGGAGAGCAAGTGCACATTTATGCCCAGTATGATTGGCATCTCTCACCTGGGGTAGATCCTATATATAAGTGGAGGCTCATTGGAGGAAGTGAAACTCAGACTTCCTGGCTGCATTTGCCTAGAACAGAGTTTTCTGTAACAGGAAGCTTGTGGCAGGGGGCAGGACAGTAAGAAATAAATGCTGGCAGTCTGTTTCTTCCAGGAAATAACGAAACAAACAAACAAAAAACTTGAGCATTATGCTGGAAACTTAGGGAGGTGGAGCCTGGTCTTATTGGTACACTTGGCCAGAGGAGAGCTTCTGTCACACAGGGCTGGGGATGTGGAGTAAGTGAATAGCAGCTGAAATGCCACACACTTGTTTTTAGCTAGATTTTCTTCAAAAAATGTTTCTCCATTTTATATATGCTCTTAGGAAAATTTCTAGAAGCTTTAAAAGTCTTTCTAACATAAATTGTAGTATCATGTCATGCTCCTCTTTCACTTACCCATGCTGTAGAATTGCTCTCCTTTCTTCCCACGCTTCCGAAAGGTTATTTTCAGCAAGTAGTTAAGATTAAAATGATCTGATTTAGAGAGAAGGTCTGCTGGACTCCTCATATCACCATTCCTGAAGTCTTACCTCAGATAATTATTTCTTATGTTGGTATGATTTATTTGCAATTATTGTTTTTAAAGTTTTCCCTTTTTTCCTGGGTAGATCTCCTGTGCCATTTCTTCATAATATGTGCTCCATAAGATATGCTCAGTAGTCCATTTTTCCTGGAGAGATCCTGCTGTTATGAGTAGGTGATGGGTAAAGACATAATTCCTTTCATTT
Organism: Plecturocebus donacophilus; assembly: GCA_004027715.1. Taxonomy (NCBI): domain Eukaryota; kingdom Metazoa; phylum Chordata; class Mammalia; order Primates; family Pitheciidae; genus Plecturocebus; species Plecturocebus donacophilus. The sequence goes on from PVKP010000480.1 coordinate 89,455, forward strand.
GCCTCATTGAATATCTCTTCTTATACACAGTAAATCCCTGTGTCTTTGTCATGACTTCATTTCTCCATGCTATATAATGTATGTTTCTTTAACTGCTCCTTGTATAACATGGCCTTTAGTTTCCTCACTATATCAGTCTATTAAAAACAAAGTCCTGTTTGTGGGTGTCTCTCTTCAGGTGTGGTGCCAGAAACTCTTATCATACCCAAAGCTTAGTCCAGAAGACAAGGTAGGAAGTTGTCTTAACACCTTATTATCTTGTCAAAAGCCATATTTGCAATATTTTTCTGTGAACTTCTTTTTACACACTTGACACATAACACTATAGAGTTAGTTAAAACATCATATTAGTTTTTTGTTTGCAATATTCTTAACTATGTCTTCCTCTAACCTTGTAAGTATTGTTAGAAAATACCTTGATGATCTACCTACTGCAGCAAAGTTCATAGTGATGGTAGTGAACTCTTGGGGCTGTAACATTTGCCTTCCTTGCTTGGGCAAACTAAGAATAAAAATAAGTGCTTCTTTGCCAAAGTAGTGGTGCCCTTTTTTCCCCTAGCTTAGTTGCCTCTTTAACACATGGACAAACTTTTAAAAGGCCATACAAATTTTTCTTTTATTATTCTGTGTTGCTGTTTCTCTTATCTACACAGGGCTCTCATATGTTCCATTAACAGAATGCTGTCCCCTCCAGGATATTAACCCGGTCTCACACAGCTCTCACACTGTTTCATGACATAAAGTTTCCTCTCTTCTTCTTCTCCTACATCTCAGATACAAACCTAATAGTTAAAACTAAAATGATCCAGTTCAATTAATTCATACACATATGCGAATAATTCATACTAGCATGTAAATGAATAACAAATCCATCTTCTTCCATATGTGTGTGTTTGTTTATTTCTAACTAAGTAGATAGCACATGAATGGTAAGTATTCAGAGACAATTAGGGCAATTTATCTTATCATTGTGTCTTCAAGGTGTCTTTAAACTGTATCACATAGATGGCAGGTTACTTGGCTTGTATGTAATTATGGTACTAACAGTAATGACACTGATGATGATAATTACTATTTCTCTGACACTTTATGTTTTGCAAAGCACATCTATAATTATTATTTCATTTGATCTTTGAAAATATCTTGTGAGATAGGTATCATCATCATTTCCATTTTATAAGTGTATTTATCTGACAATGACTACATGTCAAATGAAAAATGTAGCATGTCCCTGTTTTATTATAGCCACAAGGTAGGGAACACTGAATGACCTGGTTGAAATCTGCGCTTAGCCCAGATTTTCTGTTTTAATAGTTATTTTTCTTATGGAAGATTTTGAATCTCTGATTTTAAAATGTTGTTGCAATGAGAAACATAGACACAGGGAGGGGAAGAACACATACTGGGACTTGTCAGGGATGGGTGTGGAGGGAGGGAGAGCATCAGAATAAATAGCTAAAGTATGCTGGGATTAATACTTAGGTGGTGGGTCGATAGACGCAGCAAGTCACCATGGCACATGTTTACCTGTGTGACAAACCTGCACACCCTGTACATGTGCCTTACTGATAAAATAAATAAAAATGTTGTTGGGACTCCATGTTTGGGTCCCCTTCCATGAATACTCCCTTCGTGGAAGTAATCTTTCTCTCTCCTGGATTTCCCTTCTGCAGTCCCCTTCCACACTCTCTCACGGAAGCCTGTCTTCCCCCGTAAATTCCATCTCTCTCTATTCCCTTCCACTCAGTGTGGAAGCTGCTTTCCTCTCCTGGATTCCATCTTTCTGGATTCTCTCCCTCAGTGTGAGAGTTAGCTCTTTCTTTCTCTCTCCTTCTCCTGTTTCTCTCTCTCTTTAAATAAATCACTTTCTATAAACTATAATAAATAAATAAAAAATAAAAGTTGTTGCTGTTCTGTAAGAAAATTGAACTAATTAATAACTTCTTAGTAGACAAATGATGCAATACTGCTAGTGATATTTTTTTGTTTTTTGTTTTCTACTTTGGGGACAAATTACTTAGTGCCCAGTTGCCTTGTGACAGGAAATGGAATTAGCTGGTTGACAAAGTTTCAGGCTCACTCTGTTGGTTTCTGGGAAAACCACTGAATTTTTAATGGCCTGGTTTCTAATTGTTTCTTTAGCTCTGCAAATGCAGTGTGGGGTGAGAGATAGAAAAAAAAAATAATGTGAGATGTAAAAAAAAAAATTGTTTGGCTAGTATTATAAAATAGTACTCGCTGCTTAAAAGTAGGAAAGCAATAATAAAATAGGAATTTTATTATTTTATTATAAGGTGGAAATATAATATGTTCTGTCTCCTGAAAATTTTCCATTTAAAATGTTTTGCTGGCAAGTAATTTATTCATTCATCACTATTTTAGGCTGGAGATACAGATATTTATATATGATTTGGTCATCATTCTCATTTCACAGTTAAATGGTGAAAAAATGCAACTAGATGATTTTGTTGAGTGTTAATCTGAGGCTTTTGTTAAAATTATTCAATCCATCATTTATGTTGGTCCAAAAAGTAATATATACACAGAGATACAATAAATGAGCTGTAGAAAAAAGTAAATTTCTACGTATTTTATGCTGTCAAAACTCTGTAATGAATGCAATAAGCTGTTGTTTAGCTTTTTACATTTGAAATAAGTTTAATACCAAAATTTTGTTTCTTTTTTTTCTTGCATATGGTTTGATGAGATGGTTGCTAGCCCATTTCTGCAAACAGCATTGAGATTTTCGGGAGGTGTTAATGTAGACATAAGGTGATCCTCCTCTAAGAGCTTGGGAATAAAAGTAAAAATGATGCTTTCTAAGATTAAGTCAATTAATTCAGTTTATTATCAATAAGAACAAGCATATATATTTTCTTATTTAAGGTAGACAATGGCTCTGATACCCATAACACTTTATCTTAGGCTGATTAAAGTTATAAGCCCATCTGAAGTAAAACAAAAACAAAAACGTTAATTAGAAGAGAGATTGGTTAATAATGACATCATAAAGGAAAGCCTGAGAGCCAGATGTTGCCAGTTCCTACTAAAACATTGTTCCATGTAAAAATTGACCAAATAGGATATAGTATGTTTTAGAAACATTAATATTCATAACCTATGTTCAGTCTGGAAAATGAGTATCAATTAAATTTTAATACGTTCTATGACTTCATGAAGTGTTCTACTTTTGTAATTATAACTGTTTAAACTAAGTATAAGTTTTATCACACCATTTTTCAATTTCTATGCAGCAATATTGTTTGCTTTATTTTTAAAATTAATGTCCAACATCTCTTGATCCTCTCCTGTACCTCTCACATACCTACTCACCTTGCTCTCCCCTCTCTGTCTCCTTGCTCCCTCCATCACCCAGTTCCACTACCTGAGGAGATATAATGATATAAGACTATAAAACAATGAGTTTTGCCAAGCCCTGAACCAATGAAAAGGAGAATAATAGCTACAGTTTTGCTTGGATTTGCAAAATGCTGAACAGTCTACTAAGCATTTCATGTAAATTACATCATTTAATTTTCATCACAAAGTTATGTTAAAGGCATTATTATTTCCATTCTTTGGTGAGGTTAGCTAACTTGCTCAAGAGCTTGGTTAACCAATAGCAAAATCAAATTTAAATTCAGATCTGTCAGACTTCAGCAGCCAGTATTTTAACTCAATACTGTATGAACTTGGAGTCTGCTTGTAATTTAAAATTTATTAAAGTATTCACAAGACAATGATGAAAAAAAAATAGGAACTGAATTACCTGTTTTTTAGGGTTAGTATTGTACGTAGCTCAAACCACAGCAATGGAGCTAGAAAAGAACACAACACTTGTTATTCTACAGGCCAGATTTTCAGGACATAAGTTCACCTTTTATATTAGTTGTTAAAATGCAAATGATGTTTCTTGTGATAAGAGAGATTACAAATTGTGTTTTTTGAGTGCATTTAGTAGACTTTATGTGTAAGTATATCCTTGAGTAAAATTTTGCTGTAAACAAAAATTGCTTTATACTTTATCCCATGATTTAATTATTTTGATGTAGGAACTGGAGACAAAATAATACTGTATCTAGTTTATTCTGTCTTTGTTAGAGTCTGTTTTCTGCATATTTTAATTATATAAACATATACATAATTGCCATTTAATTGTAATGTTTAGATATTTTATATTCTTACTGCTTTTTTGTCTATAGCAATTAAAAGAAGGGTTTTTAAGACATCTATCATGATTGTGAATTTGTTTCTCATTTTAATTTTTAATTTTTGTTATATATATTGAATCCATGTGATTGTGCATACAGATATAGAATTATGACACATTTCTCTTGGATTGACACCTTTATTGTTAGGAAATATCACTATTTTTATCTAAGAAATTAGTTTTGCATTACTCCACTTTGTCTGCTATTAGTATATATACATATATATGTATTAGTATACCTTACAAGTAGAAGACAGATTTTTGGTATCTTTTTATTTTTATTTGTTCTATTTGTAAATCTAGTCTGAGAATATTAGTTTTTAACTTGAAATATTTACTCCATTTATATTTAATGTAACTATCAACCTAGTTGGGTTTATATTTACTTTATTGCATCCATTTGACCCAAGTGTTTCATAATTCTTTCTGTCTTTATTCTTTCCTTCCTTTAGATTAATAAAATATTTTTACTCCACATTTTGCCCCAGTGCATATGTAACCAATGTGTCTTGCCATTTTGGTACATATGCACAGGTACATTTGTTCTGTGCTTATATTTAAGATTAAACATATATACCTGACTTATTTATATACAATACAAATTATTATTTTAAAGCCTCCCTAGTAATGCAGGAAACCTAGAATTCTTTAACTGCCTTTTCCTATATCTCTTATGTGTTAATGTTGTGATATATTTTTAATTTTCATATATTTTTCTTCCATAAGGCATTACAATTTTAATGTAATTGTATAGTGTTGTGATATAAGACTATATGTAATGAACATTCTAATAAATTTTGAAGAATTTATTAGAATGTTCATTTATATTTTCCCATATATTTCTCTTTTCTTTGCTTCTCACATATTCCTTTAACTCAACGATTTTCCCTGTGATCATATTCTTTCCACATGAAAAATTTTCCATTATGTGTTTTTTAGTACCTGACTTATTGGTCACCAATTCCCTCATTGTTTTGTTGGGTCAGAAAACATCTTAATTCCACTTTTATCTCTGCAGAGTATTTTTACTGGGCACAGCATTCTAGATTGGATGCTATTTTCTTCTGGAACTTTACAGCTATCATTATGTATTTTACAGCTTTTATAATTCCTGTTGAAGAATCCACTGAACAGGCTTTTTGCTTTATTAAAGACAAAATACCTATTTTTCTCTATAATTTTTAGATCTTTTTATTGAAATGTAACATATATAAAGAAAAGTGCATAATTTGTGTTGCTTTAAAAAATTTGTCTTTGGTTCATACCAATTTATTATAATGAACATAAGTAGTTTTCATTTACTTTGCATGGACTTCTTAGAGCTTTTTGAATTGATAGGTTTATGTTTTTTCATCAGTTTTGAAAGTACTTCTTGGCCTCATTGTCTTTCCTTTTTACTTTTGGGATAAAAAGTAAACTTAGGTTTGACCTTTTCATATTATTTATGTATCTCTGATGCTATTTATTATATTTTACATTTGTTTTACTCTTAAATTTCAGTATGGAAATTTTCTTTGACTTGTCTTCTCAATCATGAATTCTTGCATTTATTGATTTTAAATATATTTTCTTAAGCACATGTAATACACTCTCAATTTCAGATATTATATTTCTCATTTCTAGATTTCTCATTTTATTATATTACATAGATATTAATTATTTAGTGAAACTATAGTCCCATCAATTTTTTCATCTATTTTTTCTATTCTTCCATTTTCTTGATTATAAACATTTTAGTTAATCTTTGTTAGCTAATATCATTTCTAGATCATGTCAGATTCTGCAACTATTTTCTGGGTTTTTTAAGAAAAATTTGTAAATCACATGGCTTTGTTTTTGGTATATCTAAGTTTTGATTGCATGGCAGACATTGTTAAAAAAATTTACATAGGCTTCCATTGATCTTATTATTCTCTTAAGAAGGTGTGTCTTACCCTAAAACGGCTAATGGAGTTATAGGTACTCATCTTAATCTAGCCAGATACTGTACTGTGTCGGGGCTTCGCTGCAGTTTTCTTAAGACACCAGTGTATCTCTGCCTGTCTCCCAGCTTTGTAACTGAGAATGTGCTGTGTTCTCTATGGCTATTCCTTCTTCCCTTGCAAGTGGACCCCATTTCTAACCTTTGATTTTCAATAATGTCAAAACGTTTGCTCTGCTTAACAAAGATTTTTTCCACTTAGTTTTAAGTCTTCCCACACACATTATCACAAAACATTGCAAATGACCTAGAGGCAAATGAGGTTGTAGGCAGGAGAATTCCTAAGTTTCTATCAAAATAATTATTGTCAATCTGTAGCCTTCTGTAAGCATAATGTAGAGATTGCCAACCTCTTCCTGTAAAAGACCAGATTGTAAATATGTTGGGCTTTGTGGGCATACAGTCATGGTTATAACTACTGAATTGTATAGTTGTGGCATGAACAGTCATAGGTAATGTGTGCAAATGTATTATTAGCATAGTTGTAAGAAAACTTTATTGACAGATACTGAAATTTGAATTTCATAGAATTCTCATGAAGTATTCTTCCATCATTTTTTTAACCACCAAAAAATGTAAAGAAACATTTTTACCTTGTAGGCCATAGAAAACATGCAGTCAGCCACATTTAGTTTACCGATCATAGTTTGCAACTTCTGATATGTGACATGGATTCAGAACTTCTTACTTGATGCCAGAATTAGCACATACTATCTGGCTACAATTGGCTGTAGGTTTTCTCTCCTGGTTTCTTTCTCTCATTTGAGTATCATCCTTTTCATATTGTAGTAGAGGTTTTTTTTTTTTTTTTTTGCTCCCTTTAGGCAGATAATTTCTATTTTACATAATTTTTCTGGTTGTTCTTACAAGAACACTAGTCTGTCACTGTCTGTCTATCGCATCTCACATGGAAGTGGCCGTACTGAAAATTTGTTATATTTTTGGCTATAGATATAGATACGTAATTTTCACTTGAGCCAATATAATGTTATTTTGGTTGAAATAATGTTTAAATTTTTATATAAAAAAGCATATAGATACATTAGCTATCAATGTACACTCAAATTTCTTATAAATTATATCTAAAATTTAAATACATAGATTGATAAATTCAATATAATCGAATTGTTTGTGAGGTAAAAGCATTTATGTGGAAGTAAAGGAGCACAAATCTACACACATAGTATCATCAAGTTTTAGGAAGGATAGCATTAGGAGAAATACCTAATGTAGAAGACAGGGTGATGGATGCAGCAAACCACCATGGCACGTGTATTCATGTGTAACAAACCTGCATGTTCTGCACATGTACCCTAGAACTTAAAGTATAATAATAAAAAAGATAAATAAATGCCCAATACAACAACACGTCCTCTAAATTTAACATTCTAGGCACAGAGAAAGTGTAAGGAAAAGTATAGAGGTAAAAACAGCAGCTGGTGCAGTGGCTCACATCTGTAATCCTGGCATTTTGGGAGGCTGATGCAGGAAGATCACTTGAGCCCGGGAGTTTGAGACCAGCTCGGCAAAATGGTGGAACTTCATCTCTACCTAAAAAGTAAAAAGTCAGCTGGACATGGTGGTGCATGCCTACAGTCCCAGCTACTAAGGAGGCTACGGTAGGATGATTGCTGGAGCCTGGGAAGTCAAGGCTGCAGTGAGTCATGTTTGTGCCACTGGTTTAGAGCCTAGGTGACAGAGCAAGACTGTCTCAAAACAAACCAACAAAAACGGCATGGTGTATATAGAAACATGAGGACTTTTTTTTTTTTTATCATAAAAGATGGTAAGTGGTGGGAGACATGGCCGGAGACTTAGAGAGAGAAGGGGAAGGGTCATAGAATTCTTTTATGACAGGCCTTAACAACTTGGATTTTTTTATCCACTAGGAATTTGACATATTTTCAAATGAGATATTTTGTGCATAGAAACAATTTTAAAGAAATTACTATAAATGTGCAGAGGCTCAGATAATTTGATCCACATGCCTAATATCATAAGGCCATTCACTGGTCATCCAAATTAAATGACTTGTTTTGGAAAAAGTAGAGTAATAAGCTTTCCCAATATGGAGAAGAAAGACTGAGAATAATTTTGAGTAACTGAGTATAGTCAAAAAAGATTTTAAAATGCTAGAATCAGAGGACTTGAGTTTGAGTAGTTATTTTACTGTCTACTAAGATATATGTGGAAAATTATATGGATGAGTGGGAGATATTAACCTACTTGTAATAATGATGATGCTGCTTTTGTTGTTTATTTTTAGGGTCTAATAAAAATGGAATTGTCAAATAGAGAATACACCATGGCTTTGAATTTAGATAAATATTGGTTTGAATTCTTGTTTTACTATGTTCTAGATATATGAGTCAAAAATTCACTTAGACTTGCTGATTCTCTCCCCATTTATTCATTCATTCTTTCAGTTGTTATTGCCAATATGTGTGCATGCTTTTACTTAACAAATATTTACTGGTTAACTTTCATGTACAACAAATATTGCTAGAAGCTTGTATTAATCAATGTTCTCCAGAGAAATAGACTGGTAGATAGGATGTGTGTATGTCTCTCTCTATAAATATATATGTCTCTATATGTATGTATAGATAGATGTGTGTATAAATATATGTGTGTATATATAGAGATATATCTATATCTTTCTATGTATATGTACATTATATATAATCTCTCTCTTTAAATATCAATCTTATATATATAGAGAGAGATTTATTTTAAAGAATTGGCTAACATGATTGTAGGGACTGGAAATAAGTCTTCAGAGCAGGTTGGCAGATTGAAAATTCTCATAAGATGTGATATTGCAGCCTGAGTCTGAAGGCAGATTTGTTTTCTTTTCTAGGCACCTCAGTACTTTCTCTTAAGGCCTTCAACTGTTTGGATGAGGCCTATTTTCCTTACAGAGAGTATGATCTGCTTTACCCAAAGTCTACTGATTCCAATGATAAGCTCATGTAAAAATACCTTTAGCAACAACAACAATATAGCAACATCAAGACTGGTGTTTGACAAAACAACTAGGCACCTTGCCTAGTCAAGATGACACATAAGATTAACCATAATAGAGTTAGTTGCGAGGCAGACTCAGTAGCTGCTATCATGAAACTTACAGCCTAGTAGGGATGATTGCACCTGCCTATATAGTTTTCTTTGTGAGAGTTAATTGAACTATTCTACATAAAATTAGTAGCACAGTAATTGGTATAGAGAAAACCTACAGCTAATGTCAGTTTCCACCCTTTTATCTTACTACCCAATTTGGGTAGTTAAGATAGGGTGAGGAACAAGTCAATATAACTGCTAAGAGGAGTCTCTAAAATTCATAAAATGGTAATAGTACAAATGGTGATAAAATAGACATTATTTATTAAGTACTTACAGTGTGCCAGTTACTGTTCTAATTGCTTCATGAAAATTAACACATTTAATTTTCACAATGACCCTCTCAAATCATCTTCATTTGAAAGATTTAAAAACGGAGGCACAGTGAAGTTAAGTCAGCGGCTCAACTTCACACAGCTAGTAAGAGATAGAGTTAGGATTTGAACCACAACATCCAGCTTCTCTGGTTTATGGTGAAGGATTCCGGGGAAAGATGTGGCCTAGATGATGCTGTTGTTTCTTTTGGCATATTCAATGGCTTAGTACTTTCCGTCCTTCAAGTTTCAACTTATTTTCACCCCTTTTGTTTCCCTCTTAATACTCTTACTACCAATTTGAAGGATATTTCTAACTTCTTATCTACTTTCTGCTCAGTGATACAAGTTCCATAATGGCAGGGAGCTTATTCACCTTATTCATCATTGTCAACCCAGCACCTAGGACATTGCCTGGAACACAGCAGATATTTATTATTTAGTAACAAATAAACTACAAATGAATTATCAAGAGAAAAGGAAACTTTGTACATTATATAAAGAAATAATAAACCACTGAAAATTTAGGTTCCACTTTACAAATTTTTATGATGTGTTCATAAATGGGCAACAAAATGGAGTTGTGCCAGTTAGCAAATTTCCTGTTCCATGTAGTTCTTATAAGTGTAATTAAAGATCAGTGAAGCAAGTACTTAAATGCAGCCAACTTAGTTGCCACAAATGTATGATTTAGATTAATAATAAATTTTCTAATGATAGTATAGCATTAAATATACGATGTGGTTATCAAAAGTCAATTAAGAGATAATTGTATATCAGTAAGCCACAAATAATGAGAAGAATCCTCCCTTTTTGGAAAAGTTTTGGCAGGAAGAGGAATTCAAATTGTATTTCTTTTCAGCTTACATTTTCATAATATAAAAATGTATAGAAAATATTTACTAGTTAGGTGGTCTTAGTCCAGTCAAGCCATTATAACAAAATACCTTAGAATCAATGGCTTATAAACTTAAAGAAATTTATTTCTCATGGTTCTGGAGTCTGAGAAGTTCAAGGTCCAGGCATCAGCAGATTTGGTGTCTGGTGAGTGCCTATTTATTTTTTCATAGATAGCCACTTCTGGCTGTGTCTTCAAATGGTGGAAGAGCCAAGGAAGCTGACTGGGACCCCTGCACAGCACCACTAATCCCACTGCTGAGAGCCCTAACCCAGTGACCTAATCACCCTCTAAAGGTTCCATCTCCTAATTCCAACACATTGGTGATTAAAATTAGCACATAAACTTTTGGGGGACATAAACATTCAGACCATAGTATAGCAGATGGCTATGTTCTCAAAATTGATAGTGCCTTGTAGTTGCAAAGGGAATTACATATTTCCAAAGGGTACACCTAGTCTTGCTGGTTTGAGGAACAGGTGTCAAGGATGACCTGTCCCATGCCTCCTTCTTGGCAAGACAATTTTCAAGTGGAGTCTTTCTTTCCATTCCTTCATTTGTACTATCTCTCATTAATTTCCAGATTTCTGGTAGAGAGTTTTCATTGCATAGCAGCTTTAAAAAGAGTTAGGAAATGCTGCTCCAGGTTTTGTGACCTCTGGAATAAACTTGAGTGTAATGGTTCAAAATTCTACACAGCAAAACAACTTTAGCATTCCATATGAAAGTTTTGCCTTAATGTCTCTCAGAAAAACAAAACAAAACAAAAAACTTGGTTTTCACGTAATATTTTAATCAAGTAACATAATCGATAAAATCAGGAAATTATAAGTCAAATTAATATGCCAAAATGAAGGGTTATTCTATTTGGATAAACTCTGTGAATAAAATTAAGAATATGTGATTTTGAATTCCACTGGAAGTTTGGCATCAGACTGAAGGGTGGTATAAGCCAAAATTTTCTCTTTAGTGTTCAGAAGTCCTGGACATGTTTTTCCTTTGGATAAAAAAAAAAAAAAAAAAAAAAAAAAAAAACAAGAGAAAACCACAGTTACAGAACCTTATTAGCTTGACACTTAGCTAAGCAACTTTACTTAGGTCACCAGTATCTCTTGTAGAATTTTCAGCTAATGAAAGCGAATTGGCCTCATAACAAAGAATTGAGATCTGAGTGAGATGTGAATTAAAAAACAGAAAAAAAAAAAACCTTTTTTTTTCTTAGGGTGACAAATCACATTTCTTCTAGATACAAATCCTGTTAAACTCTCAATAGAATCTATTAAAAGGCCACTGGTGACTAATTTTATATCTCCAGTAAGACATTTTGGTTTCAATTCCTTAAAACATCATACTAACACGGTTTTATTACCTTAAACATTTGTATGATTTTAATTCGCAAAAGGTTTGCATATATTTGTTGTAAAAGTCTCATTGAAATTTGAAAGATGAGTGAGAGAGAAATAAAAGTCAGACAGGTGGATAATATAAGCTAGTGGTTCAGACAGCAAAACCTGCCCTATCAATTCTTGATTCTCAAAGTAACATACTTTGCATTGAAAGGGGTAAATGCAGCACCCTTTTACCTTGAAAGGGATGGTTGCTCAGATATAGCCAAGGCCATATAAATGAAATTAGATCAGCTAATTGGGCAAATAAGTTATCAACTTGTATATGTCTAAACGGAAACCCTTGAATGTGTAGGATCAGATCCTAATTGACTATACCTAGTGACTGTAATCAAATATTATTTGGGTATTTTCAATGTGAAGTAAAAAAGTTTCACATCATAAGCCATAATAGAGGTTCAAACACAGAATTATGGTTTTAGCTTTGCTTCTTTTTAATAAGATATTTTGGGGAAAAATAAAAGCCAAGTTTGAGGCTCAGTAACATTGATTTTGGCAAGACAGCAATCAAAATCTGAAAAGCATACACTAAGTGTCCAAATGTAAAAGACATAAATATAAAGACACATTTATATAATGGAAAAACATACCTACAAGATACTGATTTTTCAGCATTCTTTGGTGAATTCAATATTGTACAGACTTTGGTCTACCTTGCACTCTCTAAAACTAGATTTATGTAATATGTAGGACAGTCTGTCTCAACAAGGGCTAACGCACTATTCAAGCCTCCCAGATACATGCCTATAAAGCAAGAATGGAATCGAGTTTATTATATAACTCTCTGATCTTCCGGTTAAAAATCTGAAGTATCCATCACTCTCAGACATTTGCCGTAAGATTTACATGTAGTATCAAACTCAGACTCATACCTAACTGTGGATGGTGCATATTCACCCTGGGATTCTGTTGGCTTTGGTGCTGATGGATGACTGATCCTTCTTGGTCATCATTCTTTTTGCCACATTCAGGGAATTCCCAATTGCAGCCTTGTAGCAATTTGTCTAGATGAAATTTAGGTGTAGTACATTGAGTGCCCTGTGTGGCACCCTGGGCTTAAATTTCACCTCTGGGACATACTGTGTGATTCAGACCAAATCAAAATTTCCAAATATGTTTTCTAATCTTTAGAGTTATAACATCTACTTTTACAAATTTTTGTGCCATCTGATTTTATTTTATTTATTTATTTTTTTTAGTTTAGACATTGTCTTGTTCTGTTGCCCAGGCTGAAGTGCAGTGACACATTCTTGGCTCACTGCAACCTCCGTCTCCCAGGCTGAAGTGATCCTCCTACCTCAGCCTCCCAAGTAGCTGGGACTACAGGCACACACCACCACAACTGGCTAATTTTTTTGTGTTTTTATAGGTGTAGGGTTTCACCATGTTGCCCAGGCCAGTCTCCAACTACTGAGCTCAAGGGATCTGCCTGCTTAGGCCTCCCACCTGGGCCCTGCCCCCTGTGATAATATAAAAAAAGTAAAACGTAACATCTGACACAGGGCTGGACCATAGTAAGCACTGAGTATTAATTGTTTGCAGATTTTGTATAAATACATTGTGCATTGTTCTCATTTTACTCAGAGAAATTGATTTTTTTTTCTATTTAAATCATACTTCAAAATATTGAAGTACTGACACATTACTTCTTTGTAATCTTGAGCAAAGTAATTATTTATTTATATTTCAGAGAAATTAGATACAACCTTGTATTGGATATATCTTCTGCCTCTCCTCAAATTCTCTTTGTCAAACTGCCTTCCATACTGCTTACTTGGTCACCTGCACCCCCTGCATAGGTCTGTTGATCCCAAATGGCCCATGAGGTGTGTCTCTCACAGTCCATCAGCCCCATTCCTGGAACTCAAGGTTTCTCCCTGCACTTTCAGAGATGACATGGGCTCTCACTTCCTTAGATGCTGCCAAAACCTTGTACAGTTTGGACTGTGTGTTGGCTGGGGGAAGGAAACTTTGTAGGTTACTCCTCTGAGAACAAACTTTGAGTAAAGAGAGAAAGAAGACAGACACAAAGTCAGACAAATTCTCTCTTCCTCCCTTCATTCCTCCAATACATTGTTCTGAAGAGCTGTTCCTCAATGTATTTGCATAAGACATCCCAAGTTGCTGAATGATGTACTTTTTTATTCATTTTTGCAGCTTGTCAAGGAAGAATGGCCAACGTAGTAAGTCATTACCTTGCGTTGCTTCTCATGCCTCAATTCTCTTTTCTTCTTGTCGTTCTGAAATTGCATTGGCATTTTCCCCTTGTCTTAGGCTTTGTTTGTTGGGATCCCAAGAAAAGACATACTTTCTTCATGAAACATAAAAAGTAGCAGCAGTCTTCTCACTAACTGTTGTTTACTTTTCCATTCTGTTACAAATCTATTACATTATTGAAATCATTATGATATGTACAATAGAGGATACAAAGGTGACTGAAATATGCTCCTTGGCTTCATGGAGATTACAATCCAATAGTGGTGAGTCTATAAGAATCTATACCAAATCTGTATTATTTGAAGATAGATGTGGATAAAAGTCGGAATTCACAGGTAGAAATTTTAGATGAAATATCATGAGAATCATATACTCTGCTGGTAGCATTGTTTTGCGTCTTTTAGTACAGGCAAATGTGACTGCACATTGATAGCATAAATGTCCTTCAAGCTTCTCTGACTCATTGATATAATTCACTAAGTCGGAAAGTTTGAGAACTCAAAAGCATTGTTACTTATAATATTATCAAAACAATTATATTTATTTGATATATGAAAATAAAATTGTATATCCTCTAACCTAAGCATATAATTAAAGAAAATGTAAGTAAGTAAATTAAATAATTAACACACAGTTATATTCCCAGAAATTGAGAATGTAAACTCTTTGAATCAACATGGACATTTCAGATTTTTTTGTATGGATCCCTTTGCAGTTTTTTTAAAATTATCAGATTAGATGTAAAACTGCCCTTTTAGTATTTTTTGTAAATATTTTTCCATCTCAGTAATGTGACAGCAGATTTTTAGTACTGCATAGTTTCTATGTTCTTCATTATATTAATGTACCATTGTTTTTTAATTGAAAGCTTTCGTATTTATTTTATTTCCTTTTAAAAGATTTTATATTGCATTGCAGTGAGCATTTCAAGTTAGTGAAATCTTTCTGCATAAATTTAAGTATTTCCTTAGGTTAAATTCTTAGAAGTAAAACAGCATTGTCATAATTTTTCTCATTTGACCAATTGGCAGCAAAACTACTATCTTAATTGATAAGTTTACCAGCACCACAAAATACTCAAGTTTCCTACACAGATAAAAAGATTTTATAGTTTAAAATACATATTTCATTTTGGTTGGGATAAATTTATATCTCATCTATAAACTAAAGATAATGATAACTACTTCATAATTGTTAAAATTTTAAAATGTCAGTAAAGTTTATTAATCTGATTAAGGAAAGAAAACAAGCAAAAGTAGAAAAGATTAGATGGAAATAGATTATATTATAGATAAAGGAGAGGATTAAAATTTAGTGAAAATCTACAACCCTAAGACATTTTATTTTAAAACTTAGATAAATTAATGATTTCCAGGAAAAATATAAATTGCAAAAATTGACACAGAAGAAGTGGAAATGTACAAGAGATAATTTATAAATAAGATTGCAAAGTGATTAAATTGTGTTGTTAAAAAGACAGTAGGTTTAGAAGGGTTTACTAAAAAGTTTTTGGTCTCCTTTAAAGGGCAGATGACATTCATATTTTAAAAACGTGTAAGCTATAAAAGCAAATGGAAAATTTTCAAGATCACCTTAAAAAGTCATTATGCCTTTAGAAATAAAATCTGACAAATACCACACAAAAAGAGAAACCTACAGAACAACCTTTTACGTGTATATTGGTAAGAAATTTAAATGAAGTACTGTAAAATACATAAAGTGTCATAAAATACAATCTATTCCCATCCTAATAAGAATAATACACTATGGAAATTTGGGTTAAATGCAGGAAACATGATTCAGTACCAGGAATCTATCTTCATTATTTATTATAACAACCAATTAACGAAGAAAACCATTTGGTTGTATGAGTAGATACTGAAAATGAATTTTATATTATTTAGCTGTTATTTTAAATAATACTTTAAGTAAAATATAAATGGAAGTAAATACTACAGCTTCATAATTAATACTTTTCAAACTCCTTGGCATTCATTGAACAATGGTGAAACACTAAATCTATTTCAATAAAACTAGAAAGAGCTAATCTGCTGTCACCATTATTATTTAATATTGCCCTGTGAATGTAGAGAGTGAAACTGTAAAAGCTACTATAAAAATTGAAAAAGGAATATAACGTCTACTTTTGGCAATGATGTTATTGCATGTATAAAACAAAGAGGAAGTTGTTGTGTGCTGCTAGGATAAATTTTTAAATATCTGTAAGTGGGCTAGACATAAGTTAAATATGCCCTTTATAATTGCTCAATAAATAACAAACTTTTCATATTATTTTTGTGCTCTGTTTTACAAAAGGTCTATTGACAAGAATAAACAAAATTTTAAAACTGTTAGAAATTAGAATCATACAAAAATTTTATAAAAATAACCATAAATTATTATTAAAGAAATCAGACAACATATGAATGATCATAAGCATATATCATCTTGGACAGGATGACTTCATATGATAAATACATCAATTTTATATCAAGAACATTTAAATTTACAGCTCCAATTAGAATATTGTGTTTTTTTTTTTTTGAGACGGTGTCTGGCTTTGTCACCCAGGCTGGAGTGAAATGGCATGATCTTGGCTCACCGCAACCTCCGCCTCCCAGGTTGCAGAGATTCTCGTGTATCAGACTCTGAAGCAGTTGGGATTACAGGAGTGGACCACCACACCCAGCTAATTTTTGTATCTTTAGTAGACATGGGGTTTCACCACGTTGCTCAGGCAGGTCTCGAACGCCTGACCTCATGATCCACCCACCTTAGCCTCCCAAAGTGCTGGGATTACAGGCGTAAGCCACCGAGCTTGGCCTAGAATATTAACTTTTACGTGGAAGAAAAATTGATGAAAATAGTCAAGAAAAATTTTAAGAACAATAGTATCACTGTAATCAAATCAGTAGAAATAGAAAAGGGAATTCAGATATAGATCCTAACACATAATGCCCATTATAAGTTTGTTTCATTTCCCTTTTTCATTTGTGTGTTTTCTTTTATAATTGATACTTACATTTTCTCTTCTATTAATTGACTTTCCAAAATTGAGTCTTAGTTATTGTCTTACTGATTTTCAGGAATTTCTTATATTACTTTCAACTGCCTTTCTACATGTTTTATTGGAAATGTTTTTTAAATCTATTATAAAAGTATGTTAAAATAGTATTTTATACTAAATATGCTGACAAAAATTTTAAAATGTTTTAATACCTATTGACAGGGTGTAAATAAAAGGATACTCATATATTTCTTCTGGAAATGTGAATTGCTTCCATTTTTTAGAAGGTAAACAGGGAACTCTACTAAAATTGTAAATAAATATATTCTTCAAGTTTTACTTTTCAGACTATATCTCACACAATAAATAATGATAAATATATAAATATAAATGTATATAACATTACATGTCAAAGAAAACAAAAACTTATGAAATGTCACTGGAAGCATGATGAGTGCCTCTTAGCTGCTCAATATCTGAGTTAAACAACACACTGTGGAAAATCGCAGAATCGTTAGAAACAAGGAACTAGAACTCTCCCAGTAAATTTGGAGGAATTTCTATGAAGTGTTATTGAATTTTTTTTGGAAAAAGTAGGAAAAATGAATATATGTGTGTCTAACTTATTCTTATAAAACACTAACAATGATAAGTAAACTTTTTATAGATGCAAATGTATGTATTCTTATGTGAGTATGTAAACCCACAGGAAAATGTGAAAATGTGTAAATTATGTTGTTATGGCTTTTGAAGAATGAGGAGAAATAAAAGGGAGTAAGCAAACAATAATGATACAGACTGTTTATGCAAACATATATATGTATGTATGTCTGAAAAATTAAAAATAAGTTAGAAAGGCCTTTCTTGAAGCATCCAAGCCCCTCTCATAAAGGCTGAGCCCTTTATAGTTGCTCAATAAATATCAAACTCCTCATATTATTTTTGTGCTCTATTTTACTTGCTTGCCCAAACTAAAAATTTGCTAAACTAATATAAATGGCATAAGCAGAGGTTGGGAAACTATGGCCTGCTGATACAATTCAGACCACCAACTGTTTTCTTCCTCCCTTTCATCTTTCTTTCCTTTCCCTCTTTCTCTCTTTCTTTCTTCTGAAGGTTCACCAGCAAAGACTGGCTTTTATATTTTTAAATAATTATGTTTTATTGATTATATATGTACCTATGCACAGTGTTTAATTTTGCTTTTTGGCTCATAAAGTCTAAAGTATTTCCTGTCTAGAGTTTTAGAAAACATTTTCTAACTCCTGATATAAAAATCAGAAAGTAAGGCAAGGCACTTTCAGTGAAAAAGTTGTATGGTCAAATGGTGAAAAAAAAGTATACCACAAGTTGTGGCAATTTAAATATAAGTTATAAATAGTTGTAAGAAAATTGGCCTATGAAATATAGACCATTCATTGGCCAATAAGTATGAAAGTAATTCAACACTGTCTTTAAAAATGATTCCCTTTCATCATTAAAAGTTTTGAATTAATGCAAGTTTCAGGCAAGTTCAGCCAAGATTTCAAGAAATGGATGCTTTCTTTATTGTTTTAACCATTTCAGAACATAAAAGTAATGGAAGGTAACTACAGCATAAACATAATTCTGACACCAAAAGTTGACAAAAATTGCATGGAAAAAATAAACTTGAAGGTCTATACAAATGTAATGTCAACTGAAAAATTAGTTCCATGTTTCTGTCAGCATTTTGGTCCCAAGCATTTAACCAGTCTCCAAGAAGTTCAGTGCTTTCCATCATTCCATTGTCTTCCTGTCCTCTTCTGAGACCTCCAAACTCTTCCAGCCTCTTCTTGTCATATGGTTCCAAAGCTGCTTCCACATGTTTAGGTCTTTTCACAGCAACACCCCAATCGTCAGTACCAATTTTCTGTGTTAGTTGATTTGTGTTGTTATGAAGAAATGCCTGAGGCTGGGTAACTTATTTTAGAAAAGGTTTATTGTGGCTCACAGTTCTTTAGGCTGTATGAGAAGCATGTTACTGCCATCTGCTCCTGGTAAGGTCTCAGGAAACTTACAATCATGATGGAAGACAAAAGGGGAGCAGTTGTGTCACATGGAGAGGGAGGAAGAGAGAAAAGAAGAAAGTGCTACGCTCTTTTAAACAACCAAATCTCACATGGAATTATTACGGAAAGGCCATCCAGCAATTCCTGAAGAATTCACCCCCTTGGACCAAACACTTCCCATCAGGCCCCACCTTCAACACTGAGAATCACATTTCAATATAAGACTTAGAAGTGACAAATACTCAAACCATATCATGCTCTTTTTTATATATTGTATTGATTTATTAAAAAAAAAATACAGGCTGGGTGTGGTGGCTCACACCTGTAATGTCACCACTTTGGGAGGCCTTGGCAGGTGGATTACGAGGTCAGGAGTTGGAGACAAGCCTGATCAGTATGGTGAAACCCCATCTCTACTGGAAAAAAAAATATATATATATATATAATTAAATATATATTTATATTGATATATATAGATATTAATATATTTATATATATAAATAAAATATATTTTTATATATAAATAAAAGATTAATATATTTATATATGTAAATAAAAATATTATATATATAAATTAGCCAGGCTTGGTGGCATGTGCCTGTAGTCCCAGCTACCCAGGAGGCTGAGACAGGAGAAAGGCTTGAACCTGAGAGGCAGAGGTTGCAGTGAGCCAAAATCACACCATGCATTCCAGCCTGACGACAGAGTGAGACTCCATCCCGCCCCCCCCAAAAATTATATTTATATCTAGTAAATAGGACTTATTAATGCAAAACTAGAATGTTGCTAAACTTAAAAGGTTGAGAAACAATTACAAAGAAAACATGAACTGTTATTTTCTTTGATAGAAAGCATGCCATTTCTCTGTTATATCTCTAGTTGCACTTTGCTAAATGAAATTTCACTTACCCTTTTATGATGGCACAAATTTACTGCTGTATTCTTTCTGTCTCTTTCTTTTTCCTGGACATTTTTTAACCTATTTTATTCTTATTTGCAGGATTATTATGTCTTAATAAAACCTTCTTGGCTAAATTAATAGAGTATCTATGAGAGGGTTTTTCTAAATGATTTATCTAAGATCTTTATCTAGATTGGTGAAAGCCCTGGATTACTAGTATTATATTTGATAACTGTACTTGTCTTCAGTTTGACTGGAGGGTGCAAACTTTCAGTGTTACTTTAAAAAAAAAATCTGTGTGTGTGTGTGTGTGTGTGTGTGTGTGTGTGTGATAAATCTTTGGTAATAATTTGATATAATTACTTAAGTAGTCTATTAATTGTGACATTTCTAGGGCAAAGCTACACTATGAAAGAGTGGGGAATTCCTTTCTTATGGAAGATTCTGGGAAAACAGGTGCATGCATGGCATGTGAAACAATACCCTTGAAAAATAAGATTCCAATGTACTCACTTATTCAAATTCAAAGATTTATTCTCTTAGATCAAAGCACTTTCATCTTAGAAGGCACTCCTGGTGCCAACTGGTTATAATTTTTAGTCACAAAGATTTTAGAAGAAGCTATGTTCCTTGAATGCAGTATAATTTCTTTCCAGATAACAAATTTCCAGGACTTTTCTTCCATGTCCCTTCCATTTTACAGGAAATGTTTAGTCTGTGTCACTTTAGCCTTTTGGCTAAACTTCATAGGAGTTGGCACAAGGAATCACATTGTCTGTTTAATGTAATTGCCGTCCCTGTCAGAGGCCCATTTATGCTGTTTCAGGGGCAGACAAAACATGAACCATGATGTATCCAACCAGTTGGAGATTACAAGATTAAATTTTCTGAGACAGGAGGAGTGGATTGAGAACTTTGATCAGCCATTAAAAAGGATTAGTTGATTCTACTGGCATTGAAAGGCATGCACACAGCTATCATGGTAATTTTCAGCTGCATACAGCCAGCTTAAAAGTAGCATAGACATATAATTATCTCAAGGAGTTAAATCTACAAAAACACACCTTTATTTCTCTTTCTGATATATTTAAATACATTATTTTAGGCATGTGAGTCTAGTACCAGTATGTATAGTATTCTTCTAATCATTTAGAGAATGATCCTACCAGGCCTATGCCTTATATTAGTCAAGAACCTTGAGACTCAAAGTGTGGTTTGTGAACCAGATGCATCAGCATTATCTGGAAGCTCATTGCAAATCTGCAACCCCAGGTTTCACCTTTGAGATACAGAATCAGAATTGGCACTGGACATTTTAATAAGCTACCTGGGTGTTGTGTATGCCCAATAGTGTTTCAAAAGCACTGTGCCATGGGATATACCAAAAATAATACTGGAGAATAGTTGCTGGTTCCCTACGTTTTCTAAGAACTGAATAGATGTATAATTGCCAAATTTCTCCCAAACTAAAAACCTTTTTTCATAGACATTTGTTCTGTTCTATGTTACCATAGTCAAGTTCTTTATTTTAGTGTTGCCCAGGTCTCTTGGTAACCAACCAAAATAAAAGAATCCTGTATTCTGCTCAAAGTGACTGAAAGAATATAATGGACATTCTGTATTTTGGTATTGACATTCTGTCAATTAGTATTCTGTCTTTTCAGGCTTCTTCAGAGTCTCTGTCGCCCAGGCTGGAGTGCAGTGGTGCCATTTCAGTTCACCGCAACCTCTGCCTCCAGGTTCAAGTGATTCTCCTGCCTCAGACTTCGGAGGAGCTGGGGCTACAGGCACATGCCCTCACGCCTGACTAATTTTTGTATTTTTAGTAGAGATGGGGGTGTCACCATATTGGCCAGGCTGGTCTCGAACTCCTGACCTCGTGATCCACCCTACTCAGCCTTCCAAAGTTCTGGAATTACCGACATGAGTCACTGCACCCAGCCCAGGCTTCTTGAATCTGAAGTAGTTCCTCTGTCTTTTCTTGATTTTCAGAATCTTCATACTTTGGGATGTTGTAGACCAAGCATTTTTTGAAATGTCTTTTAGTTTACATTTGTCTAATATGCCCTCATGATTAGATTCAGGTTATTCATCTGTAGTGAAAATATTACAGAAGGGATGCCATCTCTTACTGCATTCTCTGAAGTGGTTCATGATTTCAGCTTGTCTCGTTACTCATGATGTTACCTTTGATCACTTAATAAAGGCAGCATCTGCCAGACTTCTCCTCTGTGAAATTAATCTCTTTTCCTTTGTAAATAATTATTTTGAATAGAGATATTTGAGACTCTCATCATACCCTTTTCTCCATTAACTTTATTTATTTATGGAAAAAGATATAATTTTAATTGAATAAGTAATAATTCATTACTTTAATTATTTATTTTAATACCCCAAACTTTCCCAGATTTACCCACTGGGAGCCCTGTAGAAAGAAAGTGGCTCCTATATTCTTTTTGAATTTGGCTATCATTCTTTGAGAACTTTCTTATTTGTTGGCATAGTAAGATATTACAGGCTCATCTCATACTTAACCTATCACAGTCCTGGAGAAGCTATTTCCTCAAGGAGATGTAGATTTGTAGGTGGAGAGTGATATTTGACTCTAAACTCTGGGATCTGAGTGTTCTTGTTGCTACTGAGATACTGAAATAATGCTGCTCCCAGGCCAAATGTGTAGATGAAATTAGGGAAAATATGTTATATACATGTACATACACACACACACACACACACACGCACACCGACATATACTTTTTTTCTTTTTGAGATGGAATCTCACTCTGTGACAGGCTGGAGTGCAGTGGCACGATCTCACTGCAACCTTCACCTCCTGGGTTCAAGCAGTTCTGTCTCAGCCTCCCGAGTAGCTGGGACTATAGGCATGCACCACCACGCCCAGCTAACTTTTGTATTTTTAGTGGAGACAGGGTTTTGCCATGTTGGCCAGGATGGTCTTGGTCTCTGGACCTGGTGATCTGCTGGCCTCTAAAAGTGCTGGGATTACAGGTGTGACGCACTGCGCCTGGCCCATATACATTTATATGTAAACACAAGCACAGAAAAATTCCTTTATTTGGCCACCACTTCTATGGTCCTTCACAGAGACATATTTTTCTTTCCGCTGAGGATTTCTGACATCTCATATCAGACCATTGCTGTATCTGCCTGTCCTTACAGATGTCCTTTCCATCACAAGTAGGCCTCCCTTCCCACAGCCACTTCTTACATAGATGCCACATCACTCTCCTCAGGCTCTGATAGCCCACTGTGAATCACTGCTTCTGCCATTCTCCCACAAGGATGCCCTTTGGGGCTTTGATACCCCATACTAGACTATTGTAGCTCCCAATGCTGCCTCACTGTGTACACATCTATCTTAACCAAATCCAACCAGAACATTCTGTACTCAATACAGATTGAACATCCTTAATCAAAAAAATTCAAAATCCGAACTACTTAAAGACCACTATTCCATGGGAAACTTTTTGAGGACCAAATGGAAAATTTACACCTGACCTCATGTGATGGGTCACAGTCAAATTTCAGTAAAGACTGTTTTAAAATTATGTGTAATTTAAAATCATTATGTATAAATTATTTCAAATATTTTTGAAATATGTATAAATTATTTCAAATATATAAAATCAACTTCAGTCTGTGTTTAAAAGGTACATATAAAACATAAATGGATTTTGTTCTTAGATTTGGAGCCCATAACCAAGGGGCAATCTCATTATCTATAAGGAAATATTCTAAAATTCCAAAGAAATCTGAAATCTGAATCACTTTGGATAATAAACATTTGATTGGGGTACTCAACCTATATTTTACTAAGGGAAGAGAAAGAATGCAAGTATAGGGAAGGAAAGTGTAATGCCCATTTTCCTGTGTTAACTGCTGGGGGGTACAGCTCCCAGCTCTTCAATCAAACACTAAATCTAGGTGTTACTGTGAAATATACTTTAGGACGAAATAAAAGTTCATAATCAGCTTACTTCAGGCAGGAGCCATTATACTAGATTTTCTGGGTAGACCTGATTTAATCAATTGAAGGACCTTAAGAGCAGGATTGAGGTTTCCCTGAGAATAAAAGATTTTGCCTGTGAATAGCAGCTTCAGCTCCTACCCCAGAGCTCCAGCCTGCCCTCATGGTGGCCTGGCTTATATACTTGGACTTGCCTAAACAGCCCTACAATCACATGCACCCATTGCTTGCAATAAATCTCTTAGTATATACCTCCTGTTCCTTCTGCCCTCTAGTTGAACTCTGATTGACACTGGAAGGAAAGGAGAGAGAAAAAGAAAGAGAAAATATACAATTATTATTTTTTAAGGGAAGCTCACTGAGAAATATGTAACTCTAATTTTCCCTTTTTCATGGGATGATCTCCCCAAAAAGCAGAAACATATTAAGTATGAAGGACTTAAATATAAGGAAGGATTTCCTTAAAGATTAAAAAATAAAAGGATGGTTGATGGTTAATTTCAGGTTCATCTTGACTGGATTATAGAATACCCAGAGGGCTGGAAAAGGATTATTTATTCTCAGTTCTTCAGTAGGTACTGAGGCCATCCCTTTTCTGCTGAAAGGGAAACCCAGGGGCTTTTGCATTTAATTAAAATGATTGGACTACCTCAAGTGTGACTGAGAGGATGCTTTCAGAAGTTGATATTTGAGTCGGGGGTCTAAGTGGGGGACACTGGCCCTCAGTGTGGGCAAGCACCATCCAATCAGCTGGATTCCCAGATAGAGAAAAAAGAAAAAGCAGAGAAGGGGCAAATTCTTGATGTCACTTTCAACTCTGGATTGCCCACTTTCTTCTGCCCTTGGACATCAGAACTCCAGGTTCTCTGGCCTTTGGACTCAGGGGCTCACACCAACTGTCC
Source organism: Plecturocebus donacophilus (assembly GCA_004027715.1). Classification (NCBI taxonomy): domain Eukaryota; kingdom Metazoa; phylum Chordata; class Mammalia; order Primates; family Pitheciidae; genus Plecturocebus; species Plecturocebus donacophilus. The sequence continues at coordinate 114,429 of PVKP010000480.1, forward strand.
CTTCAGGGTCTTGGGCCTTTGGCCTGGAATGAAAGTTACACTGTTGGTTTCCATGGTTCTGAAACCTTTAGGCTTAGATGGATCCACACCACCAGTTTTCCTGCTACCTCTGCTTGTAGATGGCCTATTGATAAAATTTGAATGGCTCTCCCCTCCAAATCTCATGTTGAAACGTGTTCCCCAATTTTGGAAGAAGGGCCTGGTGGAAAGTGTGTGGACCATGGGGGCAGATCCTCATCCCCTTAGTGATGAGTGAGTTCTTGCTCTGGTTGTTTAAAAGAGCATGGCACCTCCTGCCTCTCTCTTTTGCTCCTGTTCAACCCATGTGACATGCTGGCTCCCCTTTGCCTTCCCTCATAATTGCAAGGTTCCTGAAGCCCTCACCAGAAGCAGGTGTTGGCACTATGCTTCATGTGCCTCCTGCAGAATTGTGAGACAATTAAATCTCTTTTCTTTATAAATTACCCAGACTCAGTTATTCCTTTATAGCAATGCAAGAACAATACACCTCTCATGGGACTTCACAGCCTTCATAATCAAGTGAGCCAATTCCCATAATAAATTGCATCTCCTCTCTCTTCCCCCCTTCTTTCTCTTTCTTCATCTCTCCCTTTCTCTCTCTCTTTCTCTAGTATATACTCATGTGCATATGTATGAGGGTCTGAGATTATCTATCTGTACAGTAGCTCCTGTACAATTTCAAGTTGCTAAATGGATAAATTCAAATATAAATTTTTCAAATACAATCTTATTGTTTCACTGAGTGAACTTTATTTTTAAATGATAACAAATCCTACATTTTAGCTTACCTGAGTAGATGCTGTGGTTATTGTTTCATCTGTCATCAAATCTTTAGTTACAGTAAAGTTTACTATTCATTTGACCACAAACAGCATCATAAATGGGTAAACATGGGCTTGGCTGCTCCCATAGTTTTGTTGTGGAAGAGCCAGAGTAGTATTGCACACATGTAATGAGTCAGAAAAGTGGAGAAAAAAGTCCTACTCAATGAGCTTGGGTATATGATAAGCAGACAGAAGATCACCAATCATGTAAAGGAGGAACTAGAAACCAAATTTCAGACCTTCCTGAATGACTGACAAAATAAACCCCATTTCTCATATTGAGCTTAGCATCGAAAGAGATGTTCTTGGTACTGAAGACTACAGTGACATCAGTGAAATATATATTTCTATATGCTATGAAAGCTATTAACAATCATACATATGAGTGCATGAAAAAATCGTATGCAAATATGTATGTTGATGTGTTTATATAACTATAAAGGTGTTGGAAGTTACGATTTATGATTTGGCTCACTTATACAAACAGGTAAGATATATGGGTTCAACCCATTTTATTCGATTCAGAGAGCAAATATTAAATAATAATGATCATTAGCTGCCAGTTATAGTAATTTTCAATAACATTTCTTTCATTTTTATGTTGTAAAAATAATAACTATACTTACTTTTTCTCAGATTTCAGATAAGTAAATATATTTATGTATTTATTGCTCTTTTGGCAATTTAGTTGCATGCTTTGTAAATGATTGCCACTATACTATTATTTGTCAAAATCTATGTAAAGTAACATAGCCTGACCAATCAGCTTAAGTAGCCATTTTCCCTCTAGATATTAACAAATATTTCCCTCTTCTCATGAAAAAAACACAACCATTGTATAAATCACATTGTTTGCCATTATATCACTTTGCTAATGAGGACAACTAATATTAACATATGTCCACAGATGGTGAGAGATTTATGGGTTTATAAACATCTAAGTATAATGTATCATTAACACAACCAATTGGATGAGTGAATGTCTTATTTTCCATGCAGGTGCTCTGACTTTTTGGTGAATAGATTTGTGTTATTGTCTCTTTTTTTTTTCCAAATAATCTGATAAATTGCTAGTGATGCAATAACAAAATGTACTGCTGTTCCAAGATTAATGATTTTGTTGAATGTTGAGATTATTTATTTTCTTACTTTAAAAAGTCAATAAATAGACACCATTCACTTGGCTTTCATCTTAAAAGAAAAAAAATTAACATAACTTTTGTAACTGATTTCAAACATATGTTTAAACTGGCAGTAAATGATAAGTCAAATGTGTGGATATTTTTGTTTTACGTATTTTTCAGTATCTTCATAACTTGTTACATTACTCAATTTGTATTTGAACATTTGGAATTATGGACACATAGTTTACAGAATGGGAAGAGGGGTGCTTTTATAATAAGTTAGACTTCTTATTTTTATTTATTGTATTAATAAATGGATGTTTTAAAGCATATGGAATTCCAGAAATGGTTTTGCTGCCTTCCAGAATGTTTCATTTTTGTATACAAGTCACATACCTAAATAACAAAAATGTTGACAGTCTGCCCAAACTTACTTTAGTAAGTAGAAAGCAGACAGAAATTTTTTATTTTTGTGGGAATTTAAGTGGGTGAAGGTCCATATATTATACACACACACATACACCCACACAAACACACATACACACACACACACACACACACACACACACACATTTTGTCTGAACAGCCTGTAACATCTCATACCTTTGTATATGTTTTTGTGTTTTCTCTTATATCAAAACTGTAACACCCCAACTCTTTGCATTCTGTACATAAATCATCACTGAAAATGAAAATCATAGCTTATATTTCATGGCTTTAATCTCTCAGAAGATTCACCTGTGTGGAAACCAACTATGACACTGAGCATTTCCCAAGCTTAATTTAGAGTAAATAAATTTTGCATAGGTTTAGTCAAAACATAAAAATATTGAAGCATATAATTTAAAATTTGAGAACAGGAGATAACAAGGTATTTAGCATTTGAAAGGATGGTCAGCTCCAGATATATTTAGAACTTGCATGATAGAATCTCCTAGGTATGCCAGAAAACAGATGTGAGGTGCATGTTCTGGTTCAAATGGAAAAGCAGAAATTATAAAAGACACTGAAACTACAGAAAGACCATGAATATCTGTATAACATTGGATAGAAGGAATCTTTGGAAGAACAATTCCCCAAAGTCCTGTATTATCACCACAGGATACAGGTCTTTTGCACTCAATGCCATTCACTCTCTTTATTTTAGTTGATCTGTGAATTAGTGATGAATGTGTCTTGAGTGTACACATGATGACAAGGGAATCACATATTTTATAATTGGCTCTGAAAATTTGCTGAAGCATGCACAATTTAAACTAGCCAGCCAGCCATTCTCTCCTGCTGATTCAATGATATCAAGGACACAGCATCTAACCCTCACATTTTACTTGGCTGCAAACCTCTGTCTGAACAGGGTCCACGGAGCATGAATCTTGGTCTTATGAAACAAATCTTTCCTCCTTAAATGTCAGTGTCTCATTAGACCTTTGCTTTGGTTCATTTTAGTAGTGTTTCTCCCTGCTCTCTGGTGAAATGAAGTGAAGTGGTTAACAGTCTCTGCAGTCTTAAAAGTACAAGGCTGTAATTTGACTCTAAGTAGACTGTGACTCTTTGGAACAAAGGCTGTTTGAACATGCATTTCTGTCACTGCGGGATTTAAAGATCACAATAAAACTTCATAAAGACATAGTGTATATGAGAGTAATGGTAATTTCCATGTTCTATAATGCTCAATTAAAAGGTTCCAACTGACCTCTAAAAGCCCCTGTGTGAATTATAGTGATCCTCAATTGTTAAAGAGAGTCTAACCCTTGTATTTCTTTAGTGTTGCTACATTTGATAATGCATACTATAGGAATATTATACATAATGTTAGCAGAAAGTTACTACCACTCAACTTTCTGTGTTTTGAGAAAAAACACAATTCTGGTTTCATAAAACAATTTTATAATACATATACTCAGAAAGATAAAGGGAAGCTTTTTAAGGCTTATGTCAGACTATGTAAGAATACCAGCCTGTGATTTTGTCATGTTAGTGCTGATTCATTAAATACTGTATGCCATGGGTGGATTTACGTATCATTTTTACTAAATTTAATAATTTAATATTAAATCCAAGTATTTAGTATTATTTAACAAATAGTATTCTTGTTGGATATTCACATTTCAAACAATTTCTTTGAAATGGCATAGAACAATACACAACAACAGCAAGAACAGATAAAATACCAATTTTTTTAAAAATATATTTATTTTCTAATAGTTATACAATAGAGTTTAAAAAACCAATCGCTGTCACAAGATTTGTAATAACACTACTATTACTATTACTACACACAATTATAATTCTGATGATAATAACAACAATAATATAAAAGGATTCCCTTTTATCATCATCTTACATAATATCCTTCCTTTCTAGGGACTGTCCTGGAAGTTAACCCAGGATGATTGATCACCTCAAGTTAAGCAAGAGTACATTTTTATGCTAGATAAATATCTAGAATTCTATTGTCTTCTCATCACAGTACTATTTTTTGTTGAATGCATTTTTATGTCACTATAACTACGTTAATACTATTACAAAGCTAAGAGGTATTATAATGATAGTCCCTTTTTCCTATTTGGTCTTCTTGGAGGTAATAATTTACTCTTTTTCCATTTTCATAATATGCTATCCACACACTCTTATTTTTGTTTTGAGTGCTATCTTATTCTGTTGAATGTACATTTTAATGGGGACTTCTTTTACATAATTTTTTCTTCTTTCCTGAGTTGATCCACTTCAGAAAATTACTTTGCTTTCTGAAGCAGTTTTTGGCACTTCATAAAGAGTGCAAAAAGCTATATCTGAGTCCTATCATGGGAAAAAATAAGGAAATATTCTACTATCACATTGTGGGGGGTATTTTGACTTCATGTAATATTTAAGATTGGAAATCATTTGCCTTCAGAATTTTAAAGACCATTAATTTCTGGAATCCATAGTTGGTACTGATATATCTGAAGTTGTTATAGTTTTTATCTTATGTATGTGGCATTCTCTCCCTCTCTTTAGAAGATTTTAAAATCTCGTTATCACTGATGTTTGAAAATATCATGACAACTGGCCTTTTTCATTGATTGTATCAGGGAGTTGGTAGACTCATGTTCTTTAGTTCAAGAAAATTTTCTTGGGTAATTTGTTTTCCTTTATTTTCTCCGTCTGTGCTTTCTGGGACTTCTAAAGTCAGAAATTGTTCTTCCTAGATTTGACTTTTTAAGTAAATTTTGTTTCATATTTTCTAGCGTTATGTCTTTTTGTTCTACTTTCTAAAAGATAGTCTCAAATTTATCTTCCAAACTTTGAGTTGGATATTTTTGCAATCTTTTAAATTTAGAGTTTTTTCTGATTTTTGTTTCCATAGCATTTTTTATTTTTGCATGCATTAACTCCTCATTGTAAAGAGTAATTAAAGTTTTTACTTTTGTTACTTTCCAGAGTTCTCTTTCCTCAAGACTGAAATACTATTTTTCATGCTTATTTCTGCCTTTAATTTTGAGATTTTTCTTTTTGTAAACTTCAATTGTCTCTTTAAAGAAAGGCTTTAAAATGATCAACTTGGAGGTCCTTTGTGTACTTACTCATGGGCTGAAGAACAGGAGCTAGATCCAGCAATTGGTTGACAGCTAGCTTTTTTGCTAGGGGACTCTCTTCTAAAATATTAATATGCAGATGTTATTTTTATTTTTTATTTTTTGAAGATCTTCAGTTTATCTATTTAGAGATGATGTTTCCAGAAACCTCCCCAGGAAGTATCTGGCAGCCACTGTTGTTGGGCTCCCAGCAGGAGGTACAGGTCTCACCATTCAGTTTTCAAATGTTAATTTTATTTCCTCGTTTTAAACTGTGTGCCTCATCTTCACTTTCCCTCATATCTGCTGATTTTGCATCTTGGTCTTCTAAATAAATATCTCCAGAAAAAGGCTTAGAAATTCTGCATGTGGTGGACATTTGACAGCTGATATTCCTTACACTGGGTGGGGAAAGGGTGGAGTCAGATATTTAGTATGGAGGTTTTCACGTGATTTCTGTTTCTATTGCCACTCTACACCATAGCCTTTTCCTGGTTCTTATAACTTCCTGGGATTTCTCAGAGAAAATTAGTTCAAAACTACTTTCCCCAAACTGTGCCACATCTTTTTATTCTTTGTAATGTCAGTGACCACTCTTTGATTGGTTTCCATCTTTTGATTATTATTATTATTATTATTATTATTTTTTGCCAACAGTCACCCTGTTTGTCCTACGTCCTCTGGTTTATACCATTTTTGTTCCTTTACTGTTGTATTCTTATGAACTCTGGAGGAGACAGAGTTAATAAAATGGCTACTTGACCATCTCTTGAGAGAAGTGAAGATCCCATTCGTTAAAAAATGATCTCAGTAATGGCCGCAGTAACAGAAGTAGCATCACTGTTTTAGTGGAAATGGTTGTTGTCATCACAGCAGCAATATTATCAGTATCTGCTGCCATTACACAGTTACTACTTGTGCCATAATGCCACATAATTTATAGCGCTTCACAGAGCATAGACAGTTTTAGGAACATTTACTTTTACCTCACTTAAATCTCACAGCTACTGTATATAAGAGGTTGGGTGCATATCACTAATCACTTTATAAACATCTTACTTTACAGATGTGAAATCTAAGAAACAGGGAGGATAGATAATTTACTCAACTTTGTTCAACTAGTAGTTGGCATAGGAATGTCTCTTCAGTCATTCCAACCCTACCATTTCCAATACTCACCACCCTTGCTGGGAAATCTACAGAGGCAGTTTGGACCACTAAGTGTGAGTGCAGGCTGAGACATTTCCCAGGCTCTTTCTATTCTTGTGATTGTTGCTGCAGTCATAGAACATGGATCTTCTCTTTAAGAATTAATTGTTTGAGAAACAGCAGTAGCTCAGACGTTTTATTATTACTATAAATTCTGAACTAGAGATGACTTTTGATCATGAAAAAGCTTTATCATTAATTGACTGTCTCTAATAGTCCTCAGATACAACATAACTAAAGTCAAACAAAGTAACCTTTTCCTGTTCCTGGCTTCCAGTTTTTTCAGGCCTCCAATTTCAGAACCACAGAATATTCTCTGATTCCATATTTCTCACTTACCCAGATTCCTCAGTTCTATGGATTTTTGTCTCCTTCATTTCGTTCCTAATATTTCCACTATAGCTTAGATTCTTGACTGTTTCTCACCCATGCTTCTAATAACTTCCCACCAGTTGACTGTAAGCTTATGTCGGGTTCACCTCACCTAAAGCACAGCTCTGATCAAGCCACTACTTGCTTTTTAAAGTTTTGTTTGACCATTATGGTGCAACTTTTATAACACCCATTCTTTCATCTATGCTCATCATATTCTTTGAACAATTTTCAAATATCCTGCTGTACTTTCCCATCCTTGAGCACTTTCTCTAGTCTGTCTAACTATCCATGTTTATTTCCCTTTCCCCAAATACCTTCCAATATCTCTTCTAGTTGAATATCTATCATTGTTCAAGTCATCTCAAATACAGTCTCCTCTGAACAGTCCTTCCTCCCTAAATTTTACCAATTTCACATGATATATTTCTTATCTGACATTTCCTTGCAGTCTGTTTTCTTCCAGTACTATGTAAGATATGATATATTCTCTAGTATAAAGCAAATTACTATAAGAAGTAGTAATAAATTGGAATTATTTCTATTAGGTACAGTTGTTTTATTGAGCTGTATTAGTGAAATATTTTTTTAAATAGTAAAATCATAATGTCAGTAACTAGTCTTTTGTTCACACATATCAATGCTTCAAGTTGCTTATTGCATTAGGTTGACTCACAGTAAAAGGAAGAGTTTGAAGAATAGAAAAGTGACATGAAAAGGAAGGGTTTGAATAGATTATAAAGGCCTAAAGAGAAATTGTGAGCATTAAACGCAATATAGAAATGATAAGGAAAAATGGTTAAATGATATTTGCCAACTTTATTCTGGATTGTAAAAGAACCTCAAAGACAAAGACCTTACATATCTTTTTCAAATGTTTGCTGCTTAAATACTGGCAGAAATAAAAAGCCTGATTTACCATGTCAAGTTGGAAAGATTTCTTACATTTCTTGCATGCTCTGATTACAATAACTTGACTGATATATTTGTTGCTTTTCTGATTCTGCTATCCTTCAGAATAGAAATGTTGTCTTTAACCTGGGCCTTTATGAAGTCCACCAAAGGCTATCCTTGTAAAAGGGTCCAAACTACAGAGTGAAAACTATAAATTGCTTCCAGTACAATCAGTGAAAACATGGTTGTATAACATGAACAATAAATGTTTTTATAGTGAGTTCAGAGTGTAAGTTTCCAATTCCTTCTCAATATAAAAATGGTAAGCCAGTGTGATTTAGAGAATATTCTGTTTATTTCTGGTCTTTATATTCTCTTCCTTTAGTTTTTGCTAAATCTCTTGCACATTCCTAAACTGTATTTACCTCATGGAGTTCTATGCTGCAATACCACTCTTCTGTCAGACACCATGTGATTATTTCTATTGACATTCTCAAGCTTTTATTAGTTGTTTGGTAAAAAGAAATCTGGTTCTTTCAAATGGGCATTGCAAAATGCCTTCTATAAATTATTTTTTGTATCTTTAAATTGTTCTCTTATCCCATTTATGAGATGCTGTGGCTTATTGTCACTCTCTGTGCTCTCAATTCTTTTATGTTTTCTTTATGTTCTGCTCCAGCTGTGATTCAGAGGAAAAAAGTATTTTGCTATTCTTTCATTAAAGAAATGATAGAATTTCTTACTAGGGTCTGGCCTTAAAATATCTTTCCTATCGGAAGATGATATGACACTTTTAGTGTGACACCATTAAACACTTTCCTTTGATCAGCAGCTCAAGAGTTTATTCAAACTGTTTCATACCCACTCCCATTCAACCTAAATATAAATAACGAACATTTGGTAAGTTATTTTTGAAAGGTTACAGAGAATAAATCCAGGGCTTTTGGCTAATAGCCTCTAGCAGCATGGGTCCATAATGTACCAAATAGCTTTTTCAAAAAAAACAGTATACATGAGAGAAAAACTCAGACATTATTTATGCTTGGCTCAGCATTCAGCCTACAATAACATATTCTTCAACTTTTTGTTAGAAAAAATTTACTTTTAAATTTCCTATCAGCAGTAGATCTTTATCTTAAACAAAATTTTCCTTACAGCAACCCCCCCCCCCAAACAAATTGAAGAACATCTTACCAAGTATTGAAACCAGACTATTTAATTTTTTTTCTTTTCTGTTCTTCTTCCATGAAAAGAATACATTTGGTCTGACTTAATGTCTCAGAGACATGTCTCATCCCAAAATCCTTGGCTGTTATCCAGACAAGTTTCTTGCAATCCTGTGTCATTTCAGAGTTTAAATGTTCTTCTTGTCTGTAGGGAAATTTCATGGTCAAAAATCAAGTAGTTTTTAATTCTTTATGAGAAGACAGACTTCTCTCCAAGTCTGTTGCAGTTCATACCTCCAGCCCACAACACAAATACACATATCCACATATCTCCTGGGACATAGCATTCTTTCCCCAGGGTGTTGACAAAAGAGTTGGATTGCCTAGCATAGTGAAGAGTAAATACCTGAAGTACTAAGGTACTATGTAACCCAAGAACATCCAATGATAATTTATTTTTATTTCGACTAGGATATGCTAGTTTCCTAGAGTTGAGTTTTCAATAGCAAAATTCTTCATTAAATGTGATGAAAGAGCAAACTCATATGTATATTTTATGCTTCTTAAAGTAGGAAGGCTAACATTCATGACATGGCCATCATTAAGACTTTTGCCAAATCAGAAGCAGAGAAGATATTTGAAAAATCTATCTAGTTTTGTCCCCAAATCTATCGATGAGCAGCATGTCTTTCATGTTTTAGTTGATGTCATGCTATGTATCAGTGACATGATCCTCCCATAAGTATGAGAAAGTGCTAGGAAACCCTCTTCAGATACCTTTCCTAGACCACAGAGCAAATGTAAGTGTCTGTGGTGTCAGCTTGAACCCCGACTTTAATAGGCATGTTACCTCAGGCAAATTAAAGTGCTGCAGATTTTCATCTATCTACAAAGTTGGAATAAAAATGCAACATTCACAAAGATCTCTGGATAAGGATCATATATATATATATATGTGTGTGTGTGTGTGTGTGTGTGTGTGTGTAATTCTAACATAGAGCCATTTAATGAACATTCTTGTGTTCCCTTTCTTTTCTTCCAGTTTATTCCCCTCTCTTCTCTTCTGATTTAAGTAGAGAAGAATTTCAGAGATGGTTGTAGTTTCCAAACAGCCTGTGCTTCCAGAACTTTTTTTTTACTACTGAATTAAGTTAAATGTACATGTTCCATGTAAGGACAGGCAACTTCTCTGAAGAAAGATATGCCTCTTTGCACAGGGTTGTGCCATTTGTTCCTTGGCACATCAGTGTGCAAAGATAGAAAGAAACATTGAATTAAGAATAGCCAGAAAATGATGCACACAGTACATATGGCTTTGTGGTCTGATCCTCCTATTTCTCTAGGCAGTTGTGACCAACAAGGAAGCCAGGGACTGAATCAATCTCAATTTTTTCTTCTACACTGTAAGTTTTAGGAGACTGGGTGCTCTTGATTACTGTACTTACTCCTAAATGAAATCGTATGGGTGGCTCAGGAGAGAATAAGTTCTTCACAGTTTATTTTTATGTATCTCTTCTGTCTATTTGCCATGCTGAGGGTATACACATAAAGTTTCTGACAATAGGAATTATTGTTCAATGGATATAGAGTTTATTATGCAAGATAAAAGAGTTCTGGAGATAGATGGTGTTGATGGTTACACAACAAGGTGAATGTACTTAATGCTGATGAAATGGTTCACTTAAAAATGGCTCAAATGTGGTATTCATGTTATCTATACTTTGCCACAATTAATATTTTTCTAAAGTTTCTGATTAGTAGGACTTAAGGGAACAAGGATAAACAAATACAAAAGCTAGCAGAAGACAAGAAATAACTAAGATTAGAGAAGAATTGAAGGGGTTAGGGACACAAATAACCCTTCAAAAAAATCAATGAATCCCAGAACTATCTACTTGTTTTTCAAAAGATTAACAAAATATATAGACCGTTAGCCAGACTAATAAAAAAGAAACAAGAGATGAAACAAATAGAAACAATAAAAATGATAAAGGGGATATCACCACTGATCCCACAGAAATACAAACTACTATCAGAGACTCCTATAAACACCTCTACACATAAAAACTAGAAAACCTAGAAGAAATGAATAAATTTCTGGACACAGACATCCTACCAAGACTAAACCAGGAAGAAGTTGAATCCCTGAATAGATCAATAACAACTTCTGAAATTCAAGCAGTAATTAATAGCCTACCAACCGTAAAAAGCCTAGGAATAGACGGATTCACAGTGGAATTCTACCAGAGATACAAAGAGGAGCTAGTACCATTCTTTCTGAAACTATTCCAAACAATAGAAAAAGAGGAACTCCTCCCTAACTCATTTTATGAGGCCAACAACATCCTGACACCAAAACCTGGCAGAGACACAACCACCACCAAAAAAAAAAAAAAAAAAAAAGTAAAGAAAAATTCAAGGCAATATCCCTGATGAACATGGATGCAAAAATAATAAAATACTGGCAAACTGGAACCCGCAGCACATCAAAAAGTTTAGACATCACAATCAAGTCGACTTCATCCCTGGGGTGCAAGGCTGGTTCAACATATGCAAATCAATAAACGTAACCCATCACATAAACAGAACGAATGACAAAAACCACATGATTATCTTAATAGATGCAGAAAAGGCCTTCCATATAATTCAATACTCATTCATGTTAAAACACTCAATAAACCCGGTACTGATGGAACACATCACAAAATAATAAGAGCTATTTATGACAAACGCATAGCCAATATCATACTGAATGGTCAAAAGCTAGAAGCATTCTCTTTGAAAACCGGCATAAGACAAGGATGCCCTCTCTCACCACTCCTATTCAACATAGTATTGGAAGTTCTGACCAGGGCAATCAGGCAAGAGAAAGAAATAAAGCGTATTCAGATAGTAAGAGAAGAAATCAAATTGTTTCTGTTTACAAATGACATGACTGTATATTTAGAAAACCCATCATATCAGCCAAAAATCTCCTTAAGCTGAAAAGCAACTTCAGCAAAGTCTCAGGACAAAAATCAGTGTGCAAAAATCACAGACATTCCTATACATCAATAATAATAAACAGAGAGCCAAATCATGAGTGAACTCCCATTCACAATTGCTACAAAACGAATAAAATGCCAAGGAATACAACTTACAAGGGATATGAAGGACGTCTTCAAGGAAAACTACAACTCACTGCTCTATGAAATAAGAGAGGACACAGCAAATGGAAAAACATTCCATGTTCATGGATAGGAAGAATCAAGATCATGAAAATGGCCATACTACCCAAAGTAATTTGTAGATTCAATGCTATTCCCATCAAACTACCAAAGACTTTCTTCACAGAACTAGAAAAAAACTGCTTTAAATTTCACATGGAAACAAAAAAGAACCCATAGAGCAAAGAAAATCCTAATCAAAAATTACAAATGTGGAGGCATCATGCTGCCTGACTTCAAACTATACTATAAGACTACAGTAACAAAAACAGCATGATACTGATACCAAAACAGATATATAGACCAATGGAACAGAACAGAGGCTGCTGAAATAATGTCACACATCTACAACCATCTGATCTTTGACAAACCTGACAAAAGCAATGGGAAAATGATTCCCTGTTTAACAAATGGTGCTAGGGAAACTGGCTAGCTATATGTAGAAAACTGAAACTGGATCCCTTCATTACACCTTATACAAAAATTAACTCAAAATGGATTAGACTTAAAGGTAAAACCTGAAAACATAAAAGTCCTAGAAGGAAACTTAGGCAATACCATTCAGGACATAGGCATGGGCAAAGAGGGCAAAGACTTCACGAATAAAACACTAAAATTGCAATAAAAGCCAAAATTAACAAATGGGATCTAATTGAACTAAACAGCTTCTGCACAGCAAAAGAAACTAGCATCAGAGTGAACAATCAACCTACAGAATGGGAGACAATTTTTGCAACCTACCCATCTGACAAAGGTCAAATATCCAGAATCTATAAGGAACTTAAACAACTTTACAAGAAAGAAACAACCTCATCAAAAAGTGACCAAAGGATATGAACAGACACTTCTCAAAGAAGACCTTTATGTGGCCAACAGACATATGAAAAAGAAAAGCTCATCATCACTGGTCATTAGAGAAATGCAAATCAAAACCACAATGAGATATCATCTCGTGCCTGTTAGAATGGTGATCATTAAAAAGTCAGGAAACAACAGATGCTGGAGAGGATGTGGAGAAATAGGAATGCTTTTAAACTACCCATGAGAGTGTAAATTAGTCCAACCCCTGTGGAAGACAGTGTGGCAATTCCTCAAGGATCTAGTACCAGAAATACCATTTGATCCAATAATCCCATTACTGGGTATACACCCAAAGGATTACAAATCATTTTACTATAAAGACTCATGTACACATATGTTTATTACAGCACCATTCACAATAGCAAGGACTTGGATCCAACCCAAATGCCCATCAACTATAGACTGGGTAAAGAAAATGTGTCACATATACACTATGGAAAACTATACAGCCATAAAAAGTATGAGTTCATATCCTTTGCAGGGACATGGATGAAGCTGGAAACCACCATTCTCAGCAAACTGACAGAGGAACAGAAAACCAAACACCGCATGCTCTCACTAGTAAGTGGGAGTCAAACAATGAGAACACATGGACACAGGGAGGGGAATATCACACCCTAGGGCCTGTCAAGGCATCGTGGGCAAGGGGCATGAATGCATTAGGACAAATACCTAATGCATGTGAGGCTTAAAGCCTAGATGACAGGTTGATGGGTGCAGCAAACCACCATGGCACATGTATACCTTAATGTACTCTGAAACTTTAAGAACATGTTCTCCTCTGTCTACCACACATTCCTCATTTTATTTTTAGATACCGTTGTTAGTGTCTCGTCACACCTAAATTTCTACTTCTTTTTTATTGTAAGTTCTGGGATGCATGTACAAGAAATTCAACATTTAGCCTTGTTTAGTTTGCATTTCTTTTTACTTAGCATACCTCATCACTTAACTCCCCTGTGAAATTATGTTTCATGCTTCTAGGAAATATATATAACACCAGTACAAAATTAGAATAATAACTGCTTTAAAATGTAACCAACCTGTATGTTCCACACATGCATCCCAGAACTTACAGTAAAAAAGAAGTAGAAATTTAGGTGTGATGAGACACTAACAATATTATCTAAAAATAAAATGGGGAATGTATGGTAGACAGAGGAGAACATGTTCTTAAAGTTTCAGAGTACATTAAGACTGGGAAAAAACATCAGAACATTCACATTTTAAAATCATATTATATATATTCATAATATACATCATTTATATTATAGAAATAGTCTATTATTACAATAATAAAATTCTACTGTAAGGGAAAGAATATCCAGGGATTTTCTTAGAATGGCATATAAGCATGATAATCATAGAATGTTAGAAGACTGGAAAAAATTATTATAAAGACATATGCCATATATTGCAATCATATTTTTACATATGAAGCAACAGGCTTAGAAAGATTCAATGACTTTTCCAAGTTCTTATGCTTTGTGAATGGCAGTCATGGTTAGTATTCACAAACTTTACAATGTATTCTTCCTAAAAAAATACCACACCTTGTATAGAAAGAACCAATAGAATCTCCTTCTATGCCTATCTTAAAAAAATAGAAATACCAACTCTCTTGTATATCTTAATACTCAGAGTATAAGAATTTTGATTTATTATAAAATCAGCAGTAATCATATATGATTCTATAAATAGCTTTTAATACTCTGAAATGTTTTTGTCTCATTAATGCTCATTTAATTGTATAGAAATTATATAAATGACATGCCTACAAAACTTGAGCATACAATGATAAAGTGAATTGCTGTGTAGCATAAGATCTTTAAATGAGAATAATTAATAACCGCTTTAAAATAGAGAAAAATAAATTGGATTCCATTACGACATGATCTAATTTCACATAAAATTTGACTTTAGGATGTTTTAATTCTTTTACCCTTTTTCAGTTTAACTTCCAAACAATGTTAATCTTGTTCTCTCACTGAGTATAAAAGTGATAACTGTTTACAATTCTTCTCTTTTCTTTCAAGGTTCTTTGGTTCTTTCATTGTTCGGTCCCCAGAACTTTGCACTTCTTTTGGCTCACACCTATAATTTTTTTCTTGAGACTCCTGCAAACCTACCTCTCTCTGATTATTGATCTTTCAGATCAACTCTCACTTTATTAGAAAAGTTATCTCTTCCCCCTATATCTAAAACAGTTTCTGGTTTCTGAACCTTCTCTATTGCATCCCTTTTTTCACTTTACATAGTAATTTTAACTATCCAAATTTTTTTAGTTGCTTATCATATGAATTCCCACTAGTATTAGATTAAACATATGTTCTTTCGGTTTTTGGGTTTACTTGATTTCATTTCCCTACCTTCCCTAGAACGTTCAGACTCTTTACCTTGGCATTGTGGAGCTGCTACTTCCTAAGGTTTAGACATTGTGTTACTAATACTGCCCAAGACAGTTAGCATATCATCTCATTAGCTCATGTGATGCCTGCATGCACTAAGGTTTTCATGCAAGTTGCTATAAAGACTCTCCTCCCAAATTCTGTAGATATTCAATTAACTTTTAAGCAAATTTAAGTGGAGAACATTATAATTAAGTGTCATAAGAATTTCAAAATATAAGCCAAATTCTTTAGCCGTGTCCTTTAGAAAGTCTCTGTAGAGCTCATCTATTGAGAAAGCAGGCAAGAAATTCAACATTTAGCCTTGTTTAGTTTGCATTACTTTTTACTTACTGAGCATACCTCATCACTTTAACTCCCCTGTGACATTATGTTTCACGCACCTACGAAATATACCAGTACAAAAGCTGCATTTTTGAGTGGTTTGGGGAAATATTTTTTGAATCTTGTTTTAAAAGCAAAAATGTAATAGTGTGACTCTGTGTAGAATGGCAAACTACCTGTATTATGTGCCAGGGAAGCTGTTGGCATGAACATGGTAGAATGCTCTTTAGCTATTTGTGAATAAGAGATGCTGTTAATGTGTTAGATATGGCTTTTCTTCCAACTCAACCTGTGTCTAATTACGCTGTATAGGGAGGTAAGTAGACACTGAACTTAGGGATGTGGAATCACAGGCAGTATATCCCCATTGTGATTTCTCCCTAGCACCACATAGTTGTGTTTTTTTTTATACTGTAGGGAACTTCATAATTATACATTTTTCTGCCTCTGCGAGATCAGTGTATAATTACACATTTCAAATCCAATAGTGCTGGTTATTGTTCAAACACATGTAGCTATATGGGATTAAAACGTATTTAACCCTAATTCCATAGAAATGTGATGGGGCCTATTACTTATTTTATTGTGAATATGAAATGTGCAGGTATAATCTACTCCATTTATGTGTGAAGCTAGTATCTATCCCTGTATGCGACATTGTATGGAAATCCAGTTAGTGTAATGCCTTTGATATTTTAACACATACTTTATAAACATTAAACAAGAAAATGAATAAAATCTGCAGTGGGATGCATCTTGGGTATATAGTGCACATGTATGACATATTTTGGAGTTCTTTTGCTGTTTTTTTTTTTTAATTTAACAAGAAGTGTCAGCTAATCTCATCAGTAAACAGCAGATGGCGCTGCATTGAATAATATTGCCTTGGCAATTTTTCCTGAATGCTATAAACATTTTGGAGGTGTAGTGCATGTAAGAAAGAATCTTGTCCAATTCTCATTTTGCAAATGAAAGTACTCAAACTCATAGAGGTTATATAATTTTTTAAAAATTATGTTTATCGTAAAAGTCTGATACTGCATTCACACCTTGCTGAGTTTTGCGTACTCTACCCTATCTTACTTGGGACTACAGTTTAGTTTAACTAAAGAAAAAGCAGCACAAAGATAATTGTCACATTTTAAATCTAGGATGTTGCATTTGCTAGCTGTATGACACCTTGGAAAGCCATTTAGCCATCTTCATCTTTAGTTTCCTCATTTGTGGAAAAAAGAAAGGATTCAAAACACACCTACTTTATAGTTTTAAATTAATGAAATACAAACTCTGTATTAAATAGCACAAAATGTGCTAGATAGGAGATGCTCTAGATAAGATCCCCTAGATGAATATAAGGAGCCATACGTGTTTCCTCATTTTCATAATTCCAATGCCTTTATGACGTACTTAAGTTCACATTGTATTTAAGATAATTTACCTTTTTGCTTTTTAGGAGCTTGCACCCCAAGATAGATACTCCGATGTAGATCTGTAAATAAACAGCAGAGTGCAATAATAACAAGCTTATTCCAAGGAAATAATAAGTAGAAAGATATTAGGCAGTGATGTGGGAGAGGGATATGGTGCTTCGGCTTGAACAGTGCAGGCAAGGGGACATTGCAAATTAACTTTCAAATGGGTTCCTTAAAAGCAACTTCACAAGGTTGGACTCTCAGACTCTCCACTAATTGGCTCTTAATCTCCACCTAAGCTGTGTTCAACCTATGCATTCCACTTACATTCTTCACTATTACCCACGTTGAAAACTCTCCATTAGAGCTTCCCCATTGGACTTTGGTGTGATCTGCATTCTGAATCTAATCTTTGCCAATAGTTAGAAGTATATGCCTGGCTTGGCCCTTTTCTACTGTGGCTCCAGTTTATTTACATGTATAATTAAGGGCTGAAGTACATAGATGGTGTCTGTCTGAAATTCCATAGTTCTACTTTTGTTCCTCTCTAGCCTCAAGTGGCAAACCCTCTCCCCTCCACACATTCACACATATACACACACAAGCCTATTCCCATTGGACCTTCTGGTGGGTCTCAAAGATCTCTAAAATGCCATATTACATCTGTTGTCTTCTAGATTTTGTTTAAGCCTCTCCCACAGTGAAAGTACTTTTTCATGTGACTTGGTAGGGCCAGCGAGATGTTAGCAAAAGTCATGCAAGGGGAGACTTAATAAATACTTTTATCGTGGACTTGTCTTTGGAAAACTCTTTTGCAAGTATGAGCTCATGCCAGACTTGTGGATAAATAGCAGGGGACCCAGACAATAAATAATTACCATAAACAAAATAAATACCAGACATGTGGCTCACCCAGCTGTCCCATCCGGCCCCAGCCATTGAAGCCACCCCCAAATGAGACCCTAGGCCTTGTCATGCCCCTGCCCCCATGTCCAGCCCTGTGTGCTGCCCCCATGGTACCTCCACTGGATCCAGTCTAATCTGTGATAGAATCCAGAGATCCTACAAATCTCTGACTGGCAGAATGGAGAGCAAATAGAATGACGGATGTTTCAACCTATTAAATTTCTGGGTGCTTGTCATACTTCAGTTGATAACTGAAACATTGTGTGACCTTGTCAACTAGCTTTGGCTCAGGCACTCTAAGCCTCAATTCCCTCATCTATGAATTAGGGATAATAATGCTACCAATGTCATAAGATTAGGGTTATTAAGTGAGAATTCGTATTATAAATACATAATCAATAGTGATTAAGGCAGTGATAGGAATAGAGAAAAATCTCAGTATCTAATACTGGTTATTATTAAAAGAAAACACTGTCATAATTTGATAGATTTCGCCCAAAAAATATCATTCAGGTAAAATTAAGGATTTGTTGTTAGAGGGTTAATGAAATAACTGGAGTTACCTGCACAGCTAGTAGTTAGAAATTCCAGTGTAGCCTTAGTGATCCAAATATATCTTAGTTTCAATTGCTGTTTAGTGTACCTGGTGATATTTTTTAGCTGTACTTTAAACATGAATTGGAAGGACTTGGAGTTTTCTAAATGGTTAGGACTTCCAAAACTTCCCAGTTATTTGACACCTGTTTCCCTCACTGTTGAAATACCCTGGGCCAGGAGATTACTGGTGACACAAGGACCCACATTTTGCCTCCTTGCTTCCCATGAAGAGCTTGCTTGGTATTCTTTCTCAGTCTGATGTTTCCCTCCCCACCCCTCTTTTTTTTTTTTTTTTTTGACTATTCTCTCCCTTCTAATTTCTTTATCTTAACCACATTTTCATCATCTATAAGAACTTTTGCCTGCCTCTCTTTGAGAACCAGGTTTGGGTGAAAGAAATGATGGGCTATCACAAAGCATGTTTAGGCTATGTTTATTATGGTGCTTTGCTACATTATAATTCTTTGTTATTTCCATAGTGATATGCTATTTTATGCATTTTATGTATTAGAAAACAGATGTAATAAAATGTATGTATTACTACTATACATATATTAAAAGCAGCACATCAATAATGTTAAACACATCTCTGAAATATCATAATGAATAAGATATGAACTGGAACAGACAATTGTCTAGCACTGATGAAATTTTCTTCATGTGTATAATTGGGACAATTATATCTACTACTATAGTCCTTGCGAAGACTTTTGGTAATGATACATGCAAATAGCCTATGATAGTGCCTGGTATAGAACGGTTATGCATCTACCTTCTTCTACTCTGGAAAATATTCCTCATCAAATATCCAGGACCTCATTGGTGGTATTGTGTGTACATGAGATGCGCCCATCATCAAAGACCATGAAAAAACCCTCCATGAGTCCTTACGACAGCTTAGCACTCTACAATGCATATCTGAATTACCGAATACATAAGTGATAAGATGAATACTTGCATTTTTATTTTTGGAATTGGTTGTTAAATTACTGACCTGGATATCTCTCCTGCTGCAAGCATCATGCTCAGGAGTTTGTTAAGTCTCCTGTGCATTGTCACTGCTTCTATAGATCATTTCTGAGTTACTCTTTATTTCTACAGTAAATTAGATTGAAAGACTGCTAGTGCTGCTCAGCGCACCCATGAGACAGCTGTAACTTGATCAGGGTCATGCAGCCAATCAGTAAAGGATAGAAGCAGAGGTAGGAGACCTCAGAGGAGAGTATTATTAGGCCAATGATAAGCTGTTATTTGATCCTCTGAGGAAGCAGGTCATTAGACAGGTATCCAGGTGAGTAACATGATGCACTTGCCTAAATCATATCACTGAGTGTCTCTGGGAAACCGAAGCATCGTGGACGATGGCGTCCTCTCATTCTAAAACTGAGGCTGCACTGCTGAAAGCAGCTAAGATCTGTCCTTCTTTCCTTGTTTTTCCTATCTCTTCGTAGCCGTTCTTAGATTAACTTAGATCAAGTGAAGGAGTCAGGACAAAGCCCTGACAGGCTATTCCAGGTATTTTCCTATATTTTATGTGTGCTTTCATAGTATCATAGAATCATAAAAATTCTGAGAGTCAGAGTTTAATATCATCTGACATGGCCATTTCACAATACTTAAATTCTCTCTGTAATAATTCTTTTGGTAAATATTTAGTCTTCTACTTCAACACATTTCTTGTAGGGAAATTCATTATCAGGTAAGTAGTCCATTCATTTCTTCAGATTTTTCTAATTCAATAAATATCTTCCTTTCTTTAAATTCTATTTGTTTCTCTGTTATCTTTTGTGTCATTAACAAATCATCAGATATTTGAAGTATACAATTAAGACTTTTTCTCATTTTTCACCATTCTTCATGCTTTCCAATGCAAAGGAAAAAACCATCTACAGTTCTAGTAATTCTTTATTTTTTATGTATTATGGTTTTGAATTTCCTCATCAGTGTTATTTCAGGAAAAAGAAAAAAAATATGGCCTGTGGAGTCAGATCTGGCTCCATTTCTAGACATAGCAATAGATTGGTGATTCAGTGCAAGTTACTTAAATTTCATGCCTTTGTTTCCTCTTCTGAAAAATGAGATGAAAATATTTTATAAATTGATGTTTCAGGCATCTATCCAGCTGATTTGCTTCTTTATTTGGAGTAGCCATATCATATGGTTGATTGATTAGGAAATTATATCAACCAAATACCCTAGATTTCCTTTCTATTTTTTTTGTCCTTAACTCTGACCCCCTCACCTCATACTTATATAATTGGTATTCTAACTTAATACAGGTATTTTTACTTTTCTCAAGTTTCAACTCAACAGATTCATCCAAGAATACAGAGATTTAAGAATTGTTTAGATATTTCTGACTAGATAGCCATATGATGGCATTGGCCCATATTTTTATTATGGAATATGTGGTAGGTTAGCTTGATTGCTTAATGAGGATCACAGAAAACTAAGTGCAGTTCTTGGGTGGCTAACTGTCGCAGTCAGAGACTAAGCAGGATCCCTGTCTAGCCTTCTGGCACTTGTGCAACAGTGGTGCCATAGTGACATATTGTGCCTGGGATCATGACTGCAGCTCATACTTAAGTTAGGGTATGTTTCATGTTTATGTGTGAAGAACAAATGTTTCTTCAACAGTAGGGTACTCATTTGAATTAGTCAGTATAGTCCTTTTCATTAAAATGGAAATTTTACTGTTAATCTCATAATTTATTCATTTGTTTTTTGGAACCAGTGATATGACTCATGAGACTCCTTAAATTAAAAAAAAAAAAATAGCAGCTTATTGCCACCCCCACTCCAATAACAAACAGGTAGGAGTCAAGAGACCTGCTCCTAAGAGTGAGATATGTATATGACTTTGCTATATTTACTCATCCAAACAACCTTGCAAATTATTTTGAGTTTCATTAATAAATTTGGAGTGAACAGCACATTACACAGTGAATTTCTAAGTAAGTTTCTGGGTATTCACCAGACCCACTTTAGGCTCTTTGTGGATAAGCCTGAATTACTTGTTTGATTTTGGCTTTCTGCATTCCTTGTCAGGGTAGTTATTAATACAGACATTCCCCTTAGTTCACTTAAATAAATGTGCAGTGGTGCATTTTTGACATATTATCTGATGTTGCAACCTTCTAAAACTTTATAAACTGTTTCTCTATTATGTCTTGCTTCTGATCTTATCATATTTGTAGTCTTCCTTTCTCATCACCACTGTCTTTGAAAAATGTTTTATATGTTATTAAAACCTTTGTATGTCCTTAAAACCTTGTTTTCTTCCTGTAAGTCTCAACAGTTCATTTAATTCCAGTATCTGGGAGACTAGCCATCTTATAAATTTTTCCTAGATGAAATTCATGGCAGCCAAAAAGTGAATTGAGGGTTAAATTGCCTGAAGGATGTGATGTTTTAAGGACTTCTTTTGTAGATATGAATTCATGATTGGAATAGCAAAATCTTTATTTTGCATCCAGTCTAAGTTTGCTTAAATTAATAGAGAATTTGCTAGATAAACTGCATTTATTTTTAATATTTTTTATGTAAAAAAGGCTTTTAATATTTAGACACAATCTGTTTTCAATGCTTAGCAATGTGTAATTGAATACCAGAATGTTAAATACATGGAAAGTAGATTTTTAACACTTATTTCTCTATAGATCTGTGCACACTTAAAAATGTTAGTCCCATATATTAACTCATTTACCATAATAACTCTGTAAATGGTTATTATCACTTTCTATTTATAGATGAGCATAACTAAGTCTAGAAAGGTCAAAGGACTTGTCTCAGGCCATTCAACTAATAAAGCAACTTAGCTGAGAGTCAAATTTTAGTTTTTTTGACTGTCAATAAAATGTTATTTTAATTCTGCTGGCTGTATGTTTAGGAAAAGGTCTTATTCTTGGCCCTCAAGGGACAGACTTGTGTATAAATAAGACAGTCTGCAAAATGCCAGAGATATAAGACAGAGAAAAATAAATGCTGAAAATTAGTTACAAACTCAAATATAAAGAAAAAAACTGTCTTCTCTTTAATGTAACATTTATAAAAACAGATTTAATTTTGTGTTAATGTCCCTGCATCTTCTGGAAGATGATCAGCCCCCCATGTTCTCAAACCTCTCCTGCCCTTCTCGCAGTTGTAGTCTTGGTGACTAGTGCTCTGCTTGGCCATGCAGTATGCAATTAATAAAGTTTGTCATATGAATGTGAAATGCACACTATCAAGGCACATGGGAATTTTCTTTTTCCTGAATTTGCAGATGAAAACCCCACAAAGATTATAAAACCTCGAGCAGCAAGGAGAAAATAGACCAGGATCTATGTTTTGCCCTAGGTTCCGAGTTTGCCATTTCCCTTATTCCTGAGTGAACATGAGCAACCCTAACTCAGAGACTTGCTGCTTTAATGAGGGTAATCATTTGAAAGTAGAAAATGCAGTGTTCTCTTTTTAATTCTGTAGTATACATTCTTTATCCTTCTCACATCTTGGTTTTCATCTAACCAAGGATGGTTTAGAAATGTAAATGAATACAAATAAAACAAATGACAACATACTTGTGACTTGTATTTAAAATTTTAATTCAATGAAATCATTCTCCAAGCTTTACACAAAATAAGATTTTTCAAAATTCCCAAATTGCATTTTAAGTATTAAACATTGAAGTTCTCAGATTATTGTGTTAGTCATAAAGCAAGAAAAAAATAATTGTATAGAAATGAATCATCCTTTCTGGCCAATTGGATTATGAAAAGGAGGACAGAGATCTGGAGAGTTAAATGCATCTCTATTTTTTCCCATATACTGGCTTAGCCTCAGGGAATATGGAGATGCTAAGGATAAATGAACGCAATACCACTGGCAGAGGTATTTTGGCCACTGTCACTAGATTACAATTCTAGAAACAAATTATTTCTCTAGCAGTTATTACACCAAGCTGGAATGTAGCCATCTAAATTGGGCATTTCAGAGCTTTTTTCAGTTCCTAGTGACATGAAAACTGACATGAAAGCCTAGAAGATTTCATAGATCCTGCCCTGGTGGGAAGAGGCACCCACTACCCCAGAGACGAGTAGGCCCACAGGTTTGATAGAGTAAAGAAGCTACAAGGATATGCAGCCAGCAGGAACTAAAGTAAAGTTTTCAAATGAAGTATCATCATTCTCTGATGAAATAATATTAGAAAGACTATGAGATGTCAGTCCTCAAATTTCAAGCATGGAGATCAACAGTGCTCTCAGTGACCAGAAAAATACAGAATATAATAAAATGATACCAGAAGAATCTGAAGATCTTGTCCCTTTCAACTATAAAATAAGCCATAAAATTTTATAAATCACAACTCTATCATAAAAATCTAGATGTCATCTTAATGAAAGCATTGGGGCCCTAGAGAAATACTAATAAATTTTAATCATGTAATAATATTACCTAGAGGGGTTATTTAAATTACTTAGCAGGCTAAGTTTATCAAATGGGATTAAATAAAATTTCTTAATTTTCTTTTTTTTTTTTCAGACAGAATCTCACCCTGTTGTCCAGACTGGACTGCGGTGGTATGATCTCGACTCACTGCAACCCTCGCCTCCTGGGTTCAAGTGATTCTCCTGTCTCAGTCTCCGGATGAGCTGAGATTACAGGCATGCACTGCCATACCAGCTGTCTTTTGTGTTTTTAGTAGAGATGGGGTTTCACCATGTTGGTCAGGCTGGACTCGAACTCCTAGCCTCAGATGATCCACCTGCCTCAGCCTCACAAAATGCTGGGATTACAGGCGTGAGCCACTGTGCCTGGCCTGAAATTCCTTTATTTTTTAATTAAATAGTAAGTGGCATTTTAAGCAAGAATAGTTCCTAACAGAATAAAAGTACTATTTTTTCCAATAGGTTCCAATTGTAGTGCAATTAAGTTTTGAGATTCATTACATTAGTAAGATATGGATTTTTTTTTGAGTTCTGTTTTCTTAACGTTGGCAATAGGACAGCTGAAATTAGAGAATAGGCATTTTGTGTATGTTATTGTCATAAGAGCAATAGGTTTTTCCAGTGTTCTTATTCCTTTGCTAGTGATAGAAGAAACACAGGTGATAGCATTGTTCAGGGTTCAGGTGGTGAAAACAATTCAATCAAAAATTGGTAACCTAGGGTTTCCAGTTTCAGGTCCAACATGTGAAGACCTATCCAACACCACCACTCTTACAACAAGAAAACACTGAGCAAAAATCTTACCTTGAGATTACCAGGGAACTGCAATTGCAAGGCAAACTGCATCTTCCAAAATCTGGAGGAAAAAGCATTTACAGAGAGAAAGCTGAGACCTGCTCACGTGGAACAAAAGCTTAAAAAAACCTTAAATGTTTAGGGGCAGCTAAGTGGTAATTTTGATGAGTGTTAAAGGTTGAGCACAGACTATCATAAGAATGAGAAACACCTGGGGATCTCAGTTATAAGGGGAATCTCACATTTTTACAGGCTTCCACTACAGGAACCCACCAGGTTCCCACTGTAAGGAACTGAGAAAGGTTACCTCCTGGCCCTGGCAGGAGTAGGGGAAAAAAAGCTATTATGAAACCTATTCAGTGTCTTCTCTTTAACAAAGACCTAGCATCCTAAGGAAGGAATTTTCCAGAGCATATGTTGAAACTTGATTCAACCTGGGGGAAGGAAATTCCTTCACACCGCAGCCTTTTCCTCACTTCCACCCCACCTAACAGGGGAAAGGTAAGGGTGGAAAACAAGGGAAAATGCTTCAAGACAGTAGATTAGTACACTGCAACCAGAAGACAAAGAAGGGGAGTAGTGAGCAAAACAAACAAAAAGTGACCTTGGAAGAGAGTCTAGAATACTTATGATGGCCAACTGGTTCACTAAAAGACTAATACTTCATTAGAATATTTAGAATTATGCCTCTTATTCACAGGCTTCCATGACAGTAGAAATATTCAAATATAATAATATAAGAATTACAGCTGAAAGAACTGCAAATCTCATATCATCTTTAAGTATCATTGCAAAGGGAAACCCAAAGTCAAGAAGGAAGACAAAAGCAAGAACAGCAGAGGAATTTGAAGTCTCGGGTGGATACTGATATGAGACATTAAACACAGCTCAGCTAGCCACATTAACACAAATCCTCATCCTTAAGACCTATTAAACTACAGCATGCTTAACAACAAAAAATTCCCATACCAAAAGACAAGAAAAAAAACACAGTCTAAAGAAACAAAGCAGCCAGGCGCAGTGGTTCACACCTGTAATCCCAGCGCATTGGGAGGCCGAGGCGGGTGTATCAAGAGTTCAGGAGTTCAAGACCAGCCTGGCCAACATCATGAAACCTTGCCTCTACTAAAAATACAAAATTAGCTCAGCATGGTGGTGCACACCTGTAGTCCCAGCTACTCAGGGAGCTGAGGCAGGAGAATTGCTTGAACCCAGGAGGCAGAGATTGCAGTGAGCTGAGATGGTACCACTGCACTCCAGCCTGGGTGGCAGAGTGAGACTCTGTGTCAAAAAATTAAAATTAAAATGAGACAAAGCTGGTATTAGAATCAGTCTCAGATATAACAAAAATGTTGAAACTATCAGAGAGTAAATTTAAAATAATTGTGGTTAAGGTCAAAAGAGTTTTAATGGGAAAAATACACACACACACACACACACACACACACACCCTACAACATCAGATGGACACTGTAACCAGAAAAAGAAATGATGAAAAAAAAGGAAATGTTATAATTTACAGAAATAATCACAGAAATGAAGAATACATTCAACAGGATCATCAGTAGATTCAACACATCTGAGAAAATAATCAGTGAGCTTAAAAGATAGGCCAATATAAATTTCACAGATTTAAAGATTATAAAGAGCAAAACAAACAATACCAAAAACATAGATCAGACTATGGAAGAACTTCAGGATAAAAGCTGTGATACATGTAACTGGAATACCAAAAAGAGAAGAAAGAAAAAATGAAGCAGAAGAAATACTTACAGTAACAGTGAATGAAAATTTCCTCAAATTATTGAAAACACCAAATCACAGATTCAGAAAATTCAGATTATAGCAAACTGAATCATCTACCTACCACTCCCCTACCCTCTCCTGCCACAAGAAAACACCTAAGCAAATAATATTCAAACTGAAGTAAACAAAGGCAACAAATATTGAAATCAGCCAGAAGAAAAAAATACTTTTAGTAACAAGATTAAATATTACTCTCATCAAAAAACATGCAGCAGGAAAATAGAGAAATAAAATATTTAACATATGAAAGACAAAAAACACCAAACGCAAATTTTATATCCAGTGAAATTATCCTTCAAAAGTGAAGAAGAAATAGAGAACTCTCAGATGAACTGGAACTCAGGGGATTCATTGCCTGCAGATCTGTACAAGAAATGTTAAACCTAGTTCTTTAGGAATGAAAACAGTGTATTAAAAGCTTGCATATACACAGAAAAAAAGAGCATCAGAAAGAAAATAAATGAAGGCAAAATAAAACATTTTATTTAAAAAATATTCTTAATTTATCTAAAACACCACAATGTTTTAATCAGCTTGGGTATCATAACAAAACACCATAAACTGCATGGCTTTAACAACAGAAATTTTATTTTCTCACCATTTTGGAGGCGGCTGTGTTCTACCCCCCCAAAGATCATAAAGCCCATCAAACAATAAGGAAAACATGCTAAACAAATCTGAAGTATATTCTACAAGATATTTTATTTGTATTCCTCAAAAAAACAACCAGCAAAACCTTAGTCTAAAGAAGTCTAAGGAGACAAGACAAACAAATGCTATGAAATCCTAATAAGATGCTGGAATAGAAAAAAGAATATTAAGTAAAAATGAAGGCTATTTGAATAATATGTTGATTTCAGTGAATAATTATCAATGCTGGTTTATCAGTTTTGACAAGTGTGGCATGGTAATGTAAGACGTTAGTAATAATGTCAATGGGGATTAGGGTATACAGGAACCGTCTGTGCTATTTTTACAGTTTCTATAGATTTATTCTAGGGCAAGTAATTTACAATATTTCATGTTGCCTCATGGTCATAATAATAAATACAAATTCTCATTCAAAATTTGGGAGACTGTTAGTCTCCATTATTACCTATACAGCAGTTGAAAACTAGAGACAAATTTGAATTTAAATGACTGTTTAAGACACACATATTCTCCAGTTTGCCCTAGTCCCTGTCAGCTATTTCCTTGGATATGCTCTACTTCATACATTTTCACTACATACCTATCTTCTTCAGGCATGTGAGCTGCAATCTCTGATATAAAATCTATTAGAGCCTAAAAATAATTTTGTACTGATAAATAAAATTTGATCATAACAAATGTTTTAATCTGAAACCTTGTCATGTCCTGACTCCCTAGATAAGATTAAGCAGTTGAGACAGACAAAGACTCTCTCCCCATGCCCACTCCACCAGTACTACACAATACCCACGTGGTGAAGGAGTTCAGAAGGTTTGAAAGGCAGGGACAAATGTGAATCAGTCTTGTTTGGTGACAGGAGTGGACCTAATGAACAGTGAATTTATAAGATGGCCTAGTTCTTGCCAGGACAGTGGGCTTTATCCTTGATTGTTTATAATTATGCTCTCAGTCCCTATTGGAACCTTCTGATTCTTACTTAGAACAAACAAAACTGGTTAAAATGGAAGATGTATAATTAATTAAGTCTTAGTTTAAGATGAGTAATTTGGTGTCAAATCTATTTCAGCCACATTTATTTTAAGAGAAGAGGTCTCTGTCTGTTAGAATTCTTTGTTAAGGAAGACATAAGCCACTTGAGCTGTAAGGGTAGACAATGAATTGAACAATATCATCAGTGGATAGTACAGTATATCTATGATGCAATTTTACTGGTGATATGTGCAAAAGACATAGAATGTACTAGCAGTCAGAAAGTATTAAAAATGTGTAGATTGGGCTTCATTCTGATGTGTAGTAAGTAGACAGGATAGAAGAATGGAGAGCTGGGGGATAGAAGAACAGAGTCTGGAAGAAATAGAAAGTACAGGGTGTATTTGACAGGGATAGGAAGTTTTAAAGTTCAGCTAGAGAAGTTTCAGGAAATATTCACAATGTACCTGTTAAAAGTTATTTTTATCACCTAAAAAACATTAATAGCAACTACAAAAGCAAAAGTTTCATAAAACATTTAACTAGATTAACTTTGCAGACAGATCTAACTAGAAGTATCATCAAACATTCTATTATCATCCAAGAAACTGGCAGTTTACCATACATATTGTCATAAGTATTGAATTACTGATTATGTAACTGATCTCTTTTCATACATATAATTTTTTTTTTTTGAGGTGGAGTCTCTTGTTGCCTAGGCTGGAGTGCAATGGCGCAATCTCAGCTCACCACAACCTCTGCCTCCTGGGTTCAAGCAATTCTCCTGTCTCAGCCTCCCAAGTAGCTGGGATTACAGGCACACACCACCATGCCCGGCAACTTTTTTTTTTTTTTTGTATTTTTAGTAGAGAGGGGGTTTCTCCATGTTGGTCAGGCCGGTATCAAACTCCTGACCTCATGATCCACCCGCCTTGGTGTCCCAGGGTGCTGGGATTACAGGTGTGAGCCACTGCACCCAGCTTGTTATATGTTTTTATATGTATGTTCTTGTACAGTCGTCTTCACATGAAAAAAAAAAGACTTTCTGGAACTTACTTGCCCTTGATATTTCTATCTAGTTTATTAGACTTCATTAATATATTAGAGACTATATATAAATGGCTAACAAAATGTAATATATACTGATGAATATTCAAAAGAAACCTATTTAATTTCTTGACTTAGTCCATATATTTTTCTTATAAAATAAATCTGAAAATTATTACCTTTAAGAATATTTGCTATTTGTTCAGATTCTACTCATAAACTGTGCCCTGGACTTGTCTCAATGGTTGGAAAGAGATTGTTGTTTTTGTTTTTGTTTCTTTTGTAAATGTAATATAAACAACAGAGAAAGGAAGAACTCTCTATATATTTGAGTCAGGGATCAAACTATATTCAAAATCCATTCTAATAGTATCTTCCCTCTCCCAAGTCCTTCAAAGAGTTGAGAGAAGAAAATTCAATCAAGATCCTATTTCACTGTATGGAGGACCAAAGCCATGCTTCCTATATCTGCTATTTCTTCTTCTTTTTCTTCTTTTCTGCAATTTTTCCATGAAAAAATAAATTTAAATTTTAAAGTTTTATGGAATTTTAAAATTTCAGTATGAACTTGATTTCCTTTTCCCTAAGACCTAGGAGAAGCAAGAATAAAAAATTGTTGATAAATAAGAAAAAGTTTCTCTGAGGAAGATAATTATGCGTGCAACTAATTACAATTACAAAGGGATGAAATATATTTTCTAACATCATTGTGTGGGAGCCCAGAAAAAGAAATGGTTAAACACAATGGGAGAATTAATTAAATTTGAAGGAAAACTCCATGTGAGGGGGAAACATTGAAATTGGCTCTGAATCTTAAACAAGAATGGCAATGCTGGAAGTCATAGGGGAGATATCCCAGATTTGGAGAAAAACTTGACAAAATACAAAGCCGAAATATATCTGATTGCGTTAGGAACAGAACCCAATTCAATAGAGTTAAATGTAGTTTATTTGAAAGTATATAATCAGGCAGGGTAGAAACATGGCTAAGAGGGTTAGAAGATTGGTTAAAGAATTTAGTTTTTATAGATAGGAATTAACGGCTGAAACTTCTGAAAAGGTGAGTGCTAGAACTTATTCTATAAACTAAGTCAACTAATTGCTTCCCTTTTATTCAGGTCACTCCTTACAGGCTAAAATGTTGAATAATACTTCATTCTTACAGTAAGAAATTTTACAGAATGAATTGTGCCCCACAAAATTCACACTGAAACCCTAAGTAACTCTCTGCGTGATTTGTATTTAGAAATAGGGCCATTAAAGAAGTAATTTTGCTTAAATGAGGCCCTGAAGGTGAAGTCCTAATCTAGTATGACTTACTGTCCTTAGAAGAAGCCTGGTGTGTAACATTTCCTCTACTACCTTATCCTCTTTTCCTTATTGATATGGTTTGGCTCTGACTCCACCCAGATCTCACCTTGAATTGTAATAATTTCTACATGTCAAGGGTGGGCCCAGGTGGAGATAATGGAATCATCGGCGTGGGTTTCCACCATATTATTCTTGTGGTAGTGATTAAGTCTCGCGAGATCTGATGGGTTTATAAATGAGAGTTCCCTCGCACAAGCTCTTTTGCCTTGGGTCTTGCAGGATGTGACTTTGCTCCTCATTTGCCTTCTGCCATGATTGTGAGGCCTCCTCTGCCATGTGGAACTGTAAGTCAGTTAAACCTCTTTCTTTTATAAATTACCCGGTCTCATGTATGTCTTTATTAGCAGCGTGACAACAGATTAAACACTGATTTATTTTTCTCCATAGATTTTTATCACCAGCTGATATTCTACATGTTTTATTTCTTAATTTGCCTTACTGTCTAGGCTACGATGTGTTCAGTGAGGAATTGGGGGTTTTGTTTTGTATTTTCCTTACTGTAGCCACAAAATAGCCCTGCAACGGAGCGGGGCACGTATTAGGAAATGAACAAGTATTTGCTGAATACTTTACTGAGTGAATGTACATAATAAAAGAAAGAATATAGACAAAAAGGAAGACTTAATTAAAATAGCTTACATTTATGAATAATGATGATTCTATATAAGAAACACAGAACTTATGAAAAGTTGCTGGTTTGGGGCAAAATCTAATAGTTAGCTTTGGATATGTGGATCTTTAGGAGGCAGTGACCTCTCTCTGTTTTGGACAGTGGGAAAAGTGGGTCTAGAGTCCTAAGAAAAGATTAGACCTATAAAAATAGCCCCAAGAGATCCTCAACGATTAAACAAAAGAGCACTTTTTATAAGAAACATGGTCCTTAATCTCAGAAATCATTTCAAATATGACTATATTCTGAACGATTAATTTACTGACCCTTATCTGCTTGTTAGTAACATGAGATATCAGATATATATACAAGATTGTTGGCATTCAATTTTTTAAATGTGTTTTTCAAATGTG
This sequence comes from Plecturocebus donacophilus, assembly GCA_004027715.1. NCBI lineage: Eukaryota > Metazoa > Chordata > Mammalia > Primates > Pitheciidae > Plecturocebus > Plecturocebus donacophilus. The sequence goes on from PVKP010000480.1 coordinate 146,398, forward strand.
GGATTAGTTAGTCCTCTTTGACAAAGCACTTGGGTCAGTGGCTTAGGTGTCTGTTAATATTTTTAAGGAGTGTGAATTGTCCTTTCCATTACTTAACAAAAGTTATTCTCAGTAGATTTATGCAACCTGCAGGTCTGGAAGGAGTTTTGTTAACATGCTTAAAAGTAACATTTTCAAAGATAATTGGTACTATGCAGAGGCCCTGGTGCTCCTCTTTAGCCTTCCATCTGTGGTTACTATGGGTGTGACTCCACAGTGTGTCTTTCATTTATTTGAAGTTTGTCAACTCTCTAAAATGCAATATGAAATAAGTTAATGGTAGTTTATTTCACAGTATTTTTCACTTCAAATTCAGTACTTTTAACTCTAGGTTAATTTTCAGCAAATTTTATCCAAATAAATGGTAATGAACCTAGTTCTCTGACCATTAGAAAGTTAAATTACTGTAAAATGCAAAAATACTAGTATGTTTTATAAAGGACCTATTAGTATGCACTTATATTAACAAAATTATTGAAGGAGTCAGATGGACAGAGGTAGAAAGATAATGCAATGAGAGTGATCAGAAGCACTTGCTTTAGAATGAGAGGATAATGAGCAAAAGAACCAAGTCTCAGCTGTTTGACGTTAAGTAAGACAAGGAATCTCTTTTGCTTCAGATGATTCTTCTGTGAAATGGGGATTATCACACGTAGTAATCTAGATGAGTTAATGTAGGTCTGTTTTTGACAACATTTTCTGGAGTTGGGAAGAACTCAGTAAGTGGCAGCTATTAATAGAGAATAGACAGAGATAACAGAGCTTCCAGAAGTGGAATTTCCTAATTTTAGCCATTTATGCCTAGTGTTCCATTTTTAGAACACTCAGTATGTGGGAGTAATTTATATCCTACTGCTCAAGGTCATTGCCAAGGTCTGATTATAAAAATCCAAAAAAATGTAACCTCAGGCATAAGGGTGTTAAAAATGGCTCATACTAAAAGGTATGATTAACTAGGCCAAATGAGTGGTTTTGAAGGTTAGGCTAAGAAAGAGCTGCATAACAAATAGAAGTTCTCATCTTTTTATCTTCAAAGGGTTTTGTTAATATGGAACTCCTTGGGAGCTGCAACGGAGATCTCTGTAGCTTAAAAATGTCATTGACATAGAAAAAATATCTTATCAACTTATTTTAGGAAATAACTTCAGGTATGTGGAAGGTGAGAGAAAGGCATAATTATCTTAGTCAATGAATTTTTTGGAAGGAAAGAACTTCAGTGGATCTGTGTAAGTAAGTCTTTCATAATCTGAAGACCGTTCATTTTGAACTATACTTTGTGAGATGGTCCTACAAAAGAACTTTAAACACATTGTGGACTGAAGAGAAATAACAGAAAGAACAATGTAGTGGTACAGCGCTTTTTTTCATCTAGGTGATTCTTGTGTTACCTGAGAGGGCTTTTACTAACCTCAGCCAATAGGATGAACTGGATCAGTGGACTGTAACTAAAGTGCAGAAACAATATCTCATAAAGGCAGCAAGCAATACAGGTTTACACTGGCTTTGAATTAAGAGTTCTAAATTCTCCATCATTGGTTAGCAGTGACACTAAGGTCAAGTTACTTAATCTGTCGAAGTCTGACATTCTTCATTTGTATAATTGAGATAATGATAGTACCTATTTCATAAGATTTATCAGAAATTAAATGTGATAATTCATTTAAAGCATAGCATATTACTTGGCACACAGTAGCAGATCATTGTTAGTGGCTGCTATAATGCAAACAAAAGACATTTAATTCTTTTATTTATAAAAGATAAAGAAAATTCAGAGTTGGATATCAGATATCCATTTTTGTATTCCCAATGACATTTCAAGAAGGGTTGCTTTAAGGCTTACATAGTTTTTAATAACATTTTCTTCTGGCCCTAAGAGATTTCTATACAGATAAAATTTTAGGGAGAAGAAGATATTATGAGAAACTAATCTAAGATAGTTGGTGAAATTATTTCAATGTCTCTCATTTTTCTCGCAGTGAAGAGGGGTAGAAATACAACATTAGGAAAATAATCAAGTCTCATGGGCCCCTCTAGCCTAAGTGAACACACAGAGGGGAACTGGAAATGAGTGAAAAATGGCACTGGGAATGCAGTCTCAGCAGACCTCACCACAAGACAGCATTTTTTTGACCCTTGATTACTTTAATGAAGCATTTTGGGCCACCAGCCTCAAATTTTACAAATATGAATTTACTGAGTTTCCTCAGTCTCTTAAAAACACTTTCTATAGCTCTGTACCTCATTTTAAAATAACACTTAACAGCAGTTATTTACAGGCCAAATTTCCATGGAAAATAAACACAGCTTTGGAAACTACTGAGCTCTTAGAGACTTCTAGGGAGTGTTTCCTTCCCTTTAAATTTATTTGAAGACATGGAGTCTCTTTTACTTGCTATTATCTATTACTTATGTTTTATTCATTTTGTAACATAAAGGAATAGATAAACTGACAACCTACTATTTCTTGTGTGGTTTATATTATCCAACCTTAACACTCACTTTTAGTGATAAAAGTATTAATAGACATTTTTTCTTGTTTTTACCAGTTTTGCTGTTTCTGAATCCAGTAAACAAATATTGAGTATAAAAGTAAGAATGCATCGTTCAAAAGCATCTGGGTTTTTTCAACCCATGCCAAATCATGTGCAAATAACTTAGTTTTCATTATTGACTGACAAAGGCTACTCTGACAGTGAAAAACCTCTGAAAATAATGAGGAGAAAACAAAATTAAGAAAAATTGTAATTTTAAGGTAAATTTTTTTCTTTGCTCAATTCTGTTACAGTAAGTTGAGGTTATATTTTAATATAGGGCCTAGACATAAAGATTATTCATCTTAGATTGATGACTATATATATCTATATATAAATGTATGTGTGTGTGTATATATATATATGTATATATATACACATACATACATATATATTTCCACACACAGACACATATATATATACATCTTGTTAATATTAAATGTATATGGTTTCTCAGGATACCATTTATACAATTTCTACACTAATCACTCTTCCCTTTAATTTCATAACTTTTATTAGTTCTAATTCCTTATTTTGAATCCAGAAAATAATACTAAATGATAATTATCATAGCCCTTTCACATAAATTACATGTTTTAATAATTGTAGCCACCTTAAAAGGATATACGAAAGAAAGGCTGATCATCTTTATCACCATCTTGCAGATGGAGAAACTTAGGGAAATTGCCTTTTGCTAGAAGTCAATAAAATAATAAAAAGTTGAGTTCACTCCCTATTTCCTATTGTTTCCATATTTGGCCCTAGCTGCAACATTCAGCAAAAGCATTGACTTATGGAATGCAGTGTATGGTGTTAGGTGGCACATGGGAAAAATAATGTCTGAGGTGTGTCAGACAAGTCTAGAATCTGGCTGCTGCTCAGAGGCCCTGCTTTTCTTTCCCATAAGAACCACCATTTTCCTTGAAATGCTGCTATTTTCTACCCTGCCTACTGGTTGGATCCAATTCCTCCTACAGAATGTAGAGGAGATGCTCCCTTTCCTGGAATGTGTTTCTTTGCTGACTCCCTTATCTCTAATGAAAAGATTTTTCCTCTGATGTTATAATGTGCTGTGTTATCTTATTCATAGGCTAAGCAATTATATAACACTGCACTCTTAGAAATTAGAAAGGGATCACATTGTGATCACCTTCTTTGTTCAAATACCAACTCCTTGCTGAAACCTTCTAGGAAACTATTTCTGGGCTGGCAAAATCTGCCAATAGACAAATAAGCATTTGTTCACACATAATTGTTTTTATTTCTATGCCTACATCCCCCAAAAGAAAATCATCAATTTGGAGGTTTAAATTTCCAACTTAAAAGTTTTATATTCCCAGAGATAAGAACTTCTCCTGAATTTTATAAATTAAGAAAGAAAAAAAGGATTGCTAAAGAATGCATGCTTTAAGTGCTTCACCAAATAGACATTTAATAATCTTTCAGGCTGTCTGACAAAGATAACTCTTTATATATCATCAACCACACTAATCCTGTTCTCAGTACAACTCTGTAGACCTAGGCCTGATTATTAGGGATAACAATACATTGTTTCTGTGATATGTTGATAATAATTGTGGTCAACTAAACCATATTACCCATATTAAAATTTATTCCCTGGTAGTCATCATTTTCCTGAGTTCTACTGGCTCCAGACTGTCTGGCATAGATTCAATTCTTTGTTCTGTAGAAAGAAAAAAGAAGCATATTTAGAACAGGAATGATTAAAAATAAACTAATATCATTCCACCTGGAGTTTATTTGTAAAAAGCCATCTGGTCATGCTTGAACCAATACTATCAGGAAGCTTTGCAAAAACTAAAGCTATTACGATAACTTCCCTTGGTGACTGGTTATTAAAAAAAAAATAAGGTGGTACTTATATTTCAGGATTTTTTTTTAAATGCTTGTGCATCCCCAAGCTTTTATTTAAATATAAAATGTGGATTTCTATTAAAGGACTGGAGACCTTAGAAATGATTCACGTCAGATGTTAGATAATGTCACAGCATTATGTCATATTAGAGAATGGCACAGGATGCTGATATGTAGTATACATAGTTTTATTAACTCTAGAGAAGCCATTTGTAAAAGCAGAAGGAAATCAAAATAGAAGAATATGTTTATTCATTGTGATGATTTATTCAGTAATAGTTACAGAGACTATATTATGTATCAAATACTATGCTGAGTATTGAAAGGATCTAGAAGAGATGGAATTATCTCCTCCACAAGTTGCAGTGTGGTGTAGTAAAGGGAAAGAGCAACAGGGAAAAATTATTACAGAGGATGAGATAATAGTATAGTCGAGGTGTGTATGAGGCAGACTGGGATGCAAAGGAAGGCTACACAACTTGGAGTAGTATAAGGAGTTCTTGGAAGACTACAGAATAGGAAATGCTTGTCCTGAGCCTTAAAAATAAAATAAATGCACATGTCCACAAAGTAGAGAAGGGGTTCCAATAGGAAGAACCAGATAGGATAAGAAATAATCAAAGCATAATAATTTTTCAGAATGAGAAGTAATTTGGTATAGCTAAAGAATCGGGTTTCCTGAAGCTGGTGTCAGTTTTGCAAATGGGTTAGTTAAATTTAATCTTAGAGTATACTCCAATTAAGTAAGCTAAACATTTTTTAGCAATTAACTTTACATGCATATGAAGCAAACCACACAGAGATTCTTAAGTATATGCAAATGAGAGAAACAAACTTTATTTGAGGTACCCGGGACTGCTATCTCATTCTTGTGGTATTCATAGGTTAAGTGATCAGACAAATGAGAGCATTGACTTTGGAGGCAGAAAGACCTATTGCCTCATCCTCACTTTGCCACTTATTACCTGGGTGACTTTGGAAACATTATATAAGTTGCTTAATATCAGTTTGCTTAGCATACAAAAAGTGTAAATAATAAACTCACCTTGCAGAGGTATGCCTGGAACCTAGTAGGTCTTCGAGGAATAACAGCTATTATCTTTCTTATGCTGCTAAAGACAATGTTACTAATCTGGTCTATAAGAGGTATTACTATAACAAATAATAAGACATTGCACTTAGAGAATACCTAACATAACATGTTTTCTAAGCAGTCAAACTTATGGGGAGGGCCTCTTCATCCCATGTGGGGCTATCATTTTTATGAATAATTTCTCAAACCGATCAGAAAGTGCAAAAGCATAATTATTATAATATGAGTATAACTTTTGAGTCCCTTTCCATTGCTGACTTCTTATTTCATGTCCCATTGAAGCTTTACTGTTTTCTTGGTAGAACTGGCAACATAAACACAAATATGGCCATAAAGTGAATTGGTGATATAATTTTTTATTGTGATGATCAATTATTAAATATAAAAAATTTAAAAGGCAGCTTTGCAAGCATTTGAACAATGATTATAAGTTGATTAATTAAATTATCTTGTGGAATTTCGACCACAATTTCAAACCAGTATATTTAGTCTTTTAACTACTTTTAAGATAGAAGATAAAGCCTGAGATATCAACACTGATTTTAATTCATATTTCTCTATTAGATCTTATATTTTTCAGATGTTATACTTATTCTGAGAGCTTTGTAGGGTTTTATTATTTTGATGCTTTCCTAGGGTTTTTGTAATCTCATTAATTAAAGGTCTCATAATATGTAAAACTTTGCTGTAGGAAAATAAAGGACTTCATTTAATGTTCCACAAACAGGTCTAATAGCTCAACCAATAATTACAAGTGATGATATTCTTACTGCTACTCCTCTGTTATATATTGAAGGCTTAACCTGTCACAGAAACTATGCTAATGGCTGTGAAAAATGTGTCCTTATTAATTTTCAGGGCATTCTTCTGAGTTACTGTTATAATCCACATTGTAGAGGTAAAAAAATTGAGGCTTAATGTGGTTAAGTTTGATCTCACCCACAGTCAAACATTTAGCAAGTAGCAGATCTAGAACCTGATTCCAGCCTGTATTAATTCTGACGCTCATAAAACTAACTGCTTTGTTCAGGATAAATTATATTATAAATGTAGAATGTTTTATATCATTAAAACATAAATGTCTCTATTTGCAGTGTCATTTTCCTGGCCTTGTTCTAAAATGTAGAAGCCTTGAAAGAGCAGGCTGGGAACACTGTGCATCCCTCTAGCCTTTATACTTCATATTGTTCTTCCCTCTGATCACATATTAAGAAATAATTATTGAACAGCTACTCTAAATTAGGAACTGGGGTTTCTATGATGCTCAAAGCATGTATGCTACCTTTGCAGTTCTGTAGAATGCACAATAATAAAAAGAAAAACGGGTAAGCAATGTATTATGACAAGTGCTATATAACTATTGGAAGGCATGAATAACTTTGCCTAGGTTGAAATTAACACATTTCTTATTTGATAAACTGTACTGTAATGAGCCAGTGCTATAGTGACAAATGTAATTGATGTTTTAGCTGGGTCATGAAAGAGTGCTTATAAGGTCAACTAATAGCCATGTACATTTCTGCCAGAATTATTCTATAAGGCATATTTATGGATTCATTTTAACTATAATATCAGAAAGCAAATGCCAGGGCTGCCTCCAATTTTGAGCAAGTGCCAGCAACTCTAGAGTCCCATTTACATTTCCTTCTAAGTCCCCCTTCTTATTTCTTTCTTTCTTAAAATTCAGTGTTTTATCCTGTTTAGGAGTCAGCCATACTTGCAAGATGATAGGTCACTTACCTTAGAAGAGGTGCAGGAGGAGCTGTTATGTGCATTATATTCAAGGACAAGCCAGGATTCTTGCCCAGCAGATATTGGTACGACTGTCTTAGGTGGAGATTATCCTAAAATCTTGCATACCTTCCTAAAAAATGTGACACTTGATGGAAGTGTCCAGACACTATGATAGTATGGGATACCTTATTTAGTACATATTATAGCAAAACTTATTAAAATAATTCTTTATATTTTGTTGTTATTGAAAAAAATCACCAAAACTAATGATCAGTTTTGACTCCCTTTTCCAACTGCAACAAATGATATTTTGAAAAAAGCAATATTGTGCTGTGGTCTGAGAGACTGGTTGTTACGATTTCTGTTCTTTTGCATTTGCTGCAGAGTGTTTTATTTCCAATTATGTGGTCAATTTAAGAATAAGTGCGATGTGGAGCTGGGAAAAATGTATCTTCTGTGGATTTGGGGCGGAGAGTTCCTTAGATGTCTATTAGGTCCTCTTAGTCCAGAGCTAAGTTCAAGTCTTGGATATCCTTGTTAATTTTCTGTCTCTTTGATCTAATATTGACAGTGTGGTGGTAAAGTCTCACGTTATTATTGTGTGGGAGTCTAAATCTCTTTGTAGTCATTAAGAACTTGTTTTATGTATCTGGGTGCTCCCGTATTGGTGCATATGTATTTAGGATAGTTAGCTCTTTATGCTGCTTTGATCTTGTTACCATTATATAATGTCCTTCTTTGTCTCTTTTGATCTTTGTTGATTTAAAGTCTGTTTTATCAGAACTAGGATTGTAACCCTGCTTTTTGTTTTGCTTTTCATTTGCTTAGTCGATCTTCCTCCATCCCTTTATTTTGAGCCTATGTGTGTCTTTGCACGTGAGATGGGTCTCCTGAATAAAGCACACGGATGGGTCTTGACTCTATCCAATTTGCCAGTCTGTGTCTTTTAACTGGGGGCATTTAGCCCATTTCCATTTAAGGTCAATACTGTTATGTGTGAATTTAATCCTGCTATTTTGATGCTGGCTGGTTATTTTATCCATTAGTTGATGCAGTTTCTTTTTAGTGTTGATGGTCTTTACAGTTTGTTTTGTTTTTGCAGTGGCTAGTACCAGTTGTTCCTGTCCATGTTTAGTGCTTCCTTCAGGAGCTCTAAAAGTAGGGCAGACCTGGTGGTGACAAAATCTCTTAGCATTTGCTTCTCCATAATAAATTTTATTTCTCCTTCGCTTATGAAGCTTAGTTTGGCTGGATATGAAATTCTCGGTTGAAAATTCCTTCCTTAAAGGATGTTGAATGTTGGCCCCCACTCTCTTCCTGCTTGTCGGATACCCATCAATGATAGACTGGATAAAGAAAATGTGGCACATATACACATATACACGATGGAATTCTATGCAGCCATAAAAAAGGGTGAGTTCATGTCCTTTGCAGGGACATGGATAAAGCTGGAAACCATCATTCTAAGCAAACTGACACTAGAATAGAAAACCAAGCACCTCATGTTCTCACTCATAACTGGATGTTGAACAATGAGAACACATGAACACAGAGAGGGAAACATCACACACCATGGCCTGTCAGGTGGTGGGGGGCTAGTCAAGGGATAGCAGAGGGTGGGGTGGGGGGTTAGGAGAGGGATAGCATTAGGAGAAATACCTAATGTAGATGATGGGGTGATGGAGGCAGCAAACCACCATGGCACATGTGTACCTATTAGTTGATGCAGTTTCTGCACATGTACCCCAGAACTTAAAGTATAATAATAATTTAAAAAAGAAAAAAGCAATATTGTTTTTGGCTTTGATTTTTGAGACAAGATCTTGCTCTGTTGCCCAGGATTGAGTATAGTGATGAGATCACAGCTCACTGCAGCCTTGACCTCCAGGGCTCAAGCAATTCTCCTACCTCAAGCTCTCAAGCAGCTGGGACTTGAAGTGAGCACCACCATCAGCTAATTTTTGTAGTTTTTGTAGAGATGGGATTTTTGCCGTGTTGCCGAGGCTGGTCTTGAATACCTGGACTCAAGAAAAGTGCAGTACTTTAAAGAACTGACATTTACTTTGCTCCAGAGTAAAAACATATTTATGTGGAAAAGAGCAGAATTGTTTTAGTGGAGGAACAACAGGGGTGTAGAATCAGGGAAGTGAACATTTTATCTAGGACTTGAAAATGAGGACTAAGTGGCCCATACTGGCAATGCCTTTCAGAATGAAAGCTGTTAATTTTTAGAATAGTGAGCTTCTTAGTAGGAAATGATTCAGTGATACACCTGGAGAGACTGTACCTTGACCGGGTATGGTGGCTCACACCTGTAATTCCAGCACTTTGGGAGGCCAACATGGGCAGATCACGTGGTTAGGAGTTTGAGACTACCCTGACCAACATGGTGAAATCCCATCTCTGCTAAAAATACAAAAATTAGCCGGGTGTGGTGGCACACATCTGTAATCCCAGCTACTCAGGAGGCTGAGGCAGGAGAATCACTTGAACCTGGGAGGCAGAGGTTGCAGTGAGCTGAGATCATGACACTGCACTACAGCCTGGGTGACAGAGCAAGACTCCGTCTCAAAAAAAAAAAAAAAATAGAGAGAGACTGACCCTTGTTCACTGGGACTTCTGTCCTTAATCAAAGTCCCAAAGATGCGGATTCAGATTTTCAAGGATACATTTACTTTTCAGAGTAGAATGCATCTTAAAAAATGAATATATAAATGGTTACCAGGAAATATCTAGGCCAGAGGAGATATTCTACATATTTGGACTATATAAAACCTTCTAGACATGTTTATGTCTTTGGAAAAGAGGCATTCCATCTCTGGCTAATAGATAATTTCTCTAGCCCAGTGGAGTGGACGGGAGTTGCAGATTAAATATGAGCTTTTAAGAAAGGAATTAAATCTTTCTTACATAGTCTCTGAGGACCCCAATTAATATTTACCATGGAAGTAAAGCCTAAAGGGCATTTAAGCTATGCTCCCTTGGGAAACCTAGAATGAAGACCAGAAGAGAAATTCACAAGCTTTGGGGAAAGGATTAAAAAATGATTAATCTGTGACATCAATAGCCCTATTGATTAACTATGTTGATTGAATTCATTTGACTAAGCAGGCACATTTCTGCTTCCTCCCTTTCTACTTTATATGCATCTTTTCTGTAGCAGCTCATAGTTTCAGATAAAGAAAGAAATTTTACTTTATATAGGGAGATTAAGTATTTTTAGAATCTAAGATAATTCTGACTCTAAATTCTTCTATTACCCACACAACAGACTCTGAGATATAATTAATTTTCTCTGTGCATGAGAGTCACCATATGCAGGCACAAAATCTTCGTTAACTTCACAGATTGTACTGAGGATGGCAATAGCAAGATTAAAATGAACATCAGATAACTTCTAAATCGTATTTAAGCATCAGAATACATTATGTAATTTCCTTACTAAACTCTCACTCTTCTTTCGTGCGAGTTAAATTTAAAATGGGATGTCCATTTGTATTTGCAATCTCAGAATTCAATAATTTCTGCCTCCTAGTGTCCACAGCCTGTGTAACCCTCTTCCCTTGAGCAACCTGAAGTTAATGTCTCATTTTCCACAAATATAACATGGCAAAAATGTTATAAGCTATTTCTTAAATCCTTTTCTCTATTCTCTCTTCTGTGTCTCTCTCTTACTCCTCTTATTCTATAGAAGCAAAGCACAATATTATCAGTAGCCATATAAAAAGTCCACATGGCAAAGTACTGGAGTCTCTGTCCAACATGCAGTGAAGACCTGAAGACTACCAGTAGCTGCTTGAGTGAGCTTGGAAGTGAATACTTCCCCCAGCTGAGCCATGAGATGACTGTAGCCCTATATGACAGCACACAGCCTTGTGAAATTTCCTGAGTCAGAGATACCAGCCAAGCCATGCCTGCATTCCTGACTCAGAGAAAATGTGAGATAATAAATTGTTAGTTATTTTAAGCTACTGTGTTTTAGGATAATTTTTATGCAGTATTAGTTAACTAATATACCAGTGGAATGGTGAGAAAAGGACAAGAATGAGTATAGGCTAATGGATGAAGAATAGAGAAACCCATGGAGAGAGGCAAGCTTGAAATATCGTCTGATCCAGGCTGAATAACCCTACCTGAATACTTACATTCTCTATATAATCACAGAAAAGACAAGGTACAACTATTCTATCTACAGAAGGCACAATCCAAGGAATACAGTTTTCTCTAAGCATATCTCATGAGCACTGGACTCAGCTAACAAGAAATCCCCATGCATATAAGCAGATGTTTTCATGTACACCTTCTGTCAGCTAATCTTGTAAATGGTGCCACATTTGCTTTCTACAGTAAACTTGTAATAGCATTTCCTTAATACATCAGCAATCATGTTCCTAAAACTCCTGTTTGTTGAATATTACACACATTTGCTTTCTACAATAAAGTTGTAATTACATTTCCTTAATATATCAGCAGTTATGTTCCTAAAACTCATATATGTTGAATATTACAATTTTACATTGATTTACCGCTTCTGAAAATCAGTTTTTGACTGCTCTTTGTAAATTTCAGTCAGATTTCAGAATAAATAATTCCTTTGAAAGTGAAGTATGTTTATAGAGTATCATCTTACCATGAAACCCTCACTATGGCTTTGAGTTTAGTGTTTGTTCACCTGTGTGTGTGTATGTGTTTGTGTATGTGTGTGTAATATAAACAGGAATCAAAGAGTTTTGGTAGTGCCACAAAAGAGAGATACATTGAACAAAATTCTGTTGCACAAAAAAGACAAGTGAATGTTAGGAATAAATGACATGTTGGTTTCTCGATGCAAGATATGGGGTTACCATAGTGATAATTGCATAATATCTATATTTCTATAAAACCATCTGGAAGAGAGTAGAACATTCTTCTTTAAAAAGACATTATGCTGTTGGCATATTATTTGTAGTTGGTTAAAAATATCCCAGGCATGTGGGCGTTTGCTATTCTTGTCATAAGCTTAGGCTTAGAAGAAATGCACACCGAACATTCTCTCCCACTTCACACTCAGTAATTGACACATTACTTTCTACTCTTCTGTCCAGTAATTCTTTAGTTTCTTCTCCAGTCCTTGAGGAAAGCACAAGACTACAATTTGGAGTCAATTTCTTACTACTTTTATTGAGGAATCTCTGCATCTTAAGATTAAAACCTTCAGTTACACAACTGGTAAATACACTTTACCTGCCTTCTCCAGGTTAGATTTTTCCCTAAGTGGATGACACAGGCTTGCCAGAAGATGGTCAATCCCAACAACACTTAGAAACACAGATTTTCATAACTACTCTCAAAGTATTGAAAATAATTATAAAGAGGTTTTGAGCAGCTGTGACTTCAGTGATGGGGGAGCCACAAACGGTTTTAGAAGAAAGTAAATGTATTGTTAGCAAGTGAGTTTCTGAAGGATGGAGGTTGTGTCACATTCTTTTCTAAATGAAGTACATAGCAAAATGAGGCAACCAAAAATGTGTTGGAAACATTTTGGTTACCAGTTGATATTCAAAGCTTCATCATTTTCACAAGTTGAATTTTTAATTAAAAATCGATTAACCCACTCAAGATATACTGAGTCATATGATAAACTGTTTCTTCTCAAGAATCTTACTAATTAGGACAAGAAAAATTTGTCTAAAGAAATGCAGCTTAAAATATATAACTATTGATTTCATTTGTTTAGGATTTTCTGCCCTAATCACGTTCATCTCCTATTTATAATGTGTTGTCTTTTTTTTCTTTAATTTTATTTTTTTATTTCATTTTAGGTTTTGGGGTACATGTGAAGAACATGCAATATTGTTGCATAGGTACACACGTGGTAGTGTGATTTGTTTTCTCCCCATGCTGTCTCTCCCCAACTCCCCACCCCCCATTGTCCCTCTCCCTTTTCCCCGCAACAGACCCCAGTATGTAGTGCTCCCCTCCCTGTGTCCATGTATTCTCATTGTTCAACACCTGTCTATGAGTGAGAACATGCGGTGTTTGATTTTCTGTTTTAGTGTCAGTTTGCTGAGAATGATGGTTTCCAGGTTCCTCCATGTCCCTACAAAGGGCACGAACTCATCGTTTTTTATGGCTGCATAGTATTCCATGGTGTATATGTGCCACACTTTCCCTGTCCAGTCTATCATCGATGGGCATTTGGGTTGGTTCCAGGTCTTTGCTATTGTAAACTGTGCTGCAATGAACATTCATGTGCATGTGTCCTTATAGTAGAACGATTTATAATCCTTTGGATATATACCCAGTAATGGGATTGCTGGGTCAAACGGAATTTCTATTTCTAGGTCCTTGAGGTATCGCCACACTGTCTTCCACAAAGGTTGAAGTAGTTTTGGAGGCAACACAACAGATCTACAACCATCCAATCTTTGACAAACCTGACAAAAACAAGCAATGGGGAAGGGATTCCCTGTTTAATAAATGGTGTTGGGAAAACAGGCTAGCCATGTGCAGAAAACAGAAACTGGACCCCTTCCCGACACCTTACACTAAAATTAACTCCAGAAGGATTAAATATTTAAACATAATACCTAACACCATAAAAACCCTGGAAGAAAACCTAGGCAAAACCATTCAGGACATCGGTGTAGGCAAGGACTTCATGACTAAAACACCAAAAGCATTGGCAACAAAAGCCAAAATAGACAAATGGGACCTAATAAAACTCCACAGCTTTTGCACGGCAAAAGAAACAGTCATTAGAGTGAATCGACAACCAATAGAATGGGAAAAAATTTTTGCAGTCTACCCATCTGACAAAGGGCTAATATCCAGAATTTACAAAGAACTAAAACAGATTTACAAGAAAAAAAACAAGCCCATTCAAAAGTGGGCAAAGGATATGAACGGACACTTTACAAAAGAAGGCATACATGAGGCCAATAAACATATGAAAAAATGCTCATCATCACTGGTCATTAGAGAAATGCAAATCAAAACTACATCGAGATACCATCTCACACCAGTTAGAATGGCGATCATTAAAAAATCTAGAGACAACAGATGCTGGAGAGGATGTGGAGAAATAGGAACACTTTTACACTGTTAATGTGTTGTCTTAAGAATGGACAGGCAAGCTTTTAGCTTGATACAAATGCATATATGTGACATTCTTTTAGATGATGTATTACTTAGTTCAATTTTGTATATATTTTGAACTTAATCCTTTCACTTTTTATTAAACTCTTAGAATTATTAACAGGTGAATTAATAATAGGTGATTTATGAAACAAAGATTCTTTTGTTTCTGTTTCTTAGCTACCTAAGATTGTTTTCAAAAAGGACTTATGCTTTTCAGATCCAACTTTCACTTTAGATAAAGTAAGAAACTGCTGACAGAATGTGATAGGAGAAATATGAGGACAGCCCCTTGACCCAATTATCTTCTATTATTTCTTCTGACTTATATCTTTAAATTCCAGTTTTCTCTGGCCTAAAACCTTAAAGTACCTGTTTAAAGGGCAAGTACTATCTGGACTACATAGGGTATTTATTTTAAGTTTGTTATTTTAAACTACCACATAATTAAACTGTTGGTGAGGCATCCTATCAGAGAGCAGGAAACAAAGATGATAGTATTAGCAACAGACAACTTTGGAGTAGAGCATTAACTTTTTTCTGGAAATGGGGGCCATCTCAGAAGTGAAATTTGCAGACTGTGGGATGGGCATCTACAAGGAAATCAGGATATACTGAGTATAGTCATTAATGACGTCACAATTTTGCTTAAGCCCTTATGAGCTGCTGTACAGAATCATTCCATTTTTTTGCTCCTGTCAGTAAATCATTCATATGAATAAGAGACAATGAAATAGGGAAATTGGTGAACCACAGCAATCAAATATATGCATTCTAAAAATCGGAACTAGAAGTATTGGTAAATATAATTTTGTCCTATCCTGTTTTTCACCTTACATTGCTCTCTTTAGAACTTTCAGGTTTAGATAGCAATCATTTATACAATTATCACTTACTGAATCAAAAAGAAATGTGCTGAGAAGTCACTGTGCTTACTGTCTGTCCTAGCAAGTGCTTACACAGCAAACTCACACAGAAAGTTTTGGATATCATAAAAATCCAAAATGGAACCTGTCAATTAATGTTGATGGATTGAGTACCTACTCCACTTTAAGTATTCCTACTAAGTATAGACCATGAATTTGTTGTGATTACAGTGTGTTTGATCAAGTTAACATTTGTCAACCCTAGGAGTCCTGCAGCAACAGAATCCGATTTCTCATGCTTTTCCCCTTTAGTTAAAAACAAAAATGACTATTAGAAGTTTCTAGTATTTCATCATCAAGATGAAATCCGTACAGTTAACAATACCAGCACAGCACCAAACAAAACATGAAGCAGTTGCTTTTAGAGGAAGAAGCTCTGCTATCACAGGAACCTCAGCCTGCTCCTGGCCTCTTTTAGATTGTATTGAGCTCTTCTGGTTTGACTCAAGTCACTGATAAGTTTGGGGAAAATAACAGCCGTTTTGTCTTAGCTTCCTCTATTTTGTTCTTTCAAGCGAACTGTGCAGAAGTTGCATTTCCCTTTGCTGCTTCTTGTTGAGTGTCTTACAGAGCAGGGGTCCCCAACCTCCAGGTCATGGACTAGTACCAGTTCGTGACGTTTGAGGACCTGGGCTGCACAGTAGGAGGTGAGCAGCTGGACAAAGAGCATTATCCCCTGAGCTCTGCCTCCTGTCAGATCAGTGGCATCAAATTGTCATAGGAGTGCAAATCCGGTGGAGAGCTACACATGTGAAGGACCTAGGTTGTTGCTCCTTATTAGAATCTAATGATAAATATAATGTGCTTGAATCATCCCAAAACCATCCCCTCCTCCACCCTCATCCATGGAAACAGTGTCTTCCATAAAACCGGTCCCTCTTCCAAAAACATTGGGGCCACTGTATAGAGAAATGCTTACCAAAGTTTGATAGTGCCATAACTGCGGAAACAACATGTCTCCTTTCTGGACTTCATTACTAGTAGGCCTACTTGCACAAGACATAAACCTCATCCTCTAACTTGAGCTCTACCATTAAGAAAAATGCTCTTTATGCTTCAATATTTACTTACTTTTAAAAAATATTTTCAGAATCCAGGATGGAAGACAGTGCTATGCATTCTGAGAACCTTAATAGGCACAACAGCAACCACATTTAAGGGTCAAATACTAAGATCTAATATTTATTACATGCCAAATGAATATCAGACACTGTTTTGTGTGCTTTACAAATATCTACTCATTTGATCCTCACGTAAAATATTGATATATGTACATGTGAGATGGTTATTATGTATAGGAAACAGCTATTCTCTTAAATATCTTGAGATTATTGCCTCCCTGCAAAAACTGAAACAGATAGCTTTGCCTTTCCACCAATAATGTGTAAGAACATTCGTTGTTTTACAAGGGAGGGATAGCAGGGCGGTGGGGACATGGGGAGGGATAACATGGGGGGAAATGCCAGATGTGGGTGACTAGGGGATGGAAGCATCAAACCACATTGCCATGTGTGTACCTATGCAACAATCATGCATGATCTACACGTGTACCCCAGAACCTGACGTACAATTAAAACACACACACACACACACACACACACACACACATATTCATTGCTTCACCTTTTTTCCAAAAGGCATTTCGTTACGACTAAAATTTTTGAGAATGTTAACAATAAAATTTATTTCAATTGTTATTAATTTATAATTCCATTATTATCAAAGTTAAGTAACTCTTTGTTTATTCCATTATGATTTGTTGTTTTGTCAAATGCCTATTGCCTATTTTTATTTCGTGCTGCTTCTTCCTTACCTATTCTTAGTATCTTTTTATATGTTATACATAGTAGTCATTTGTTACTTACATATGTTAAAAATAGCACATCCCACTCTTTGACTTGTATTTTGGCTGCCTATAGAGTTTTGTAATAAAATTGTTAATTTAAATATAGTCGATTTTTCCTTTTTAAAGCATCTTTATTGAGATATAATTTAGTACCGTAGAATTTACCCCCAGAAATCAATTGCTATATCAGAAGGTACTTGGGTGTTTGCTTTTTTTCAGAAACTGCCAAACCATTTTCCAGAGTATCTTTATTATTTCACGTCACTACCTCTAATGTATGCATGGTCTAGTTTCTACACATCTTCACTAGTGTTTCATGTTGTTCATATTTTTCATTTAAGCCATTATGATACGTATTTAGTAACATCTTATTATGGTTTCACTCAGCACTTTCTTGATGACTAATGACGCTGAATATCTTTTCAGTGGATTGTCATCTGTGTATTCTCTTCTGTAAAGTATTCATATTTTTTATCCATTTAATACACAGATTGAGTTTTTTCTTTTACAGTTGATTTTGTGTGTTCATTATATATATTTTGGATTTTAGTTTCTTATCACATAGATTCACATAGATGATTTCCAAATAGTAAAATAGTTTGTTCCAATTTTGTTTTTTACTTTTTAAATAGGGTTTTGCACCAAGTAAACGTTTTTAATTTTCATGAAATCCAATTTACCAATTTTTCTCTTGCACATTGTGCTTTTTGTGTTAAGGATAAGATCTCTTTGCCTTTCCAAGGATGTCTATCATTTTTCTAAAACCATTTTGGTTTTCACTTTATGCTAAAATCCATGGTTCACTTCAGGTTAATTTTTATATGAGGTGTGAATTTAGAAGGTTTTTTTTTTTTGCATATGCATATACAGCTGCGCCAGCATCATTTGTTTAAAGGATTATGTTCCCTCATTGAATTGTTTTATATCTTTTTCAAAAATTAATGAGGTGATTTTTATGAGTCTTTTATGACTGATCTGTAGATCTTGTCAATTTATTCATTAATACCACATAGATTTGATTACCACTGCTACAGGATACCTCTTCAAATCAGGTAGACTTATTCCTCCCACCTTATTCTTCTTCAAAATGGGTTTAAATGTTCTATATCCTTTGCCTTTTCATATAAAGTTTATGAAATGTTGTCTATATATAAACAAAATACCTTACAGATATTTTTATATGAATTGCATTACATTGGAATACATATTTGGGGAGAATTGATGTTTTTTACTCTGTTGAATTTTTTAATCTATCAGCATTGCATGTATCCTTATTTATTTAGGTTTTCTTTTTATTTTTTTAATAACACACACACACAAGGTATGTGTCTATATATAGTTTATTGTGTGATTGCTGTTAGCTGGATTATAAATACATATTTATTGTAATATAAGTTTCTGTTTCTACTGGTACTGTCATATTACCAGCTAAAATGAGGCATATGTATATATATATATATATATATATATATATATATATATGTTGATTATTTGTATTTATCTTATTTCTCATAACTGTTGAATTTCCATTTCAGTTTTTGATTTTGTTGTATATTCCTTGGAATTTCCTATGGTAATAACCATGTCAACTATAAATAGGAACAGATATTCTTCCTTCTCCCTCTCTCCTTCCCTCAACTATAAATAGAAACAGATACCTTTTCTCCCTCCCTTCCTCCCATCTGCCCTCCTACCTCCCCTTTCATTTTTTTGATTAATGAATTAATTTAAATGTAATTCATTTTATTTCTTTTGAGATTTCCTCTTCCAGTTATGCATTATTTAAACATATATATATATATATATATATATGGTTTGCAAGTATTTGAAGATTTTTCTGTTAACTTTTTATCAGTGATTTCTATTTTGCTCCTATTTTACTCGAACATACTCTGTGTTCTCTCAATTCATTTAACTTTTTTAGGCTAAATTAATTAGTATATAATTTATCCTGGTTAATATTTTGTAGGCACTTGAATAAAATGTATATTCTGCTGTTGTAGGTTCTAATAGTCTATGAATCATTAGAAGATCATGTTGGTGACCATTTTTTGAGATTTTCTATTATATCTCTACTAATACATGTGGCTGCTCTAACAATAGTTAAAAGAAGGACATAGACATCTCCAGCTATAATTTTGGATTTGTCTTTTTATTTTTAAAATTCTACCATTTATTGATTCACCTATTTTCAGCTCTGTTGTTTGATACATACACAGGCATATCTTCTTTGTGAATTGACCCAATGTAATTATATAATGTCCTCCTTCACTGGTAATTTTCTTTGCTCTGCCATTTACTTCAGTTTATATTAATATAGCTACATATTCCTTCTTATAGTTGATATTTCTATGCTTTATATTTTCCATACTTTTACTTTGCCTATAGCATTATATTTGGAGTTTGTTTCTTATAGACAGTATATATTTGGGTCATGTTTTATTCACTCTGTCAATCTCTGTTTTTCATTGATGTATTTAAATTATTTACATTTAATATAATTATTGAAATATTAGGACTTAAGTTGACCATTTTTTGTGCAGTTTTCTATACGCTGTCTCTGATTTTACTTTCTATCTTTCCTTCTCCTTCCTTACACTAGGATACATGAAAGTTTTTAGAATGTCACTTTTATTTGTCCCTAGAATTTTTGGATGTTTCTTTTTGTATAGATTTTGTATGTGTGATTGCTGTTGGCAGTAGATTACAGATACATAATTTATTTTGATAGAAGTTTTCATTTCTCCTGGTACTGTTATATTATCAGCTAAAATTAGACATAGAAATATTAGCTCCATTTTATCCCTTTCACTCATTTATAGTTTATGTTAAATACTTTCTCTTCCTACATTTAGAAGTGTATTAGATAATGTTATAATTTTTGCTTCACATATCAACTGTAATTTAGGAAACTCAAGAGGTGAGTAAAATTCCATTGTATTTGCCTATATAGATGCTTCTCAACTTACAATTGGCTTACCTCCTGAAAAACCTGTCATAAATTGAAAATATCATAAGGCAAAAATGCATTTAATATACCTTATCTACAAGACATCATGGCTTAGCCTAGCTTTTCTTAAATGTACTTAAAGCATTTACATTAGCCTGCAGATGGAAAAAATCATCATGCATAAACACTATTTAAGTACTGAATATTGCATATAATTTATTGAGTACTGTACTAAGGTATAGTTTCTACTGAATGTGTTTTACATCATTGTAGAGTTGAAAAATGGTAAAGCAAACCATTATAAGTCAGGGACTCTACCTTTGCTTACTGTTTCTTCTTTCTAAGTAACTCAAGAATCTCTTTTGTATTCCTTTCGGTTTAGAGAAATTCCTGCAGTTATTGGAAAATAAGGGAATATCTGCCGGTGAAAACTTTTCTACTCCTGATTTCTTAAAATGTCAAGAATTATCTTCATTTCTCTATCATTCCTGAGACATAGTTTCACTGGATGTAGTAAGCAAAGTTCAGCCTGAGTCACATGCTCTAATACTAAAAAACTTCCATTTTAAGATAGGTCTGCTATAAACTATTTATCTCAGTTTGTATTTATCTGGGAATATTTGTATTCCACCAGAGCATTGGAAATACAGTTTTTTTCTGGATGTAATATTGTTTGTTGTCAGTTTTTGTTGTTGTTGTTACAGGTTGTTTTGTTGTTGTTCATTTTCTTTCAGCACTTGGAATATGTCACTTTTCTTCCTTCTGCCCTCCAGAGTTTCAAGTGAGAAATTCGTGTATTATCTTATTTTCTCTTGTTGGTGAGGAGTCATTTTTCTCTTCCTACTTTGAACATTTTCTCTTTGCCTTTGGCTTTCAGTATTTTGCTTGTAATGTGTTTGGTTGTGGGTTATTTTATGTTTCTGCTACTTGGTGTCCCTTGAGCTTTCTTTATGTGTATATTAGTATACATCATCCATTTTGAGACGTTTCCTTTCATTGTTTATTTAAATAATTTTTCATCTTCCTTTTTTCTCCTCTCTCCTGGTACTCCCATTATATATATCTAGGTGCCATTAATGGTATTCAGATTTGTCAAATGTTCCATTCTTTTTTCTTTTTCTGTTTCTCAGATTGTTTAATCTCTGTCCAACTGTCTTCAAATTTGCAGATTATTTTTATGCTAACTCAAATATACTGTTGAATTATGTAGTAATTTTTAATTTTATATGTTTATTTTTAAGATTTATTTAAATTTATATGACATGCAATGATAAATTTTGTTTGTATTTGTAATAGCTGATTTGATGTGTGTTTCTACCATGGCCAATGTATGCTCACTGTCACAGTGAGTTGGTTTTCTATTAGACAAGGATCTAATATCCTTGGAAGGAACATAAGCAATTCAACAAGCAAAAACCAAATAATCTCCTTAATGAGTGAACAAATGACATGTACAGATGCTTCTCAAAAACACACAAACAACCAACAAAGTATGAAAAAATGCTCAACATCATTAATCATAAGATAAATGCATCAAAATCACAATGAGGTACCATCTCACACCAGTGAGAATGGCTATTACCAAAAATTTTAAAAAAGAACAACATACTCTGGTGAGGCTGTGGAGAAAAGGGAATGTTTATATATTGTTGGTGGAAATGTAAATTAGTTCAGCAACTGTAGAAAGAAATTTGGATCATTCTCAAAGAACTTAGAACTACCATTTGACCAACAATCTCATAACTGTGTATCTATCCAAAAGAAAATATATTGTTCTACCAAAATGATGCATGTACTTGAATTTTCATCACAACACTATTTAAAATAGCAAAGACATGGAATCCGACTGAATGCTCATCAATGGTGAATTGGATAAAAAAAAATGTGCTACATATACCCCATGGAATGCTACCCAATCATAGAAAAGATTTACATTGTCCTTTGTAGTAACATGGATGCAGCTGGAGGCCATTATCTTAATTAATTCAGAAACAGAAAACCAAATACCTTCTATTCCCACTTATGAGAACTATACATAGGTTAGTTATTCATGGATGTAAAGATGGCAACAATGCACACTGGGGACTACTAGACAAGAAAGAGAGAGGGACGTGGATTGAAAAACTAAGTATTGTGTTCCATGCTAGCTACTTGAATAATGGGATCAATCATATATCAAACCTCAGCATCACACAAGATGCCCAGGAACAAATCTGCACATGTATCCCCCAAACCTAAAATAAAAATTTAAATTACAAAAATCAAGAAGAGAAAAAAAATCACACCACACACACACACACACACACACACACACACACACACACACACACCCTGAATAAATTACAATTTAAAAAAGTCTTTGCCTACACTCAGGTTTTAAAAGTATTCACTTTTGTTATGTGGAATCTTAATTGTTTTGGCCTCCATATTTAAGTATTTAATTCACCTGAGGTTATTTTTGCTTTTATTTTGTAGCATGAAAAGATTATTTTTTCTAAATGTATATTTAATTTTCTCAGCATCCTTTGGTTGGAAATTCCTCCATTTCACCTGCAATGGCCATTCTATTAATATAAGTAAATCCTACCCTGTTTATTTCCAAACACTTTGTAACTTAGGGTAACACATAATTCTATGTTGTTTTCTTCAAGTGTTGTCAATAGTTTGTCCATTTACAATTTCATAAAAATTTTAGAATCAACCTGTCAAGTTAAAAAATAAAGGAAAGAAGTCAGATACATATAGGGTCTTAAATATATGGGTCTTAAAATGTATCATTATCAGTATAACTTTGTGTGTGTGTGTGAGAGAGAGAGAGAGAGAAAGGGAGAGAGAGAGAGAGAGGTGGAGTTTCGTTCTTGTTGCCCAGGCTGGAGTGCGATGGCGCCATCTTGGGTCAAGCAGCCTCTGTCTCCCCGGTTCAAGCAATTCTCCAGCCTGAGCCTCCGGAATAGCTGGGATTACAGGCGCCTGCCACCACACTCAGCTGGTTTCCTTTCTTTCTTTCTTTTTGCACTTTTATTTTTTTTGGTGTTATTTTAGTAGAGATGGAGTTTCACCATGTTGGTCAGGATAGTCTGGAACTCCCGACCTCAGGTGATCCGCCAGCCTCAGCCTCCCAAAGGGCTGGGATTACAGGCATGGGCCACCGTGCCCAGCTTAATATGACATACTAAAGATTTTTTTCTGAAACATTTTTGTTTTTCAACCTTAGTTTTTAAATTACCAATTAATTTTATTTAATAGATATGGGGGAACGTACAGTTTCTTTTTCAATTTTCATTCAGTTAAAGATGTTTTCCATTTTGTGTAGTTTTGAATCACTTTTAAATAGTTTTTAATTTGTCCTTGTTATCTATTTAATATAATATTTGTAAAGATAACCCTTTTCATCTTTCATATTCATTTGTTCTGTCTCCTGCATGCTCTTCTCTCTCTCTCTCTAGCTCGGAAATATATATAGCAGTTCCTCAATTTTATTGGCTTTTTCAGAAAATCTGTTTTTGGCTTCTTTTATTGTCCGTAGTGTCATCTTTTTTTTTTTTTAATAAAAGTTTTTTACTCTTCTTTGTTAGACTTCATGATATAGGTACGTAACTTATTTTAATTCTTTTTTTCTAATATACATATTTAAGTCCATAAGTTTATTACTGAGTGCTAACTTTCAAATATTTCTGAGATTATAATCTAATCTCTACTTTGACCTGTAGGTTATGTGAAGTTTACTAATTTCTAAATAAACTCATTTTTCTGTCTTTAAGCTACTGATTTCTTACTTTATTGTATTGAAATCAATAAATGCTAACTTTGAGTTTTTGAAATTTGTTGACAATTGATTCCCATAAATTTGATCAATTTTTAAAAAGTTTTATGCATTCCAGGAACTAATGTGTATCCTGTGTTTGTTGGAGCAATACATGACATACCAATTTGTTCAGTTTTGGTTTATTTTGTTATTAAAAAATATTCTACTTAGATACTGATTCTGTTATCCGTTTTATAAATAATGAGAAAGCATAAATATGATATCTACTATGACTTTTGATTTACCTTTGTCGTCTTATAGCTGTATCAATTTTGCCTCATATATTTTAATCACTAGGTTATTAAATGCATATATATAAAATTGTTCTAGCTTCCTTGTAAATCATTTTCTCCGTGACATAATGTTGTTTACCTTTTAAAATAAACTCTTTTTCTTTGTTTGATATTAACATAATTATATGAGCTCTCTTTTGGTTGGTATTGTTTATGTAACTAACATTTGTTTGCTCTAACCTACACATTTCATATATTTACTTTTTACTGCATCCTAGACATTACCTTTGAGAATACTTTTTATATATTCAATAGACATTCAGTATGCTATAAAAAGGAAGGAATATGTTATAGTCCAACTTGGTCAATTGGCAGGTATACCAATTCCTCCCATTTAAAGTTATTAGTTGTCAAAATATGCGACATCAGAACTGATGATTTCAAATAATTCAAAGCTTTATTACTTAGGCATAAACCAAACAAGGAACAAAGAGAAGATGAAACGGGGAAATGCAAGATGGCTCTCTTACGTCTGGGCACCTAATGTCTCGTCACTCAAAGACAGAGAGGAGGGTGTTCTGGTGAGATTTTATATGATACCAGCCTTCTGGTGCTTGGATTTTTTAATAAATCCAGGGTGAACCACATTCAGGTTGCATATACAAGTGTGTTTCTGTTCGTATGGGGAGGATCAAAGGGACAGGGTAGGTTGCTTTTCATTTATCATTCCCTGGCTTACCAGGAACAGGATTGAGGCATTTCATGGTGTCTGCTTCAGGGCATTAAAAACCACCTATGCTGGTTGCAGACAATAAGGGGGAGTACTGTGCTTCGAGAGTTAAAAAATTTTAAAAATTCTAATCAAATATTTGTTCAGTTTTTGTTCTCACCATATGCCAGAAATTCTAAATAATATGTGATACAAATATTTCACCCTTTTGAGTTGAATTGCTCCCAACTAAATCTCAGTCCTTGATACCCAAGAAAATTTTTTTGTAATTTCTGTTAAGGAGACTATGATGATAGTATAGTTAGTTTCTGTTTTTTCAAAACTATTTTTTTTCTCATTTTTAAATTTAATTAGTTGAGTAGATATAAATAGCTTGATAGTTTTTCTTCTCTTCATTAATTCAATATGTTAGTCCACTGTTTTTCTGGCTTTTATTGTTGCTGTTGACATATCAGATCGTACTTTATATCTTGCTCCTTCGAAATAAATCTTCTCCTTTTTTTCTAATACTTTTAAAATGTTGACTTTTATTTTTTATGTATTCTTTCTTTTGCTCTATAGTTTTTTTTTAATGTTCTGGGATACATGTGCAGAAGGTGCAGGTTTGTTACATAGGTATACGTGTACCATGGTAGTTTGCTGCACCTATCAACCCATCATCTAGATTTTAAGCCCCACACACATTAAGTATTCATCCTAATGCTCTTCCTCCCTTCCCCCTCAACCCTGAGAGGCCCTGGTCTGTGATGTTCCCCTCGCTGTGTCCATGTGTTCCCACTGTTCAACTCCCACTTATGAGTAAGAACACGCAGTGTTTGGTTTTCTGTGTTAGTTTGCTGAGAATGATGGTTTCTAGCTTCATCCATATCCCTGCAAAGAATATGAACTCATTCTTTTTAATGGGCATAGTGTTCTGTGGTGTATATGTGCTGCATTTTCTTTATCTAGTCTATCATTGATGGGCATTTGCTATTGTAAATAGTGCTGCAATAAACGTGTGTGCATGTGTCTTTATAGTAGAATAATTTATGATCCTTTGGGTATAAACCCAGTAAGGGGATTGTTGGGTCAAATGGTATTTTTGATTCTAGATCCTTGAGGAATTGCTGCACTTTCTTCCACAGTGGTTGAACTAATTTACACTCCTGACAACAGTGTAAAAGCATTCTTGTTTCTCCACAGCCTCTCCAGCATCTGTTGTTTACTAACTTTCTAATAATCACCATTCTGATTGGTATGAGATGGTATCTCGTCGTGGGTTTCATTTGCATTTCTCTAATGATCAGTGATGATGAACATTTTTTCATGTTTGTTGGCACATAAATGTCTTCTTTTGAGAAGTATCTGTTCATATCCTTTGCGCACATTTTGATGGGGTTGTTGTTTTCTTAGAAATTTAAGTTCCTTGTAGATTCTGGATATTAGATCTTTATCAGATGGGTAACGTGCAGAGATTTTTCTCCCATTCTGTAGGATACCTGTTCACTCTGATGGTCGTTTCTTTTGCTGTGCAGAAGCTCTTTAGTTTGATTAGACCCATTTGTCACTGTTGGCTTTTGTTGCAGTTGCTTTTAGTGTTTTAGTCATAAAGTCTTTGCCTATGCCTATGCCCTGAATGGTATTGTCTAGGTTTTCTTCTAGAGTTTTTATGGTTTTGGGTTTTACATTTAAGTCTTTGATCCATCTTGAATTAATTTTTGTAGAATGTATAAGGAAGGGGTCAAGTTTCTTTTTTCTGCATATGGCAAGCCAGTTTTCCTGGCACCATTTATTACGTAGGCAATCCTTTCCCCATTGCTTTTTTTTGTTAGGTTTGTCAAAGATCAGATGATTGTAGCTGGGTGGTATTATTTCTGAGGTCTCTGTTCTGTTCCCTTGGTCTATAAATTTCTTTTCGTACCAGTACCATGCTGTTTTGCTTACTGTGGCCTTGTAGTATAGTTTGAAGGCAGGTAGCATGTGGCCTCCAACTTTGCTTTTTTTTCTGTAGGATTGTCTTGACAGTATGGGTTTTTTTGTTGTTGTTTTTTTGTTTTTATTATTTTTTATTTTTTTGGTTCCATATGAAATTTAAAGTAGTTTTTTTTTTCTAATTCTGTGAAGAATGTCACTGGTAGCTTGATGGGAATAGCATTGAATTTATTCATTTCTTTGGGCAGTATGGCCATTTTCACAATACTAATTCTTCCTATCCATGAGAATGGAATGTTTTTCCATTTGTTTGTGTCCTCTCTTATTTCCTTGAGCAGTGGTTTGTAATTCTCCTTCAAGAGGTCATTCATGTCCCTTGGAAGTTGAATTCCTAGGTATTTTATTCTCTTTGTAGCAATTATGAATGGGAGTTCACTCTTGATTTGGCTCTTGGCTTGTCTATTCTTTGTGTATAGGAAGGCTTGTGATTTTTGACTATTGATTTTGTATTCTGAGACTTTACTGAAGTTGTTTATCAGCTTAAGGAGTTTTGGGGCTGAGATGATGGGGTTTTCTAAATATACAGTCATATATTCTGTCTTGCTTTTTTGTCTTCATTATTATGTAGTATTTATTATGATATTTGTGTATTTATTTTTGTCTGTGATTTTAGCCTTTTAAATCAGTGAGCATGTTTCATCAGTTGTAAGAAATTCCCACGTTATGTTCTCAAGTATTTCATGTCTCCACTCTCAATTTCACATATTTCTTACGCTCAGATTATATATATTTTTAGCACTTGGCTAGACTGGATTTCTCTTAAATTATTCTACTTTTCATATATTTTAGTCTGTTTGTGCTTTACTCTGAATGCATTCTTAACTTGCATTTTTAAGAAATAATTTACTGTTTTCTTAAGCTATTTTAAAGTCACTTAAATCCTTGTATTGAGTTAAATCTCAGTTAGTAGATTTTTTTGGGAAAAACTGCATTTGGGACTTTAAATTGATTGCTAGATAATTTTTGTGTAAGATAGTTTTAAAGAATTTACAAATTTTTCTTTTAAAAATACACAGTAAGCATTATATTCTGTGCATGGTCCTTCTGGATCTGAGGTATTTGCATATTAATCTCTCCTCTCTATTTTTTCTCCTGGTACTTGCTCATAGTTCTTTGTTTGTTTTC
The DNA here is from genome assembly GCA_004027715.1 of Plecturocebus donacophilus. Taxonomy (NCBI): domain Eukaryota; kingdom Metazoa; phylum Chordata; class Mammalia; order Primates; family Pitheciidae; genus Plecturocebus; species Plecturocebus donacophilus. The sequence continues at coordinate 174,372 of PVKP010000480.1, forward strand.
ATGTTTAGTAATTTTTTGAGAATGACTGCTCATTTTCTGTAGATAATTAATTTTTATAGTTATTTACAAAATGGATGAATTATTTACAAAAATAATGAAAGTATTTTTTTAGACTTAGCTTTGCTTTTATAAATTGGTTAAGAAAACAATATGATTAGTACAATTTAATACCAAAGAAGTTAAGTCTTAAGGTTTTTTTTTTGCTTATTTACTTCTGTTTGTATTCCCTGGAATGAAGAATCACGTTTTCTTCAACTTGACATTACAATATATATATTTTTTATTTCTCTGCAAAGTGCCAAAGAAATACTTCTTAAAGTTTTATTTCAATAGATTATTTCTAGTTTATCATCAAATGTATGCATTTTGGGCATCAGTCTCATGTGGGCAGAATCTTGACCTTCTTGATTCCCCAGCTTCATTAAGCCCTATTTTTTTCTTCTTCTTCTTCCTATAGCTCTCTAACATAGGCGACCTACAGTTTCAATTATCCAGGATTGGCAAATTACCTGACAACATGGTTTCACTCTTCTCATTTCTTTCTGGAGTCCTACGTTCACTTACATTTAATCCGATAATTCTTCATTATCCTTGGGGATTTTAACATTTTTATTATTTTTCCTGATGTTTTTATTTTCAGCAAGAAGTTTGGTTTGACCATGAAGGAAGCCATATTACCAGAAATAAACATCTAGTCCCATTTTTATATGCACATTTTTACAGAAGAAATTTTGATTGTAGTGCTATTTCCTCACACCCAAGTTTTGCTATAGTACCACATTGCCACTCCAACTGCATATTTGACAAATCATATGTTGATATATTTTCTGAAATATGTTCTTCCCTTTTCAATGTACATATTTTATCCTCTACTAGTTCTCTTATCTCTCTAAAAATAGACAGAAAACACAGGCAATAACAGAAAGCTCCATTGCTCTGCACTGTAACCAGCAATCTAAGCACAACTAAGGTAAAGACACTAGGATGCGGATTTAGTTCAATTAAAGATATATGTCTAAAAATGTCAATCTATTTAAAGTGATAGATGTAGTATAAGGACACTTTTATCAAATTATCTGATTCTATAATCATAAAATATAGGGTCCTCTTTTTTACTAGGTGAGTAATCTCTATATTTGAAGTTCTGATCCACCATTCCATAATGCCTTACCAGATTTTAATTAGTTCATGTTTATTGCCTTTGAAAATGAAAGACATTATGTACATGCACACAGTTTATAAAGCAAGAGATTTTCTTTGGTGTTTGGTTTATCTGATTTTTATCTACATGAAACAAATTAGAGATCAGTGGCAAATTTCCATTTCTGTTGATGTTATGTGAATAAAATCTCAAGTAAGTTAGTACTCTGAAGAAACTATAGACAGAAAAAAAAAAGAGCAAGGCATTGGGCTGTAATTCTCTCAGATGGGTATTCTCACATTGCTTTATACATTTTTTCTGTAAGTTAATCTTTCTAGGGAAGTAAGATTTTACAAGGAATCATGTGCATGACTTAAATATATTATAGATTACTATAATTTTGAAGTTACTCAAAGGCAGTTCCTAATGATTATTTTTACCCATGCTGCTTTTGATTAATATAAAAATCTTAGACTGTTGCACATAAAGTTTTATTCCCCTGTTAAATGTTATTTAAATTGAAGGTACATAGAACCAAAATAAAACAATAGTTTTAGGTACGTATTTTTAAATGATACATGGGTTTCCTGAATTTCTGATGCTACTTTTTGAGTACCACATCCCTTTCCACACTGTAAGACTAATTATAGTGTATATTCAGCTGATGGAACTTCCTGTGGGTATTAGTTAAAATAGTGGCCTTGTTCATATATTTACAATTTTGGTTTCAAAATTATCCTATTAAATAATTGAATAAACGTCAGCCTTCATGAATCTACTGAAGTTCTGTCCTCTTTCATGTACGGTCTAGCATAGTGCTGCCATTTCACACATCTAGTATCAAATAAGATGAAAAAGGACATGAAAATAGAAAATAGTTAACAAAATTAAATATTAAAAATGATTGAAAAATCTGACCAGTATGTTTGGAATAATTGCTTAAAATCAGCTTTATTTGAATAATACTTTTTGACACCTAACAGGCACTTTGCTATCTCTTTATGAAAAATGGGACTTTTTCACAAACTAGACTTAAACAGAAACTTACCCTGTTAGACTTAATCACTCTATATAAGTTATGAAAAAAAAGTATTGTATATATTAGTATGTAATTTTCCCCCTCCTGCCTTCAAACTGGATAAAGATCCAAATTATAATTTTTTCTAAGTAAGATCATTCTCAATTCCACTAATATTTTTATCTGGCATATAAGAAACCCAAGAGAGACCTCCAGAGAAAAGTAAGAGTTCTTATTTCTAGAGGGCTGAACAGAAACTGGAATATAAAAACTGGAGTACCTGAGTGGAAGAAATCCTGTCCTTAAAACTTGGGAAACCAACTGTATGCAAAATAAGGAGCAACTTCAGGCCAAGAATGGGATATATTGGTGCTATAATAATAATGAATACCTAAGTATGTAATAAATAGATTAATGCTTTTTAGCATAGTGCTAGAATAATATCATCTACCAGTCTCTTTGTTTTTAGACATAGTCCATTTTTCCTTGAAAGGTTCCATTACTGGCCTATTTACAGTCCGTATGGGACATTAGACACAATTGGATTATATTTTTTTTGTGAGTTTTGTCAAGTTCTGTATGTTGGCATCATCACCACTGTCATCCTCAACTCCAGTCCACTAGATACTCCCTGCAATTGTTGTCTGCACGTGTCATTTCCTGACAGCCTGACTTTGCTTTTGTGTGGCCTACAGTAAAGCCCAAGAGAGAATATCTAGAAAAGTAGAGCATAGGCTTCATGGGCCTTCTAAGTATTCAGGGTTTTATAGTACTGTGGGGATTTCTCCCTAAGGTCTACCTAGCATGGAATTCAAAATGATGTGGCATGAATTTTATAAGGACAAAATCAAAATTTAAATTAATCATGAAATTAGAAGGATGAGGAAGTGCAGCTTTATGAGAGCTCAACAACCACCAAGTACTTTCTTCAGTTATTATAATGAAATCCAAAAAGCGTTTCTGTGGACTTCAATGCCTTATGTGAATCTGGCCCTTGCTGACCTATGAGAACCTGTCATCACATCCCACCCTTTCCTTCAATTACTGTATACCAGACAATGAATCTCTCCATTTCTCTAGCTCCTGAGCTCTTTTCTCTTTAAGGTCTTTGCTGCTCTATCTTCCATAGTTTTTCCTTAGATTTCCATTTATCTGATTCCTAAACATTCAGATCACTGCCTAGCTACTCTCTCATTAGAATAAACTTCTCTTACTACCTGCTCTGCTAGTCCTTCCCTGTCACGTTAAATATGGATACAGTAGGTTATAAAGTACATTTCCATTAAAAGTGTCATGGAAAGAAATGAATAACAAAATGATAATCCTCCCAAGAGTTTTCTTTCTGTGTATGTTTTGAGCTTTTCTTATAGTAAAATCCATAAACAAAGGGACATAAGCAAACTTTCAAAAAGTATTTTATCAAAATGTCAAATAATTTTGGATTAATTTATTATAAAGTTTTGTAGTCTATATGAATACATATGTATATAATATATGTTCTTCCTAATATGAACTACATAAATTTACTCATAAATATACCTTGGTTTTATACATTAAAACAAATCTCTTACAGTAATATATTCAACATTATACTACAATTCTGCTAATACAAAACATATTGTGTATGATTTAAAATGAACAATTGCAGTGCATGGATTGAGTTGGTAACACAATAAAGGAAATCATCAAGTGTCAAAAATATAATAAGAAAAGTGTAAACCTGAGAAGTAAGCAAGCCCCAGAGCAGATGGCTGCCTAAAGGCATCTGATATTCTCCAGTGTTCTCAGACTTTGGCTGTAAAAAGATGGGATTCACTGTAAAAGAAGTTAAGACCCCTGTAGAAAATCAACAACTTGAATGGGAACAACTCCAAGTGAAATTCTGGACTAGCAAAGCAATAAACAAGAAATGAGGAGGAGCAAGGAAATATTCCTGTCTCCAGCTATTAAAAAAAATGTAAAAGAAAACTCCAACAAAGGTTTGGAACTTGGATTCAAACTGCTGACATGGCCAGAGGGGAAAAAAGACTAGACATTATTTAAAGTACACCTAGATGATAAGGGCTCTGGGTACCTAGTAGAAGCTAAACTAAATCTTCTCTATGAAATACTCCACAACCTAGACCTCAAAGAAATCCCTTACAGTTTCAGTGAGTATAATCTCAAAATCCAAACCACCACAAACACACAATAAACCAAAAAAAAATTAGAAACTCTCAAGTGAAAATACAAACATACTTGTGATATTGCAGTTATTGTATGAAAACATAAAATAAGAATATATGTTTAGAGAAATAAAAAGTGAATAAAATTATGAGTAATATCAAAGTCTATCACAAGAGTAATTTGAAAATTACAAATATTCAATGAAAATTAAAGGATCAATGAAAGAATTAAAAGGAAGATTAGACATAGATTAAGAATTACTGAAACAGAAATTAAAGTAAAAGTAAAATTTCATCAAGAATTCAGCCTGAATTACTAAAAACAGTTGGAAGAGAAATATTGAACAAATCATATAAGTTAACAGCATAGTTAAATCAATTTTTATGTTATTTGGGAAAATAGTACATATACCAAATAATTATAAACTCTGTTCATTTAATGTACATTATATAATTAGGAAAACCACTCTACAGAAATGTCACATATAACATCTGTATTTGGAAACTTTGGTGAAGGAGAAATGAAGGAAAAATCAAGTACGAATAAACAAACTTGAAACCTGAATCTGTCCAAAACAAAGCAGGAATTACTTTATCCTTTTAATTTTATTTGTGGAGGCAGGGTCTTGCTCTGTTGCCCAGGCTGGAGTGCAGTGATGCAGTTGTGGCTCACGGTGATGTCAACCTCCTGGGCTCAAGTGATCCTGCTGTCTCAGCACTGCCCCCGCAATAGCTGGGACTACAGGTGTGCATCACCACGCTCGGCTCATTTTAAAAACAATACCTTGTAGAAATGGGATATTGCTATGTTGCTCAGGCTGGTCTTGAACTTCTGGCTTCAGGCCATCCCTCCTTGGTCTCCCAGAATGCTGGGATTACAGGCATGAGACACCATACCCAACTAGGAACACTTTGCTAATGCATGAAGTAAATTCAAATTAAAAAGAAAACCAATTATATTGAAACACTCTATTAGCTACCAACTCCCTATGGGTTTGTCATTCTTAAGTTAAGAATTCCTGTAAATCTCAGCCAGTGAAATCAAGAAAAATAATAAAACGATAAAATGATTTGAAAAGAAGACAGAACATGTCTACAAGTGATAACTAAGAGTACCTAGTGAAAATTTATTTGCATTGGTACGATTTAACAAAGATGCTAGATTTTCAAAAATTAATACCTAGATTTAAAACATTAATACACAAATGAAGCTGGTACCTGAATACTATGTTAGCATATGTAGTCAATACATTGCAGAAATGTAGTATATATAATAGGAACAAACATATCATGTATGGAAAAAGCAGCATAATATGAAGCATGGAAGGCTTTTATGGAAATGTTTATAACATTTTAAATGCATGCAACAATGTCTAAACAGAGACACCTATACCATTTTTAATTAGAAGATAGTATTTGTTAAATGTAAATTATCCTGAGAGTGATTTATAATTTTGATTGTTTTCTAATCAAATACCAACAGATATATTTTCTGGATGTTGATACATTAGTTCTAAAATATATCTGTAAGTGGAAAGAACAAGAGAAAGCCAAGACATGACTCAAGAGCACCATGATTGTAGAGCACCATGGGATGTGTGAGAATGAGAGAGAGTGTGTATGTGTATGAGAGAGAGAGGAAGAAAGAAAAAGAGAGGAGAGTTGTCCTTGCAGAATTCCAGATCTTTTAAAAAGTTATACTAATTGAGTGTATGTTTTACGGTTCTGGAAAAAGACAACAAGTTAGGCCAAAATTATAGAACAAAGTTTGCAAACACCATCTCATGGATATAAGAAAACTGACATGAGACAGAGATGGCATTGGCATTGAAGAGCAGTAGGGAAAGGTGAAACTACTGAGTAAGCAGTTGTTGGTGCAATTAATCCAATTAAGTATCCATATGGAAAAGTTTAAAACTGACTGTCTACATTATTCTATATTAAAAAATCAATTCCAGGTAGAATAAAAGATAAATGTCAAAGACAAAACTTTAATAAAAAGAAAATGTAGAAAATAGTCTTTTATTAGGAATTAGACAAGGATTTCTTCAGCAAGATACATTTAGAGTCTATTAAAATAATTGAAAAATTATCAATAAAGAACTTTCATTTATCAAAAGATAATATTAAAAGGGAATACTGAGCCAAAAACTGTAGAATAAGATAGTTGCAATATGTTTAATTGACAAAAGAGTAATTTGTATAATATATAAAGATAAGATATAGATGCAGATAGCTGTATTTTAAGACTCTGTGTTTCTGTGTGCATATACATATATATATGTATAATCAATATATCAAAGATGAATAGCTCAGTAAAGTGGGCCAAAAATATGAAGAGACTTTTATGGAAAATGAAAGATAACCAATAAATATGTAAATATGTTCAACCTGATTAGTAGTGGGGAATTGCTAATTAAAACTACAATGAAATTTTAGTATATATCTAACAGGATTAAGAAAAAAAGTCCTGGAATCTCAAGAACGTCGAGCATCATCGTTGCTCATAGGGTGCTGTGGGAAGCTTCCCTGATAGAGCTGACTCTGCACACACTGATGTTGCAGAACTGCCAGTCCCAGGAATAGATTTCTGGCAGGTTCAGGAAAGATTTATATAAAAACGTGTTTAAATGCACCTTTTCTAAGTAAAAAAAAAAATCCACTAGAATAATGCTATGTCAAATAAGAAAAAAATGAATAGTGGTATATTTACATAATAAAATACTATATAGCAGAGAAAATGAATAAACTGTAGATTCACACTCGAACATGGATGAATTTTCCTCAAATTTTTGTGTGTGAAAAACAATTTTAGAGTTTTTACTACGTTATTTTATTTATATAGTTTCCAATCAAATATATATACATAGATACATAAATTTATATTTCTTATACGTACATATACACAAAAACAGACACTTAACTAAAACCATGAAAAAGCGAAGATTACCTAACACAATATTTAGGATAATGGTTATCTTTGCTAGGAAGAGAGGAGAATGCATCACAAGGACAGTCACAAAGATAAACACAGGGCCTTCAAGTATTGATACTTTATTTGTAAAATGGACGTGTAGTTATATAGTCAATACAATTTAGTCTTTCATCATTTTGTATATCTCAGTGATATTCTTTTGTATGTATGAAAATAGAACTGAAAAACATACAGTAGAAGAAGACTGTAGCCATTGCAACTCTAACGTTAGCAATATTATAGTACACAGCATGAGCATCATGAGGATGTAGAACTTTACCTGGGCAGATTAATTCTGTTTTCTGTCAATTTTAAAAACTAATTAGCTGAAATAATGAAAATTTGCTTTAGGAGATGTTGCAACTCTTTTTAAATTTGGTTTCTAAACCACCTTTGTCTTCCTTTAGCATAAATGAATGTTAAGGATTATGCTTATGGTTTCCTGAAGAAAATATGGGACAAAAAAAAATACTGTCTCGTTTCATTGTGTTTTGTATTGTTGTTGTTGTTATTTGAGATGGAGTCTGGCTTTGTTGCCCAGCTAATTTTTGTATTTGTAGTAAAGATGGGATTTCCCCATCTTGGCCAGGCTGGTTTTGAACTCCTGACCTCATGATCCACCTGCCTTGGCCTCTCAAAATACTAGAATTATAGGCCTGAGCCACTACACCCAGCACTCATCTTTTTATTACCTATGTAACAAGCTCTATCAGGCCCTGAACAAGTTATTCATTCATTCATTTTTATTCACTTGTTAATGTAAAATATGCTATTGATATCTACTCTGCTGCAGGTACCATCCCAGTGACTGTGGGTACAACAATGGATAAAGCATGAATTTGCCTGGACATAGCTCACAGCTGACCAGAGCAGGAGAACCTTGGTCCCATTAGTAAGTGGTATCTGAGATTATACTTGGTTCCTTAGTCTTGGTTTACTTTTTAATTTCACTATGTGTTTGAAATCTAGCCTATATCTTTAACTCTCAATGTCTTTATTGGTATCCCGAAAACCCGATTGTCAAGAGTTGTTTGTCACTGCCTCATCTGGAAATGAGGAACATCAGAGGAGACCTTTTCAAACGTATGCCCACAATCCCTAAATGTTTCTGTGCCCAAGACTTTCTGCTGTTGTGCCCTCACCTTTTGTTTAGGAGTCTCCAGGATACAGCTAGGGACTTTCTATATTGGTCTGATAGTTGGGAATTCTCACTAAAGCCAGGCCATTTTGATTTACAGGGTCTTTTTTGTGTTTTTGCTTCATTTCCTTCAAAGTCTAAAACCCTGAAAACGTAGCATGCCTCAGCATTTAACCCCAGGGTTTGTAAGATTGTCTTTCTCTTAACTGCTGCAGCAAGCAAAATGCCATTGAGCGAATAGTCTGTGGGCAGTCCCTGAGTTAGCTTAGCTTTGGGATGCTCTTGGGCCCTGTGTGAAGTCTTGTGCAGAGGAATCTCTGGGGAATCTTCCTCAGCCTGTGGTTACTTAAAGTTTCATTTTAAAAGAAAATGATTCTCAGCTGAACAAACAGAATAGAAGGCAGCTGACTTGACTAAGGGAAGCTGAGATAACTGACTTTGACCATGTGGGCTTTATTCTTCTTACCATGTTGTGAGGCTGGAGACTTCTGGGTTCTGTGGTTAAACTGCTAGCCTGGCATTATTAAGATCCAGAATTCGTGTGTTCCTCCCTTTCACAGGTGAATTAAAGGGGGAAAAAATTTCCCTAGGGAGAAAATGGACAGTTGTTACAGAAAATTATAGTGAAATTATAGTGAAAGGCTATCTCCATCATATTTATATGTGTGTGTATGTGTGTGTGTGTGTGTGTGTGTGTGTATACATTTAATAATAAATGAAATCCAAAAAGGAGGGAGTCATCACAATATTATTTAATAATAGTATTTTTAGTAAAATATAAACAACTTTTACAAACAAAGCGGCAGTACTTTAAAAAGAGAATATCTGAAATCACAAATACAAACTTTATTTTTACACATATTTGTAAGCTTTTGTGTCTTTGAGGCCTTCAGTTAGATACTATGGAGCATACAGTGATAAACTAGAAATGGGTTCTGCCCTCAAAAGAATGGCATTTATGGAGAATAGAGATGATGTGTACAAAAATATCTAAAATACAATACATAAAAGGGTAAGCACTCTAATAGAGGAGTTAACACAATTTTCTTAGCTGATAATGAAGTTTTCACTCACAGCTATCTAAGCAAAAAAATAAATATCCTTCAAATAATTAAAGAATATAGGGGTTGAGAAATAGTAAGTAATAGAGGTTTTTTTAGGATAATAGTGATAATTATCACATAGGGACTGAAATCTGAGACTACTATAGACTTTATGTGACTACTGATAGAGCTGAAGGTTTTTGATTGTATATGTTATTTGTATGGGGGTATGTCATAATTATAACTTCTTTCTTGAAAGCTTAACTGGCCATTGCATCCATATTAGAAATGGTAGGCAAAATGAAGTGGGAGACCATGAAAAAAGTTATTAAATAGAGATATGAGGTCAGAAAATATGAATATATCTATGACAAAGAACAATTGGAATAAATATAAATGATATTTCAGCCAAAGACTGTACTAGACTTGACAAAATAATAAATATGAGAGGTTTAAAAGTGAATTAAGAGAATTAATGTAGCAGATATTTTGAGTGCTTGTTATTTCAGACAATGTGTTTTGTGTTCTTTGATTAAAGAATTTATAATTTAAGTATAGTAATGGTAGTATCACCATTAACAATAGATAAAATTGTCTTTGAAGGTAATCAGTCTAGCACAAATTGAGCTTGACATGGTAGAGACATTAAGAAAATCAATGTCAAAAGGTATTTGTAAATTTGGGAGGGGGTAGGTGGAGAACACAAAAGATAAAATGAAAATGTCGGTAGAAATTCATAATCAAAAAGTGATATATGAAACTGTAGAGACTAATTGAAAAAAACAGAGAAAAGAAAGCTTTTCCTACATCATTATCTACATTCAACGTTGTTAGAAGTGAAACAGATGTTAATAAGAGAGACAAGAAGACTTAGGGGAGAAGTGATGCGATAAAAGTTATTTCAATGTCTTAGTGACTGAGAAAAGGCAGAATTTCAACAGGTAGGTGTAATAACAAAGCCAAAATTGCATAGCTCATTACATAAATTGGCCTACAGGAGAGAGCAAGAATGCACTTATCAGCAACACTTCGTAATATCAGTTTGTGTATAAGGCAGGAGAAATAAAAATGCAATAGTTTCATAACACACCATGATACAAAAGAATAGGTGATATCTACAGGATTTTCAAAAAATGTTAAGGCACAAGAACAGATTACACTATGATGGTTGGTCCAAGGGAAATAACTTTTTGTGAGTTTTTTTTCTATAATTTCATCCTGTATAAAGAAGACATATATATGTAAAAGGATATATATAGAGAGAAAGAAATAGAGCCAGCCACAGTAGTTATTTGTTGTCTTTTTGACATTTAATACTGTTTTACAAAATCCTAAACAGTTTGTATTTGAAAATTAACCCTTTCTTCTTGGTCTGTGTGACCATGGTACAGTTGACTTCATACTCCCTTGCTCACTCATCTTCCTTAATTCTAGGCTTCATGAATTCAGACCTGATCCACTTAAGCACTTCCTTCAACTGGTGAGAGAGATTGATTTAGAAACATCATACGATTGAAAGACTATTGTATCAGAGTTACTGAGATACCATTTCAGAGGGTTTTTGTTTTGTTTTGTTTTGTTTTGTTTGTGCTAACAATGGAATGGATTCCTATTCTTTCCTTAGATATTGTAATGAATTGAAATAATACAAACTTTATGGTGACCTGTCTCTGGAAAACTGAGAATGAAGTCAGTGCAGCAGAATGCACAGCGTAACACAGTCCTCATGGCAGCATTTGGTCCTTTCTATCTAGCCATTCCTAAAGCCAATTTTACTTGGGGGATTTTTCACTTAAATTTGTCTATACATTCTTGTAATTTTAATGTGGGTTTCTAACCACTTGCTACTGAAAGGATCTTAAATAGTATTCTAGTTTCATGGAGGTGAGGGAAATGGATTACAGTGGAGTATGGATTTTAAAAGACTGGGGAAAAATTTATCTTGATCAGAAGAAAAATAAGAATTTATAATTTATATCTATCTTCTAGAAAATGAGAGACTGAAGATGGTAGCATTAGAAGTCTTTCCCTGATAGATTATGAGACAATCAGTACTGCTAAAGACAAAGGAGGTGCAAATTCAACTAGGAATTTGCAATATATGGGAAAGTGTTGAGTCAGTTACTGTACAAACAAGAGCTAACAAAAAATAATAAATAATTGCTTAGTTACGGTAGCGCATGGTTGAATTGGCTCTTTGATTTGGTACAAATTAGGTCAATAAAATACTCGGAAGCTCAGAAGTAAGGATTAAAAATCAAGCACTGAGGCTTTTTTCATGCATCAAGATTGATAGATTCTTGGATAGAAAAATAGGATATTTTGAGATGTAGATCAGTAACATGACTGGCATGAAATTCAGGTCTATAAGGAGACATGTGTAGCCAAAGAGTGGTAAATACTCAGTATAAGAAAAGTGAGAAATCAAAGTACAAGTAATCAGAGTACAGGAGGAAGTTCTCACTAGAAGAAGATGCAGTGTAAGAAGTGGTTTTCAGAGTAGAGGATTTTAAGCTTCCAATACTTGAAAATTGAATAAGACTGCATGATGATTTGGGTTGAAGCTCTCTACCGGGTAGCTAAAATAGAGATGAAGTTTCTCAGATGAGAACTTACAAAACAATGTCAATAGACTTAAAAGAATACTAAGTAGGAGATGGAATTTGTCAAGAAAAATAGCGGATGATTAGTGTAAACAATGTGTGTAAGCCATAGGTTATTGAAGAGGTTAAGACAGGGCTGTCAAGATTGGAAGCTACTGGATTTATCTTAGGTTGGAAAGAAGGTGTTATAAGATGATAGAATGCATTTCAAAATACAGGAATGATTTTGATGCAATGGTTATCTGAATGAGACAGTGATCAACAACCATATTTTTCTGTGTTAAAATGTATCCAGGATTTGTTTTAAGCAGGTAAGACATGCACACATAAAAGTGATTGCCATAAAAGAAGACGTTTATACTACAGATCCCTAGAAAGAGGAGACACACCATGAAGGGTCACATGGGAAGGAAGAGGGTCATTCAGGAGACAAAGGAGCAAGAGGAACGTGGCCCAGAACCTTTATTGTGGCATTTACAGCAAGAAATGTCAAGGCAGGGCAGATAGGCTAAAGTTTAAAATTAGACTGTTTGATTAATTTCAGAGGGTTCTAAGTTACGGGGGTACTTCTGATTTTTCAGGTAACTGGCCCAAGGGTGATTTGGGGCAGGGGAATTATTGGCTTGATGTGTGAAAGTTTGATAAAGGAGGGGGCTGGGGGTATGGGCTCTGGATTGGGTGGTTTGTAATCCAAAGCAGCCCTTGCAGGGGTGTTCTATGCTATTTCTAGGAATTAGCTAGCCCTGGGAGGGGCAGTTTCTCTGGGAATCATGGCACCAAATGTTAGAGCATCAAGAATATAGAAAATAGGAAAATATAGTGAATACACTTTCTCTTCCAAGTTGCTATGGAGAATAGAGGAAGTAGCTAATTACATATTTCCTTTCATTAGCTAATTTAATTCTGAATGTAAGTTTATAAACATTAAGATTTGATTAATTTTTCTTGAAGCAAATACTAAAATGAAAACGTTTCATTTATGAAATTAATGATAACATTACTCATTATTTTGAATACTTACCAGCTACTATGGTAAAAACATTATACACTTTATAATCATCAGGAAAATCATAATGACATAATTACTATTAATATGTATGTTTATGCCTAAGGAAGCTGAGGCTTAGATAGTTTAATTGTGCACGTTCACTGGGATATAAATGCAAGTCTGTCTAGATTTAAAAAAATGTTTTCTTAGGAAGTCACCCATTCAATTTCATATCATTCATTGGAGGCACACATTATGATAAAAAGAGTATAGAAGATGGTATCCACCTCAGTGGTTTCTGATTTGCTTAGGATTTAACCAAATTTCATTAGTTTTTCACTCTGAATAAAAGCAATCCTTACAGTGATACATGGCATGCAGTCTATCTAGTTTTATTATTAACATGACAGTGGCATGTAATTTTTTAAAAACCAGCGTAACGCGAAGTGTACGGGGCAATAAATCTCAAGTCTCCAGAGCAACATTTTTCTGCCACCCCTTCCTTCATACATAAAGAGATGTGGGACTACTGCCAGAGAAATATAATAAAATGTAAGAACAGTTATGAATGAAATACAATCAGAGGCCGGCAATCTGCTTCTTTGCTAGCTTGCTTTATTTCTTCCTTGAGGATTCTATTTCTTCCTCTCCTTTACCATGATATTCCATTTCCCTTGCTTTCATTTTCCTACTTTTGCCACTATTTATAACATTTGCCCTTTCCCATTTATTCTCTTTTATGTGTTTTCTTTTTTGTTGAAGTAAAAAAAAAAATTCCATGACTTCATTCCTATGTGTAGTCAGGCTCAGTGTTTGCTTTTTCTTTTGCATTTTATTACTTTTTTTATGCTGGATATTAATTTTTTTCCTGTGTCTCTTACCTGCATTTACTTCATATTAATACTTTGATCTTACTTCTAGGTTTTATGGAACAGTTTCCTATGGACTTTAATGTCTAGAGGTTTTTTATTTTTTCTCTTACCAAAGCAAGTCATAACTTACAGGATAAGAGATCAGAATCCCTGAGTCTAAAGAACAGTGCCAAAAGTTTATTGAAAGGGTTCACTCTTTAACTCTTTTACTTACATAGGCAAATATATATTTATTCATTTACTCTTTCTTTTGTCTCTGGATCCATCCTTCCACCCTATCACCAAGTATTTATTGGACACTCATTTATTCACCCAGTTAATGACCATTTATAGAGCACCTATGACGTACCAGGAGTCAGTGGCAAATGCAGGGATAGGGAGAAGCAAAAGGTAAGAGATGCATTGCCATTAGGTAATTCAAAAAGAATGTTAAGTCAGTTGGCAGTCTTTTTTATCATACTCATGTATCAAGATTTCTAAAGGATGACAGGGATGATCCTTCCCATGGAGGCTGTTCACTTCCACCACTTTGCATCTTCCCATTGGTATGGCACTTTCCAGTACACAGCACAACAGATAAAAATTCCTGGCCTCTCGAAGGTTATATTCTAGATAAAAGTATGTATATGTGTGTGTGTGCACATATATAATTGAAAATTATATCAATTTAATTGAGGAGATAATTATACATTCAAGAACTAAGGACAAGTTGAGGGTTGTACTATGTATGTGAAGCCACAAATCAGTAGAATAGAAGTTGATGATATATCCATTAAGCCATTATCTGTTGATAGCCATGACTAGGATTAATTAGATTTCGTATATGCCTTCTTGTTACAGAACTAAACAGGGGTCCACTCACCTGGCATTGTAAGACCAGAAATGTACACCAAGGTTTGCAGCTATAGAAAGGAATGTGCTGGTTTTTAGGTCTTAAGCAAGGAGGATTAGGCAGCTAATGCTTAAGTGCCAAACTCCACAGTGCCTTGTAGATAAAGCTTTCTAAAGGCAGAGGTAAATTGTAAAAAAAGGAGAAGTTACAGGCAAAATCATAAATCAATGTATGGAGATTACATATTGGTTTTTGCTTAAATGGCCTGAGCATCTAGAAGCAAAGGCTTACAGGTCATAGGAAGATTCAAGGGTTTTTTGATTTGCAATTGGTTAAGGAAGAGAAGCTTTACTTAAAAATTTGGGATCGGCAGAAAAGCATGTTAGCTCCAGCTCATGGTATGACTTTCTCCAGGCTTCTTAGGAAGAAATTCAGAACAAGGAATGGAAGTCGAAGTTCAGTCCTCACTTTCCCGTTATCTGAGGTCTGCATGCTGGTGGGTCAAGTTTGTGAGTGTCTGGGTTTCTAACTGAGAGCTATATGTTAAAATGTTATCTTTAGTTTCTATAGGAGAACCGAACATCCCCAGGATTCCAGCTTCCTTGGCTATTGCTTTTTGCTACTGTTACCTTCTAGCTTATCAAGGTCTTATTTACTTCTTAAATTTAGCTAGGTTCCTGGAATTTCCTTTGAAGGAACTCAAGATTTTTCTTTATTTCCATGTTTGGGGGACCAGGCAGGCCCCTAAGAGGGGGTCTTACATGCAGTCGAGCATCATAATTACCTAGGGGTGTTTTTACAAATAGAGGTGTCCTATCCCCATTCAGAGAAATTCTAATTCCAATGTTCTGTTGTATGACCCAAGTGTATATATTTTATAAATTCCTCAGATAATTTGAATGGGCAATCAGTGCTGAGAAACACATACTACATGACCCATAAAGATCATGAAAAGGAAGTTAAACTAGATGTTACAGGTTTGTGTCCTCCAACATAAAATATTCCTATACCTCAGAATGTAAAAATGTGACCTTATTTAATAATAGAATCATTGCAGATGTAATTAGTTAAGCTAAAATGGGAACTACTGGTGTAGGCTGGACCCTAAATTCAATATGACTGATGTCTTCATAAGATGATGTGGAGACATACAGAGAGAATGCCAGGTGATGACAGAGACAAGGGTTGGAGTGATGCAGCTGCAGGCAGTGAACACCTGCCACCATCCCAAGCTAGGAAAAGGCAAGAAAGGCTTCTACTCACAGCGTCAGAGAGTAGGGCCCTGAAGTACCTGGATTTCAGAGTTCTCCATAACTGCAGGATAAAAATGTACGGTGTTTTAAGGTACACTATTTGTGTTACTTTTTCACAGCAGCCCTAGGCAATGAATACAGATTTCATCATCTGATTTTTATTGTGAATTTATGGTGCTCAAGCTAGGAGCTATCTTTGCTTTGAACAGTATTTGCATCTGTGTCACCTATAATTAGCCCTGTTGAAGGAGAACAATATACAGTGTTGGACCATCAGGGGAAAAAATGTCAAGAAAGAGAGTTCTAAAGAAAACAGATCTTGACCTCTCCACCCATACAAACTTTATTTCTATGCAAACACGGAGGTTTCCTCGAATGTTGCCAGGCAGTTACTAAATTGCTGATAGCTTAAGATCACTTGGTAGGAGTATTTAAGCTATGGAGATCTGCAGATGCAAAACAGTCAGGCTTTTGTTGTTGTTTTTCCAAACAGTGTTCATCAGCATACTACTATGGGATGATGAGTCGTGTGAATGTGAAATATTAAATGTAAAAAAAAAAAGATAAAAATGATGGGAAAGTTAATGAGCTTTCTTGAGCATGACAGGATGATAGGAAAGCATGAAATGTAAACATCTTCCCTGTAAACAGAGGAAAACATAATGCTACACAGCATCTCAAAGGAAAGTGAATATGGGTTCAGGTTTTGACTAAGCGGTTGAACTCGCATGGCTGCTGGCTTCCACTCCCAAGTTCTGCTTCAGAGGAATCAGTAGGGAAAAGGCAGAAAACTGTGTCAATCCTCCGGGAGACTGGAGGTTTTAAATTGGTGTGTGGGTAGCAGGAGGCAGTTAAGCACTGCTGAGCTTTAAGTGCAGTGAGGATTATTGCAGTTCTGCTCTTACTTTTTCAAGGACATTTCCTGGAGGCAGATAATGCCCGTACCACACAGCTGTGTCCACGCGTGTTAGGAATAACCATCAAAGAATCCTAGGGCTCAGTGACTTCAGTCAGTTGCTTCTCCATTTCCCATCTCTTCCCTTTCAAAACTCCAGAGATTAGGGACTATATTCCAAGTACTTAATGAACACTTCTTGGGCTGAGAAGGATAAATAATTGATAAAAGTGTTTGTTTTATAAGAAAAGGAATGATTGAGTCTGGTTTTCTTAGATGGCTTTTCCCTTGGGCTTTTCTACTCCACATCTTCTGGATTTATCAATCTGACAAATACTGGAGTTTTGGTCTTCCTTAATTCTCACTGCCTGAAGAAAAAAAAAAGCGAATATTCTGAGGAAATTGAGTTCACAGATCAAAATAACAAGACATTTAGGAGGAAAAAAACAATTTCAAAGTGTCATTTTAATATGAGAACATGATAAAAACCATATTAGAAATGCACAGTATCGGAAGTATTGTAACTGAGAATTTCATTAAATTTTTGAATGCAAAACTTAAATCAGGAGAGGAAGTGTGAAAGACCAAGACATATGAAAAGGTGCTGATTTATGTTTTATTAGAAGAGGAATACAATTATCAATTTAAGAAAGAATTAAAATAAACATTGTAAAAATAATATAATACAAAAATAAGACAGTAACAGCTCTAAGTAAGCCAATAGTTACGATAAATATATATGGACAACCTTAACAGTTCAAAGACAAATTCTGAAAGATCGAGAATAACAACCAAAATTTTGCTATATGCTGATTACGAAAGAAACATGAGAATGAGCGGAAATTGGTAGAGAAAATAAAGACATTTCATGTTTTCTATTTCATTTCACAGAGTAGCACAAATAAATTGTCATATTGATATTAGATAAAATATACTTTAAGACAAAATTATTTAGGGTAGTGGCACTAATGATGCAGTTTCAATTTACCAAGAATATATAGCTATTATTAATGAAATAATAGTGAAATCTATTGAGACCAGGTTCTGGGGTGTAGGAGAGGCTCAGCTCCTCAATAGGATATGTTCTTCCAGGCTCTTGGTCCCTCACCCAAGACTTGGGGAGAGGACCCTGCCAGGTGTGGTGCCTCATTTAAGTAAATAGTGGACCCCAAAGAGTTTTGCAGAAAGTGATTTATTCAGGCAGAGAGAGAAAAAGGAGAAAGAAATAGAGAGCAGCTTCCATGATCTCATAGAAGGGGTTCCAGAAATGGAGTCCTCCCAGATGTGGGAGAAGGGGACTTTTAACCTGGGAGTAATTCCCACGCTATTCAAGTTTTCTGTCCTATGAAAGGAGTTCCTTTAACTTCTGCTGGACTGATTATCCTTGATTGTCTTCCCGCATTAAACAAAGACCTCTAAGCTCCCAGATGAAGACGTGGAAGAAGGCCGGTCGGGCATGTCACTGGGAAGTTCTAGCCCTTGAAACTACGTCCCCTTGCGGACTCGGGGAGAGAATACATTCTCTCACTTTAAACAGAGAAATACCAAGCTAAATTTGTAAATTCACAATTTTAGCAGTAGATTGAACATATATCTATTGTTTACTAACAGTAAAAAAATATAAATGACAAAGGGATATATAAATATTTACAACAAAATCAATAAACTTGCCCATAATCAATAAATTAATGGATATATGTAGAGTTCTATGTATAATAATTAATGAAATACATTTTTCAGGCATACATACATAGAGTCTTAGACAATTTCAAAGAAAGATATAAAGATTATCATCTTTGATCACAATACAAATTAGAAGTTAATGACAAAAATACAAATTTTAAATCTCATACATTTGAATAATGTAAAAACATACTGCTAAATAATTTGCAATATAAAAAATTATACAAAGAATGACTGAAACTGAATTATAATGAAAATATTATATATTAAAGCTTGTAGTATATGACAAACCAATTCTTTAAGAAACACATGTATAGCCTACTTAGTTTTTTGGAAAATTTGAGGACTTCTAAATATATAAGCTAAATGGCCATCATAACAAATTAGAAAAATAAAAATAAAACTTAAATTAGCCACTGAAGTAAAAATCTAGCAAAATTCATCAAAATATAAACCAATACCACTGAGATCAATCAAAAGCCTAAGTAGTTGTTTGAAAAAAGAGAGAAAAACTTTTGTCAGCAATGATTAAGAAAAAAAGATAAACATATATAATGATAGTAATAAAGTTGTAACACTAGAAGTAACATGCCAACAATTTTGCCAATTTTGAATGCTTTTGATTAAATTGAAGTTTACAGGAAATGTATCTTACTAGAATTAAGGAGGAAAAAAAGCATGAATAATTCTATATGCATTCAAGTAATTGAAACAGTGCTTAAAATAATCCCACAAGTAAACACTAGGCTCAGAATGTTTTAAAGATGAGTTCTCGCAAATGTTCAAGCACATGATACCAGGTTTATTCAGTCTCTGATAGAAAATTTCAAAGGGGGCCTGACTTCCACTGTCCTCTATGAGGCTGTCATCCACCTGGTATAAAAACTAGAGAAAACTATGTCAGAAAGAAAAATTGCATGTCTATTTCTCTTATGATTTTTTTTCTCCAAAAAAAAAAAAAATCTTAACATATTAAAAAATCAAACACAGCCATGTACAGTAAAAATATTTCACCACTACCATATTGGTTTAATCCCAGGTATACAAAGATGATATAATATTAGATATCCAGAAACTTAATCCAACAAATTAATTAAAGGGAAAAATGGTATAATCTTCTCTGTACAGTTTAAAAAAATTTAAACCCATTTACAAGGAAGATTGTTACCAAATTAATAAGAGGTTTTTCTTAATACAATAAAGGGTATAAGAAATCTTGAGCAGACATCATCCTAAATTAGACACATCTTTAAGAGAAAGATATCCATTATATTAGATACTTATGTCTTGCCCCACATCCTTTTGGCTCTCAGTTTACTAAAGTCGTATTTATGGCATTCAGCTTCTTGGTGTAAACTGATAGCACCTTGCCTCAGTTACAACTCACATTTTTGCTTTCTGCCTTGGAATGTTTCTAAAAGCATGACTTAAGGGACAAGGGAAATCTAAGTGATTTTTATGCATGTGTTTTCTGGGAAGGTGAATGAACTAATACCTCATAGACAATTTTGACCAGGGTGGGGCAGAAGCCAGTGAATTCATTCTCCCCATTCTTTTCTCAAGTGAACAGTTGTGAAGTTCAGTCTACACAGTGTCTTATATAATCTTGATGATACAAATGGCCTCATTTGTCATGAAGCTGAGCAATTAAAAATCAAAATACCCTCTGTATTGCCTTCTTCTCCTTACATATTTTACTCTCATTAGCTTCCTGTCTATCTTCCCTGAAATTTCTCTGCAGTTAAAATCCATGTTTTGTTCTGAGTTAACCCTGGTTAAGACAAATGTTATCACCATTCTATTTAACACTGTATGAAGAGTTCTAGACTTGATTAAAGGCATAGGTATTGGAGAGAAGAAAATAGAAGCTAATGTAGTTGTAGATGTTATAATCTCTCACTTAGAAAATTTAAAAGAAATCATACATACATTATTGAATGTAATGAGAGCATTTAGCCAGCTGGCTGGTTATAAGATTAAAATACAAAAATGAAAAATGTTATATTTTTGTACACTAACAATATATTTTTATATGCCACCTGCTGAATATTAAAGAAAAAATATTACTTACAATAGTAACCAAATATCCAAAACCATGTTTAATAAAATATATTTAAGACTTCTGCAGGAAGACATATAGAGTTTTATGATGAGCTATTAAAGGAAACAAATAGGGACGTGCATGATCTTGGATGACAGGAATTTATATTTTACGGATACTATTCATCAAAAGATCAATATTTAATAAAATTTCAAATAAATTGTAACAAATTTTGGGAACTTTAATTGCTTCTTAAATTTTATGAAAAATTAAGTAAGTATATTCAAGGCATGTCTGAAGAGAAAGTCAAGATGAGAGGGGTATTACTTTATTATATGTTAGAATTCAGTTTGAAGTTAGAGAATTACTTAAAAAAAGTGGGGAAAAAAGGAATGCTTAAAAGTCCAGCTTGAACTTGTGCAATAGTAAAGGTGGTGATAAGTCTGGAATTTACATTAAACATCATATTATAGAATATTTTAAATTCCATACATAAGGAATTTACTGTAAAGCAATGGGAAAAGTTTGGAACATGTCTAATGTGCTGGAATTTTAGCACATGTTTTGTATCATATATTAAGGAGAAAGAAGACTTGAAGCCAGGCTGATAAGTTTTTAAATTGTTAGAAAGTGAATAAGTAATTGCTTTAAGTAGGGTAATAACAATGAATGGGGGGGGGGACCAATGTGCAATTTTAAGAACTAATGTATCGAGACTTGCAAAATAAATATCTTGACAATTTACTGAACAGCTTCTATGTGCCAGTCGTTTGACATACATTATTTATATTATTTTAGTCAAATATATAGAAAAATTTATTTTTAGAGAGGTTTCCAGAAACAGAGGGCTAATAAGTAATTGTTCATAATTTGTATCTTATTTACCCTAAGACTTCTGTTCCTTGCAACAGGCAGTCATTGCGTAAAACTTACTATATAGAATGATTTATAATCCTTTGGATATTTGCTGAACAGTTTACAATAGCAAAGACCTGGAACCAACCCAAATGCCCATCAATGATAGACTGGACAGGGAAAATGTGGCACATATACACCATGGAATATTATGCAGCCATCAAAAACGATGAGTTTGTGTC
>PVKP010000481.1:0-195737 GCA_004027715.1 Plecturocebus donacophilus
CACTGGAGAAAGAGGTAGGGTGGGAAGCAAGGCCAGTCTCATCTTTTTCACATGTTTCTGCCTGCTTTTTGTATTCTGGCAGTGCTGGCAGCAGATTAGATGGTGCCCACCCAGATTAGGTGTGGTCTGCCTCTCTCAGTCCACTGACTCAAATGTTAATCTCCTTTGGCAACACCCTCACAGACACATCCAGGATCAATACTTGGTATCCTTCAATCCAATCAAATTGACACTCAGTTATTAACCATCTCACATCTGAACCAGATTCTTTCCTTTGGGAGTAAATATATGGAAACCTAACTTGGGAAATGATGAGAGTATGTCATGGCTCAGGCAGCTCTTCCCATGAACAAGGGTGGAAAGGCCAAATGCCTGCAGACAACCTTGCCCAAAGGAATGGCGGGCTTGGCCATGTGCGTTATCTTCCTGAGTTTCATAACGTATGGAGAGCCACTTAGGGATTTAGTCTCCTATCTCCCCAACTCTCCAAAAGAAATGATGTTATTGGAAATATTTCTCTCCACCCTGATTAGCGAATATCCTGTCAATCTGAGATTGGCATAAGAAAACTGGAGGGTATTTCTTATTTTTCCAGTAAGGAAAATTATACTGGGACAAATACCCAGTCTTGCCTGACTTTCTAATGGTGTATTGCTCCCTTAAGAAGTGACTGGGTTTGGAGTCTTGGAGGCTTGGGTTCAAATCTTCATTTTTGTAATTTACTAGTGACGTATTCTTTGAGCTTTGGCGTATAAATGAGTCCATGAACTAAACGTAATAATGACTACTTCAAAGGGGTCTTAGGAGAACTACATGAGATTTTTATTAAGTTGCTACCGAATTTTCTGGTGTATCACAGGTACTCTATGGATGAATGTTGTCAGCTATTATCATCATCGTTATTATTATTGGTCATTAATACTATATTCAGTCAAGCTTAAGGGAAACAGGTGGAAATATGGTATGGTGTGATGGTCCTTTAACCAAGCTGAGCAATCTGGAGCATGAGTTACTTCAGGAGTAGGAATGATCAGCCATCGCTGACAAATACGTCATTTCCCATCCAAGAGGCGACCCTGTATAATCTGCCTGGCTGCTATGCAGACTGAAACTCCAGCCTTTATATGACAGATGCGCATTTTTTAGACTAATGGTAAATAACCAAATCCCTTTACAAGCACTGATTCCAACTTAATCAAATAACTGCCATTCCGCCCTTGTTAATCCTCGGCATGTACCCAAATCTAACTTCCCTGGACTTTTATTTTCTGAGATTGATTATTTTCAGCAGATGGATGGGGTGTCTGTGGCAAAGCACTGCTCATTGTACCCACAGTTCATATTTCAGTAGATAAATATACCACATGCTGTAATCCAGGATTCCAGTGGGCACCCAACCCTAGAGGAAGCTTTGAGGATAGAAGTCAATCAACTCTGAGGGAGGGAGAATCATAGACACTGGATTTAGTGTTGTCAGTGAGTGCATTGCTGGGAGACTTCTTTGTTTATTTACTCAGGTATTAGACAAGTGGAGAGTCAGGCTACCCATCTAATTACTTCTCTGCACTAAAACATCATTGAATCTGTACAGAAATAATCTTTAGAAAGAAATAATGCATATGTTCAGTTTTTAACAGTCAAGGATAGATGGTAGAAAGAGGGTGAATGATAGATGCAAGTATATTTTATTTAGAAAAATTCTTAAAATTACACGTAATTTTCAAATGTCCTAGTTTTGATGTCTTTTTCAGGTAGTGTGAGGTTTCTCATTAAAGGAAGCTATGTTGTTGATGTTTCACTCCTGGGCTCAAGTTGGATCCCAAAAAGGGTCCCATGATAATGTTTGTCTCATTCAGTGCCTCATCTTTGTTATCATTGTGGAGAGAGAAAAAAGAATGATTAGGCAAACAATTGTGTGTGCACAAGTACACGTATGTGCACATCAAGGCTACAGACAGTGCACAGGCGTATCCATAAATAAATGCATGGGTTCATTTCCAGCAGATAAATCCTACCAAAATGTAATGTTTTTGATACATAAAAATCTCAAATCTGTGAGTAAACCTCAAGTAACAGAAATACAGGCAAAGGGAATTGAACAGACAACTCACACACACACACACAAAAATACAAACGGCCAACAAATATATGGAGAATGTTCAATGTTAACGGAAACAAAAATTAACGTGACATTCTGTTTTCAATTATCACTGGTGATTTTTAAATGATTTTTAAATGTCAATTTTAAGTTCAGGCTGGCTGCGATGTGATGGCCAGTGGTCTGTTCCTACATTAGTACCTTTTTTAAAAGTTACTATGGCCCAATGATATTACCTGGTAGTTTTCTCCCCAAGTTGTTTATAACTGTTTTCCAGGAAATTATTGGTTCTTCTTGCACATACCCCCTCCCATCAGATAAACTTTAGAATCACTCTTTCAAGTTTCAAAGTATACTTTTGGTGTTTTGATTGAGCAAACATTAACGACATGGATTAACCATAGATTGACTTAGAAAGAAGACACACTTACAATGTTGTCTTCCATCTTCAAAGCTATACTGCTTGTCTGTGTATTTCTTGGACCTTCATCTTTTCATATCATCCAGAACAAGGAACACCTGTGGGTACAGACACTGCAGATGGAGCTCTTGGGAGGGTGACGAGCACATCTTAGTAAATAAATGATTGTTAAATAAATAAATTCATAAATGAAGGAATGATCCAAGCAACAGAAAGTGAACTCATCCCCACTTGCTTACCATCTAGCTTGTGCTTCATCCTGGCCCTCCTGCCCTTCCCGGATCCGGGCACCCTGTGCCCTTCTGTTCCCGCATGTGTCAGGCACTCTTACTCCCCTGAGCCTGAGTACCTGCTGTTGCTTTGGTTAAAGAAATTCCCTTTGCTGCCTCCATCTGCAGCAAACTTCATCTATTTCTTATTTGACTGTCAGGTCATAGGTCATGGTTATTTCCTCCAGGAAGCCTTTACAGATCTTACTCCTAAAACTGAATTTGGCATCCACCACATAGCATCAGTATTTCCCCTTTGATCAAACAAGCACCCCCACCCCTCCCTCCCTCCCTCCTTCCCTTTCTTCCCTCCCTCCCTCCTTCCCTCCTTTCTTTCTCTCTCTTCTTTCTCTCCCTCTTCTCTTTCTTTTCAAAATGGTAAAAATGCCATTTTGTATTCTTGGTGACTTGTCTACTCTCTACCTTGAAGTTGAGTTGGAGACTTATTCTTCTTTCTTATTGCTCCTCTGGATTGCAGCTTTTAAAATTCAAAGCTGCCTAATGGGCTGTTTAGGGGGTAGTGGGACCTCTATCACTAGAGACATTTAAACACCTGATAAGGGTTTGGACTGGATGACTGTTTTCAGGACTGCAATTTGTGATTCTATAGCCCATGTTCTCAGAGCACTTAATAAGGGCAGTTAAATGAAACATTTAGTTTAAACAGTTATCCACTTACAGCATCTATTAGGCTAAATGCATTTTGCATATGTTTAAGATGACTTTTACTATGGTAAATAAAATCTTACCATTTTCCTGATGCTCACAGGAGATTCTGTGACATCAGGTACTGGAAATGCATTTAAGCTCACTCGGCAATTGTTTGGTACTATACCACATATTTTACCAGTCATTTAACTTGATCAATTTTTTAATAAGACAAATATATTGTATAAAGTGACACTGCAATTTAGACAAGGGCACCTAATATTTTACAAACCTCAAATCTGGGGAAGAGAAAGTGCCTTTTTCCCCTTGCTACCCACAGATACAAAAATAAATGCTTTAGTAAGGATTCTGGGCAAGGATTCAGGAAGCCTGAGTCCTAGCTTTGGTTCTTCTATAAGTAAGAAGGACTGAGGGCTTTACATTTTGTTCAGTGTATGGAAATTCAAGGTGCAAAGTAATAGTTTTTAACAGACACCAGGAGCTGGGCCTCTCTTGCACGATGCCATTATAGTAAACCTATGAGGCATCAAGGGGCTATTAAAATAGTTCTCAACCCAGCACAGAGACCCAGCACTGGACAGAACATTCTGACATGCAGATGAATTCAGAGCTTGGGAGAAAACAGGATCTGGGCTCCTGAGAATTGTAATAAAGACGGAAAGCATTTGCCTCCAGCTTCAGGGCTTCTGGTTGAGGTTCTGCTTCCGTCACCTGATATCCCTTCACCATGACATAAGCAAAAAAATTCTTCCCACCTGATGGAGAAATTCACTGATAGTTACTCCATAGCTTTATGGTGGATGCCTCATTTTGACTTCCACTTCAGAAAGCTTCCGTCTGCTCTCTCTTGTTAATTCTGTCTTCTCAGTGGAATCCTGTGTCCCATTTACCTAGAGATAAAAAGGTTCTTTCAAACAAGACAACAATTAAAAATCCAATGAGTCAATCAACCCTCACTCCTTTGCTCAGTTGTTCCTTTTGCCACTTTTGTGAGATTTTGAGTGTGCAGTGGAAAATAAGATTTTTGCAACATGTCCAGGCCTCTGCTGATACCTTTCCCCTCTCTACCTTGTCTAAATTAGATCCCTCCACTTTATGCTGTCACGATGTCCAGCACTTGCCCTTTGCAGTCCTTGACGCATTTGAATGACTGTTTCCTGAATGACTTTCTCACTCTCTCGATGAAAAATCTGTAAAACCAATGATCATGCCTCTCTTGTTTACCATGTTTTATGTTTTATTCACCCAGCAGCCAGCAGAGAGCTTGGAACAGTAGGTACCCAGGAAGTACGTGGTTCAGACACTTATTCTGGTTTCTGTTTCATTTCAGCATACAGCAGTGTTGGGTTAGGTGGGGCTGGTGTAGTCATCTGGTGATGTGGTTTACTAAAGCAATCAATGAGAATGTTCTGATCAAGAAAGACTTCACACTTCTCCCATTGATTTATTGATATCAAGTAAGTGCTGATTCTTTCGGAATTCCTGTCTTATAATTTGCCTGCTAAGGTAAATGTGGATGAAGAAGAAAACTTTATAACAATTATAAAAGAAAAAAAAAAGTACCATGCCTAACATTTATATCCTCTGGACATCCAGTAAGTCTCAGTGGGCTACTGCCAGGTCAGCTTTTCAGTCTCCTAAGAAAATGGAAGAGATTTGGCGTTCAGTTTGAAACAGGTGGAAGAGAGCTTATAGTGGGTTCTTTTATCCCTCTTAAGGTAACTCAATGTGCTACATGTAGCTTGGGTTTGATCTGAAGTATGAATCATTCATTAGGTAAATGGCTTAAAGGGGCTGGATCTAAGTCATGCATGTTGCACTGTGGTTGGTGAAAGTATAAGGTTCTTGATGATGATTGGTGGAAATATATCACCTCTTTTTTGTATCATAACATAATTTTTATTTATTTCTTTTCTCTACCAACCCCCTCTCCTCTTCCCCCTTTCTCCTCCTGGACTGCCTACTCTTTCTTCTTTTTTATTCCCTTTCCCACCTCCTTCCTCCTGAGTTGGCCTTTTCTGGCTGTGTAGGACCAATACCAGGTAATATTCAAAACATGCTCTGAAATGTTCTACAGTTCAGAGACTTGGCCAAATCAGTTTTGGTCATTTTGATCAGGATGGAGGATACTCAGTTTCCAAACTCATAATGCATTACTAGAATAAACCTGTGTGGAGTCCTTTAAATTCCTTAGTTAAATAGCCAGAAACAGACAGTTAGATCTTTCTTCCATTTTTTTTTTTTGTTCAAGTGACTGCAACCACCATGCTAAACTAATTATATCATTTCCTAATTTATTTGGAATGTGTATTTGTAGAGCTATACATGTATACATATCTGTCTATACTTTTAAGGAAAATGAAGTCAATAGTCACCAGTTGTTTTTTTCTTTTTAAGTCAAATAATTCCAAATGCAGTAGACCTTTTCCAAATGCATAAGAACCTGAGAAGGGTGGATTTGCATTCTCTGAGGATCTGATTTTATAGCTCGCTTACTTCATTCAGTTCACCTCCGTCTTGAGGCTTGGATCATTCCTGATAAGGCGCTTGGACAATTGGTTCTGGTTTCAACTTAAGCCTCGTAGCCCTACTTTATTTATTTAGATTTTGTTGTTGTTAAATATTACAGTCTGCTAATGCCAGTTTCTAAGATGAGATTTTTATTTTCTAGGTTTTCTTTCCTTTTCTGTGTTCTATAGCTTGACATGGAAGAGTCCTCCCAAAATATGGACTGTTTTGTGCCACTAGCAAATACACTGATAAATGCTAAAAGTGGCTTGCCATGAATCATTTGATCACAGGATTTTAAGGCACCTCTAGGCATAATGATGGTCTCCCACTGGTCAAGCCTGAGGCATTCTGTTAACATTCTTTTAGAAGATCAAGACACGGAATAGTGTGATTGATATAACCGCTCTAAAATGAAGTTCTTTTGTCATATTAGAAACAAGGGTCTATTTTGGGGGCAGGAACCAAGATAGTCTTACTTGTGTTGTATTCAGCCTTATATAAGATTTTTTGTTTTTTTTTAAAAAACAATAAAGCTATAATGACTCCTTATTTTCTTTCCATATTTGAAACAACTGCTGATCAAGAAACAGTTTAATCCAAATTACAAATCTTTGAACACATATGTCACTTTCAAAGGGGGTTGGGCAGGATTCAATGGACCCTGGGAGCCTCTATTCTATTTCTCCCTCTGTCTCTCTCCATCTCCGTCCCACTCCTCTCTCTCTCTCTTCTGTCTTTTCCTTTTGTTCCCTACTATAATGAGGAAGAAGGATAAAAATGTGATTTGGCTGGAGCAGATTGAAACTGAGCAAAGTTGAACAAACACAAATCTTTCACAATGAAATGTAAATTTGTCTAAGCTATAATGCCAAATATGTTTTTTTTTTCTTTCCTTCTCAATGGTAGCAATAACAGAGAAGCATATTGGCCCCATGATCAAGAGGGAACTTTGCCCAACTCCTGGTCTTAATGAAACAGAGACTTAAAAAACAACAGCAAACTTCCCATGGCCTGGCAGAGTTTCAGAGTCTCAATCTGAGCAAGGCTTCAGAGAACCTCTCTACCCTCTTTGCTCTGTTTTTTTTCGTTTTTTTTTTTTCCTTTTCTTTTTCCTGTTCCATCTTTTATCCCCCTGCACCATCGGTGTTTTCTGTGTGAAATTTTCTTGATATTTCTTAATGAGGTAACCAATTTGACTTGAGAATACATCAGACCCAAAGCATAAAGAATGATACGCCCTGGACATATCCACTTTGATAAGGTTACCCAAGAGTTTCCCTTCCATGAATGGCACAGCAGCTCCGCATTCTCATTGTTTGTGTTTCATCTATGTGCTCCCTCTACCCAGGAGTAAAGCTGAGAGTTTTGCTTTGAGTAAAGCGAGGTTTTGCATCCTGATGAGATGAAATGGATCAACACACCTAGGCAACTACACACCTGAACCACATCCCCTACTGCATCCTGTGTTGGATTTGCTTGTATCTACTGTGCTTGACCCTGAGAAGACCCTATGGCTTGGGTGCTGGTATTAAATAGAGCAGGCATTTCTTTTTTTCCTGACTGTACTTGGAATGTTGAAAGTGACATGGATTTGAGGCATCTGGTCACTTGGTTGAGGAACATAGAGTACAGGACATTGATATCCCAAGACAGTGACAGTGATTCTCAATGTTTCTGAAGTAGCAGATCCCTTAGCTGTGTTTTTAAGCCCTGGAACACCAAAATCCAGCGGGTTGTTGTGGCAAGATGTGGGTAGATGATGGAATAGAAATGAATACAGGTCACTCTAAGTTGAACTGCAAGCCCTCTGATATGAAATTCAAATAGTCTCAGGAAATAAAGCATCATTCTGGTTATCCCTATTTGGCCAGAGAGAATTTTACCCAAATTATTACAAGTGAATAATTATTTAGTTTTCTTTAGAGGTAGTTCTGGAAAAAAACTGAGTAGCTTAGGATACACTTTGGATACCCTTCTTTGGAAATGTCTCTTAATGTGAAGCCATTGGCCTTTTGTAGCATTTTTTCCTTCTTTCTAAGTGAAAGATTTCATGTTTTAACACTTTATTTTTCCCCTTCACGTTGGCTTATGACAGCTGATGAGCTGGCCTTCCAAAATGCTAATTCAAGCTTACTGTTCCTTCCAGCCATCAGTCAAACTGCATTAGATTTTCCCAGTTGATAATTTCCAGTTCCAGTTCTGTGAATCCAGTCTCCTCAACCTGTCATCACCTAAAATATTAGTTTTAAATCGAATAATAAAGGCACATTACATCTCCATCAAATGCAGATAAAATAGCATGGCATCTAATATTGTTATAGTTCTCTATGTGAAATGACTTTAAGAAATTTTCCAAAATTATTTTCTCCTCAAAACATCAATGCTATGAGTTACTTGAGATCACCCGAGTCATCTTTTAATAACAAAAATTATGTCCAGCTTTCTGGGTCTCTGTTTACCTATTGACTTGAGTCTCCAGTCTGTGAGATATCTTCAGTTCTATGCTTTCCACTCAAGAAGCACAAGTTTCACATAAGATGCCTTCTTATACTGTATTAATGGTTTCTACTTTTCTACCCTGTCCTCTTTTCTGGGGCAGAGGCTGGAGGGAGGGAGGATTTACTTCAGCTCTTAAAGTTGGGGTGTAACTTCCATTTGGAGTTTCTCTTGTATGTTGTCACCATTTTGGAAAGCCATCTGCAATGTTGGTTGAGAGTTATATGAGGGAGAGGGAGAGAGAGGGTTGCAGGAGATGACTCTGACAGCTGTATTCATGAATAGTAGAGAAAGAAGGCTGAACACAGATGCTCCAGAAGAATTCACTTACTTCCTGAAGCAAAAGCTATGGAGCCAGCAGAGTTAAATGCCTAGTATCTTTCTATTTGAGATGCTGTGTAGCTATATAGTTATGATACAAGCTTTGAAGCTAGACTACCTGGCTTCAAACTCCAATACTACTTAAAAGCTGTGTAATCTTGAGTAAATTTCTTATCTGTGTCTTACTTTTCTCATCTGTGAAAAAGAGTTAATCTCCTACCTTTTAGAGTTTTGTGAGAATTAAATGTTAATATAAAGATGTAGTGGCCTGGCTGGGCACGGTGGCTCATGCCTGTAATCCAGTGGATTACAGGCCAGTGGATCACGAGGTCAAGAGATCAAGACCATCCTGGCCAACATGGTGAAACCTCATCTCTACTAAAAATACAAAAATTAGCTGGTCGTGGTGGTGCATGTCTGTAATCCCATCTACTCAGGAGGCTGAGGCAGGAGAATTGCTTGAACCTGGGAGGCAGAGGTTGCAGTGAACCAAGATCACACCACTGCACTCCAGCCTGGCACCTGGCGATGGAGTGAGACTCTGTCTTAAAAAAAAAAAAATGTAGTGGCCTATAATGAACCTTCAGTAAGTGTTAGCTACTCATGATTGAATAGAAATTCTTGGTTTCACCTTCCAAGAGAGCACTTCAACCCAATTTGGTATCAACCTGCCAAATGCAGAAACTAACTCCTGTATCAAATAGTCTGATCTTAATCAATGTAACTGAATGGCCTCATTGACTTTTATTTCCCCAATGAACTTAAAATTGGATACTTAAAGTGAAATATGGAACTTAGAAGAATTGAAGATTTGAGTTGTACTAATAATCCATCCATCTATTCATCCAACGAGGTGATGTATTTTGTTCTGAACTCTGGACTAGGCCCTTGGGGCAAACAAAGATCAAACAGGCCTGGCGCCTTTAGTCCCAACACTTTGGGAGGCTGAGGTGGGAGGGTTGTTTGAGCCAAGGAGTTCGAGACCAGCCTGGGCAATACAACGAAACCCCATCTTTACAAAAAATAGCTGGGCATAGGAGTGCATGCCTGTAGTCCCAGATACTTGAGAGGCTGAAGCAGAAGGATTTTTATGTCAATGAAAAGAGTCAAATTCTGTAAAATATTTGAAGAGATTTATTCTGAGTCAAATATGAGTGACCATGGCCCATAGCACAGCCCTGAGGAGGTCCTGAGAACACGTGGTTAAGGTGGTTGAAGTGCAGTTGGTTTTATACATTTTAGGGAGGCATGAGATGTCAATCAAACACATTTAAGAAATACGTTGATTTGGTTCAGAAAGGCAGGACAACTCAAAGCGGGGGAAGCTTCCAGACTATAGGTAAATTCAAACATTTTCTGATTGACAGTTGGTTGAGTTTGTTTAAAGACCTGGGATCAATAGAAAGGAAATGTTCAGGTTAAAATAAAAGATTGTGGACCAAGGTTCTTTTGAAATCTTACAGTGGCTGCCCTTAGAGACAATAGATGACAAATGTTTCCTATTCAGACCTTCAAAACAGTGCTAGAATCTTCTCTTCAGGATTGGGAAGGCCCAGAAGAAAAAGATCTGACTATATTAACAGAGATTCTTACAGATGCACATTTTCCCCCACAAAGGAAAGCTTTGCAGGGCCATTTTGAGATACAGCAAAGAAACGTGTTTGGTGGTAAAATATTTTTACTTTCTTCCTTGTCTCCTAATGTGATGCCAGAGTCAGATTGGAAAGTAGGACACAATATATAGGGCTAAGTAAAACCCATCTGCTGAGAATTTATAGGGCATGACTCCTGGACCCCTTAGATAGGAATCTGGGCAAGATAAAAAAAAACCAGAGCTTGGTACTCAGTCACAAAAGTGAGGGAAGAGTTTCAGTGATGGAGCTGCCAGAGCAAACACAGGAAACTCAGTTGAATTTGAATTTTAGAAAAACAATGAGTAATTTTTAGTCTAAATGTGTCCCAAATATCACATGTACTTCTGGATGATCTGATGACTAGTGCCATCTCCCTCTCTTCCTTAATCTCCGATGCCACTGTTGACATTGGTAGGACCAGCAATGCCAGATGAACTTATTTAATTGGAGTCTCAGATAAACGATCTTCCTCGTAAGTCAAGAACACCTTAAAGAAGTTCTCCAAACTCTAGGCCACATTTCTGTATGTGGCAGAGTTTTTGTCTATTTATAAAATCTGCTAGGAATTCTTCCCCTACCCATAAAAATTTTAATCAGAGGTACTTCCAATTAAAAAAAAAGTCTTTCTAGAATAAAACTATTTTTAAGCTTTTCACCAATTCTCTATGGAAATTTATGGAAAATCTATATGGTCTACATGGAGGGGAGCAGCAGTATTTATAAAACACCTTTTAGATCTACCCTGAATGTTTGCACTTGTGTGTATAGACACACACACACACACACACACACACACACACACACACACACACACACACATACACAGAGTAGCATTCATCTCTTGGAAAAACAATGAGTGCCTGTTCACTTCTTAGGCAATGTGTGATTAACTGTAGCATCCCTTGCTGCCTTGAAGGTCTTGCACCTGAGTGTGTGTGCTCTTTTGGGATCGAACTGAATCTTCCCAGACTGGTTGGTTTCCTGTCTGGGCTGAACTCACAAAACAAGGGAGCTGCCGGAGCTGAAAATAGCACTTGGCCTGATGGCTCAAGCATGGACCAAAGCTGGAAAAGTTCTGGATTTCGGGGGGAATAGAACACCCCCACATCAACAGAGTACTTAACGGACTCACAAATGACGTCATAAACCTAGAGACTAAGAGTTGGAATTTCTCTGTTTAGCTCCTTTTCTTATACCACAAAAGTTTCATTATTTATCTTGTGGTTCTTCTACGTCCCACACCCAACCCACCAGCAACCTTAGTGCTGTGACACTATTACTACAAAAAAATACTTGATTTGGCAATTCTAAGTGCAGTGCCTGTATACAGTTAGTGTTCAATAAGTGTTTGTTGAATAAACTGCAAACTAAAGAGTCTACCTCTATTACTACTCTGTGTTCGTCAAAGTTAAATGTTATAAAAATAAGAAAAATAGGCTGGGTGTGGGAACTCACGCCTGTAATCCCAGCATTTCGGGAGGCCAAGGCAGGTGGATCACAAGGTCAAGAGATCAAGACCATCTTGGTCAACATTGTGAAACCCCATCTCTACTAAAAATACAAAAATTAGCTTGGCATGGTGGTGTGTGCCTGTAGTCCCAGCTACTCAGGAGCCTGAGGCAGGAGAATTTCTTGAACTCAAAAGGCGGAGGTTGTAGTGAGCCGAGATCATGCCACTGCACTTCAGCCTGGCGATGGAGTGAGACTTCATCTCAAAAAAAAAAAAAAAAAAAAAGAGAGAGAGAGAGAAATACCATTAAGTGTCTTGAAACCAAGTGGGAAGAGTCTCACCTAACCCATGCTCTGCCAAGAGGAAGAGCTTATAACATATAAGAAATCTATTAGATTTATTCTGCTACTTTTCTAGGTGGCTTAAACAAAGGGAAGGTCTTTTTCCTCAACATGCATAAGTGGCCTTTATCTGTTCTAAAAAAGTTTTCATGAAATGTCAGTATCTCGATACTCTCCTCCAAATGTCCATCCTAAGAATTAATTAGATTCAGCGAGGCTTTACTGCAATGTGGGGTAGAACCATTTTGTGCATGTGTTATGAGTCCTAATTGATTGTCACTTGTAAAGTGATTTGTGGTCTGGACAAGATATTCCATAAGTATATATATATATTTTTTCCTTCCAACAAAATTTTCCACTGAGTAATGACTAACCTTTTTATTTCAGTGGAGCCACTGGTAACTGATGAAATGCGGAGGAGCCAAGACTCACAGCCTAGATTTTGCTGCTATGATCTTGAGCTGTTTCCATTTCCTTTTTAGAAACATCAGGCTGCATACTTTCTTGTGTCTATTGAAAAACTCCAGTTTGTCATTTCTTCTTTCACCCCTTCTGGGTCATTTTTTCTTGGCTGCAATTGAAACTTTTCATATTAGACTACATTGGTGGTAATCAAATAGTTAAGATGCAGAGAGAAGAACAATCACTCATTTTCACATATTAAAGCGAGTGACAGGATGTAATTTGGGAACTTTTGATGTAATAGAGGAAATGACTATGGACTATCAAGAAGTCTTTGAGTGTGCATGCACTTATGGCAGTTCATCAATAGCTTGAAATTTTTTTTCTTGCTGTGCATACTTATTTACCTAGAGAATATCCAGATTCGAATGGACCAAAAGATAAGATGAGCTTCAAAACTCTTGCCAGTATGATAAAGACAGATAATAACAAATGTTGGCAAGGATGTGAAGATACCTAAAGGCTCCTACATGGCTGGTGGGAATGCAAAATGTTGTACCCATATTAGAATAATTCAGCAGTTTCTTAAAAGTAAACATAAGCTTACCATGACCCAATAATTCTACGTCTGGGTATTTACCAAAAAGAAATGAAAACATATATCCATAAAGACTTATACGTGAATGTGCATAACAGCATTATTCAAAATGGCCTCGAAATGTA
This sequence comes from Plecturocebus donacophilus, assembly GCA_004027715.1. Classification (NCBI taxonomy): domain Eukaryota; kingdom Metazoa; phylum Chordata; class Mammalia; order Primates; family Pitheciidae; genus Plecturocebus; species Plecturocebus donacophilus. The sequence goes on from PVKP010000481.1 coordinate 13,336, forward strand.
AACAATCCAAATGTCTATCAATTGGTAAATGGATAAACAAAATGTGGAGTATCCCATACAATGAAAAACTATTTGGCAATAAAAAGGAACAAAGTACTGATACATGCTGCAACGTGGATGAACCTTAAAAATATTAAATGAAAGAAGTCATATGCAAAAAACATATAAAATTATAAATATTGTCTCATTCTGTTCATAAGAAATGTCAAGAAAAGGTCAGTGTATAAAAATGGGTTATTTGTTGCCTCATGCCATGAGTAATTACTACTACTCTTTCTATAAACTTCAAGATACTCCTCTGTTGGAGTTTACGAGCCAACAGGATTCAATTAGTAGATGTCTAACTTAATGAGCTTTTTTTGGGTTCCATGTTTCTGAAAGCTTAGTGGGCCAACTCTTAATAATTTACTTTGCACACCTAGGGCTTGATGAGATTTGCCAAGTAAAAGAAGAAAACACCATACTCATATATAAAACCCCAAAGAAATTTCACTGTAATCTGACCAGATTTGGGGCTTTTCCTGATGGACAGATTGCTTGAGGGATGTGTGGTATTTTGTCCACAGCTGGTGGATATTCAACCTATCAGGAATGGTAACAGGCAGGTTTTTCTAGGAGCTGTTAGGCAGTGCCTATCTCAGTAGCTTCTGGCATTTGCTATAGAGGTACTTGGATTTTTTTCTTCAGAATAAATTCACTAAAAAGTTAGGCTCATTAGGACAAGCATGCTTTAACAATGCAGGACCAATATCCCATTTATCTAGGAATCTGGAGAAAAGTAGTCAGTTTTCCTCTTGACTTCATTATTTCCATGTGAACTTGACCTATGGTTTCAATAGCATCTTCATGGTTAGTGTATTTTATATGTCACACCTTATAAAATAGCTGGGAGGTGACATAGTGTGACGTAAGGGGTTAAGTTTGTTTTACCAACATGCCTTCAGCATCACAGTGTCTTGTGGGTGTTTACTGTCTTCACCATGGAACCTCTGGATGAATGGTCTAAGTGTCCTCACTTCGGCAGGTGGGAGGCACTCAGAGGATCAGGAAACCCTGTCCACGGTCATGGTTCCTCATAGAAATGGTGTGTCCTGGAACCTGTTTCCTTGCCATTGTACTATGAACTCTGCCTTTTGTTCTCCATCCTATCTAAGTACTCCTTGAAATAATCGGTGGGGTTTCCATGAAGTGGAGAAAGGTTTTGCAATCTGATCCAAATTCATGGAGACATTCCCAAAGGACACAGTTCAGCCTTGCCTTAAGGATGATGATTATTTCATCTGCCCTTTCTTCTTACAGATGAGGATTTTGAAGCGCAAAGATTACCCAGTTATCAGTTACCCATTATCAGTCACCCAATTCACCAAAACAATAGAAATACCTGTTAGAAACAGTTAGAATTAAAATTTCCTAGACTAATCCAGTCTTCTTTTTTTCCTGTAAACACTACTTCCTAGTCTTCAATGTTACTGTAGGGATTATTTTGTTTGATTTCAGAGCTTTGGGTCCTCTTGTTTTTTCAGCATAAATTTCCAAATGATATGCTTTTTTAAAAAACCAAGACATTATTTCAGTGTCCTCAGTAATACTGAGGGGATGTATGTTTGTTTCAGTAACAGAAAATCGGAAGTCACACAGTTTTGTTTGTAAATGCTAACTGGAGTGTTTAATGGATGACTGAACTTCTACTTAGGAGATCTTTAACTCGTACTATAAAAAAGTCAACCATTTTCCAGAAAATTAAGTATTCTCTGTGTTTCCAGGCTCACAGTATTCATATTATAAATCACCTTACACAGGTTTTTAGAGTTCCTTCAGTGAATGTTTTCTCAAGACGGAATCCTGTATTAGCTAACAGCATTTCACATTTTGACTGAAATGCACAATTCTAGTGGTTTGGAAAGAACTTTAGAAATCCTACAGTTAAAGTACAGGTTGTCAAGGACACCATGTGCTCCCAAGTCAACAAGTACTGAAAGCAAAATAGACAGGTTCTAACTTTTCTTAGAATACTTAGTTATAACATTGTTCATGTAGAAGTTTTCCCTAAGTTTTAACCATATTCTATCTACCATGATGTGAGCCTATTAACATAAGATTTGCCCTCATTGAAAGCTGCAAGAGTGCTTAGTTATAATAAATGCTTAATTTATTCTCATTTGCAAAAAGCAGTTGAAGAAGCAAATAGTTCCTCAACTGAGAATGGATCTTTAAGGGAGCAAACTTGGAGGGAAGGAAAATGGATAAAGAACTAAGTTGATAGGAACTCAAGAAGATCCTATTGATCTGACAGGTGATGCTAAGAGCAAGAAATGAAGGAATCAAGAGACTCTTCATCCTACACTTTGGTTTCTGTTAGACTGTGCTGGGAAATGGGGCTCATTCAACAGTTTTTGTGAGATAATTAGGTCTGAAACTGTGGTAGATTGCTTGCAAGTTACAAAAGTAGATGAGACCAAGTGCCTATCCTAAAAGGAACTCACAGCTCCTTGAGCAAATTGTAAGAGCTTGAGGATAAATCCTGATTAGTAGCTGAATGGTGTTCCCCTGAAAATTCATATGTTGAAGTCCTAACCTCCAGTACCTCAGAATGTGACTGCATTTGGAAGTAAGACCTTAAAGAGGTAATTAAGTTAAAATGAGGTCTTTAGAGGAGGCCCTATTCCAATATGACTGGTGTCCTTATGAGAAGTGGAAATTTGGACACAGGCGCGCACGCGTGCACACACACACACACAGACACACACACACGGATGGTGACGTGAAGACAGAGGGAGAAGATGACCATCTGTAAGCAAAAAAGACAGGCTTCAGAACAAACCAGCCCTGCCAGCAGCTTGATCTCAGAATTCCAGCCTTTATCATTGTGAGAAAATATATTTATGTTGTTTAAGCCCAGTAGTGTTTGTTATGGCAGCCTCAGCAGACTAATACGCCTTCAAATAACTACGGTGCAATGTAAATATAAGGGCCATATTAGAGGCACTGAGTTAAGAGGAAGAGAAAATGATGTCCTTGTTTGAAAATCCAGAAGGGCTGCATAGAAGAAAAGGCATTTGAATTTGAAAGATAAATGGGATTTGAAATGAGAACATTTGGGGAGCAGGTATTCTAAGCATAAGAAACAAGATTTTTTAAAGTTTACATAGTTCCGTAGGATATTTGGAACAATCCAGATTGGCTGGGATGTAGGTTTATGAAAGGAGGAAACCAAAGAGCGGCAAGAGGAAGATGGTGCTGAAAAGGTAATTTAGCCTACATTGCGGATGGCTTTGGATTCTAAGCCAAGGAACAGGGAGTTCATCGAGCTATGTGCACTGGATGTCCTCAGGTTTACTTTTAATTAACTAGTTAACAAATATTTGTTAACGTCTGCTTTGTGCCAGACACTGGCCTTAATAAGCTTGGGGCAGTTTAATAAACAAAGCAGTCAGACATCTCTGCTCTTGTGAAACAGAGACAGGTAATAGATCATCTACAGAATAAGTGATGTGTTTATGATACCAATTAATGTATTATTTCAATCGTAATTATGTTAAACACAATATATTTTATAGTGTGTTGGAAGAAATCAGTTCTATGGAAAAATAGGTAGCGGTGCATGGAGTATCAGGGATGCCGGAGTGGAGGGTTGGGTTGTAATTTTAGTAGAATAGTCAGAGGAGAAGATGAGGTTGAGATTGAGAAGATGGCATTTGAGCAAATCTTGAAGGTGAAGAAACTTGCCATGATGCTACTGGCAGAAGAATATTACAGGCAGAAGGACCAGTCAGTGAGAAGATAAAAGCAATCTGTTGTATAATAGGACAAGGCATACATGCAGGGGATTATACAATAGCTGTCCATTGACAAAATCAGTGAACGCTGAGACTTTTATCAGAATGATAATCATTTTTACGTGAATGCTAAGCTGCATTCATTGTGACTTCTGAATGCTTTAAAATTGATGATCTCAACATTTTGCCCTTAAAACAACCCTGTGAGGTTGGGAGGAGCAGGTAGAATTATTTCTATTTTATAGATGGTAAAATGGAGTCCCAAGACTTTATGGGATTTGTTCAAGGTCAAAACAAGGTCTGGGAGTTTCTGTACCTAGGGTAGAACAACACCTCTCTGTTGGTCTTTAGGGCCTCTTCAGAAGGGGACATAATGAGGTTCTCAGATGAAGAGTGGGAGGACTCCTATAAAAAATAGTGATGTGACATCAGGACCTCAGGAAATGCCACCTCCACCCCATCCTGTGTCCCCTGTATGAGTTTCATGAAATGACTGACACTTTAGGAACCTCAAGTCCATTGCTGGCATCCCAAATGAGAACAGTTGTTCCTCACACATAACATTCTGGTTTCCTTATGTTGATGAATGGTGGAAGGAATGAATATGTTTCTCTGAATGTTGGTGTTTGCCTGGCCTTGGGGCCAAAAAGTTATTTAGATGCCTAAAATGGTGACTCTTGTCCTTATCTGAGTAAGGAATGTGCTTTTATCTAATGATCCTCCTGCAGTGCCTAAAGAGAAGATAAGAAATCTGTGGGAATGTATAAGGTCCAATGAAAACCATCTGAATACACAGAGGGATGCACAGACACACATTCCTCCAGGGCAAATGCTATGACAGGTAAGCTGCTCTGGGCCTCGCACTGGGGGAAGATCCACTCCCACCTAACCATCCTGAGTAGCAGAGTTCTCCTAAAACTGTCAGGCAGTGTGCCATCCGAAATGGCCTTTGGAGATAGAGCAGCATGAGTTTTGTTTGTTTGTTTGTTTTAACTGAAATATGTAAAAGTTGAATTAGTGCACATGAATTTAAAAAGAAATCATTGGCTAGGGAAGGTGGTTTATGTCTGTAATTCCAACACTTTGAGAAGCTGAAGTGGGAGGATCACTTGAGCCCAGGAGTTCATGACCAGCCTTGGTAACATAGTGAGACCTCATCTCTACAAATAATAATAATAATGAATTAGCCAGATGTGGTAGTGTGTGCCTGCGGTCCTAGCTACTCGGAAGGCTGAGATGGGGTGATCACTTAAGCCCAGGAGGTTGAGGGTGCAATGAGCTGTGATTGTGCCACTGTACTCCAGTCTGGGTGACAGAGTGAGACCTTATCTCAGAATGAATGAATCAATGAATCAATGAATGTATTTCCTTATGGTCTATCCTTAAAGCTGTATCTATTGACCTTTTATCATAATTATTGCTTATGAGCTATAAGAACTTTTTGGTTAAAAGAAAGTAAATCCATTTCACTCTATTCTGTAGCATGTTTTGTCAAGTTGGCTAGTGACAAAGGCAAAAAAAAAAAAAAGTGTTATTACTAACAACTTGATAAGAAAGGATCTTTTATTTTGTCCCCTTTCCCCCCATGCCCAGCCTGGTTACTGAGACCAAGTACATTGCCTGGTATCTATCATCTAATTTTCTTGCATGGGATGTTTAAAAAAAGAAAACAAATTTCTCCAACATTTTTACATCTTCCTCACAAAGACAGGCTCAAATCCCTTAGTTCCGCTTTAATCATCTGCCTCATGACAAGTCCACAGATTCTCCAAATAACTCTCAAATCAGATTAACATTTTAATTCCACGTTGGAAGATCAAGTCAGAACGCCTCTGGTGATTTCAGGGTCCCTTCTCATTCTGTTCTAAAGACAGCTTCTATGACACTAATTCCAGGATCAGTGGCTGAATTAGAGAAAAAAGATAGAAAACGGTTGTTGCAAGGACGTCAACTGCTTGGACTGCTGCCAGCAACCGGGTTCTGAGGTTGATAACCAGTGCTTGTGAGGAGCGACACGCTTGCACTTTGGGGAAATATCTCCAAAGGAGCCACCTCATCTGTGTTGGGACTGAGTTGCATCTAGAAGAACAGGCTCCTTGGCCAGCTTTCTTCTGTATGGAAATGGAACCCTTGATAGGCCAAAGTGTGGATGGCTCTGCAGAATCTGGGCCACCCTTTGTTTTTGTTTTGAGACAAAGTCTCACTGTGTTACCCAGGTGGGAATGCAGTGGTGCGATCTCAGCTCTCTGCAACCTCCGCCTCCCGAGTTCAAGCGATTCTCTTGCCTCAGCCTCCTAAGTGGCTGGAATTACAGGTGTGCAGTAACCATGCTTGGCTAATTTTTGTATGTATAGTAGAGACGGGGTTTGACCATATGGGCCAGGATGGTCTCAAACTCCTGACCTCACTTGATCTGCCCACCTCAGCCTCCCAAAGTACTGGGATTACAGGTGTGAGTCACTTTGCCCGGCCCACACTGTATTAAAGCAACATGGTTATTGTTGAACTTCCACCAGCAGGCTGCTGACACTTGGTTGACAATTTACTCTCTTTCTTCTTACCTACTTTCTCCCACTCAGCTTCCAAGTTCTCAGGGTTACCTGTCCACACCCACTTTCCTCCTAATCTACCCTCAGGATGTCTGGGAGCATGGCCCAAGAATAGGGAGTGATATCAGAGGGTAGAAAGGGGTTACAGACTGAACAGGTAGCTATATGTGGGCTAAAAGAAGTTAATGTGTGCTCACCAGACTCCCTGGGCTTTCTGAAAGCATCTGAATGTCTGTCCAGTTGCAAGCTACATCATGGAAACAGGACCACCCTGAGGGGCTCTCCGGTATGAATGCCAGGGCTGCCAAATTCTGCAAACAAGAATAAAGGGCATCCAGTGAATTCTGAATTTCAGAGAAGCAATATTTGTTTCAGTATAAGTATGTCCTGTGTAATATTCAGGACCTTTTTTTTCCCAGCATATGTTTCTATGTAATATTTGGGACATGCTTCCATTTAAAAAAATTTATTGTTGATTTGGAATTCAGATTTGGGCATTCTGTATTTGTTTGGCAACCCCAGTCCAGACCTAGTACTCAATAGGGAAAATAAAACAAAATTAAACAAAAGGCTTGTTTGAGATCTGTAATAAATGGCCATGAGAGGCAAATATGTATTTGTAAATAATATTATACATTACATACATATAGTATATATTCTATATATATTATAATATATAATTGTATATGTTTATATAATTATATATACTAAATATATATATACATATAATTATATTTACAAATATATTAAATATAACTATATCAATATGTTACATTAAATATATTTAATGTAATTATAGAATAATTGTATATAATTATATTAAATATAATTATATTAATATAACAATATATTTAGTATATTATATATTAAATATGTATGCTAAATATGTATACACATGTATGTATATATCATTAATTTCCAAAGTTATCTGAATTTTTAGTGGTTCTTTAAAGTGTTCTCTACCGTCCCTCCTCAGAAATATGGAACTCCATGTGACTTTTCCAGCAGTTGGTCCTATTCACGCTCACACTCCATTTCACAGAAGGTTTGCTTTCTGAAGTCCCTTCTTCCTTGTGGCTAACGTAGAGTCTAGGGTTAGCCAACTTGGATATCACTTCTTCATTCCCTTGTGAGCTCAGCCAGTTTCGTCATTCTGTCATCAGCAATGGCCACCCAAGTAAATGAAGGCAGTTAGGCAGGGTGGGGACTGTGGCAAACTGTTGAGAAGTTCAAAGTCCGAAATGTTTTCAAATTCAGGTATATCTATAATATATGCAGTGTCCAAGTCAAACAAGTTTCATATCCCCTGTGGCTCTAAGGTTATCACTCTCCACCTCAGTACTGCAGTCCACATTATCTTTGTGTTTCCATGCAAGCCTATCTTTATTTTTATTGCAGTACTTGTCAGACTTGATCTTGTTTCTTAGCTGATCAGTCTCTGTCATTTTACTGTAAAGTGTTGGACAGGGTCCCTGCCTGAGTCATCTTTGTATCCTAAGAGAGTAGGACATGCTTGGGATCTAACAGGGGCTCAATGGATGGTTGAGTAAGGGATTGGCTTTTATCTAACAATCCTCCAGCAGCATCTAAGGAGAAGAGAGGCAATCCGTGAGGATGTATAATGACAAATGAAAACCATCTCAACAGTCAGTGATGCACAGGCACACATTTTCCTGGGCTAAATGCTGTGACATCTGGGGAAGGCCCACACCCACTGATATGGTTTGGCTGCATCCTCACCCAAATCTCATCTTGAATTGTAGCTCCCATAATTCCCACATGTCATGGGAGGGACCTGAATCATGGGGTAATTGAATCATGGGGGTGGGTCTTTCCCGTGCTGTTATTGAAATAGTAAGTCTCACAAGATCTGATGGTTTTATTAAGGGGAGTTCCCCCACACATGCTCTCTCTTGCCTTTCCACAGTGCAAGACTTGACTTTGCTCGTCCTTTGCCTTCTGCCATGCTTATGAGGCCTCCTCAACCATGTGGAACTGTGAGTCCATTAAACCTCTTTCCTTTATAACCTTTATAAATTACCCAGTCTTGGGTATGTCTTCATTAACAGCGTGAGAACTGACTAATAATACCTCCACCTAACCAACCTCAGTAGCAGAGTTTTCCAAAAACTGACAGGCAGTATGCCATCCCAAATAGCCTTTGGAGATAAGGCAGCAGGAGTTATTTTTTTTAATTGAAATATGTAAAATTTGAATTAGTGCACATGGACTTAAATTGCAGAGGATTCACTGTGTTTCCTTGTGGTTTATCTTTAAATCTGTATCTAATTGCCCTTTTATCATAATTATTGCTCATAAGGAGTCTTTGATTAAAAGAAATAAACTCAAGACTGGACATGTAGCTTGAGGAATAAATCTGGACTCTGCTTCACCCATTTCCATGATTGCTTCAACTCTGGGATGGGGGAGGTATGAAGGAACCATATGGGGCCTCCATACTTAAGGGACCTTGACTTCCACATAAGCTTGTGTGTACACGTACACATGGAGGCATCCTTACTCTGAACCAAGAGAAAAATAAGAAGTGCTCCAGCTGTAATATTTCTTCTTCTGGGGGATAAAGGGTTGTGTGAAAATGAGCACAAACACCCATGTTCTTCTCTCTCTTCCCACAGGAATTGTGTTTATCTGAGTCTGCATGGGCCCTGGCTGTCCAGAAAAAAGCCTCAAATACTTTGTCCCATTTTGTATTAACTGCTGCTGTTTAGACTCCTCTCTTGTTTCACTTTTTAGAAAATAATGTAAAAAGAAAATGCTCATCATCCTATTTTGTTTAACATTTATCATGTTTTCTTTTTCTGCACCTTTCTTTCTTTACAAGACAAGGTTTTACTCTGTCGCCCAAGCTGAAATTCAGTGGTGTGATCACAGCTCACTTACAACCTTGAACTCCTGGACTCTGACAGGTACACACCACCATACCCAGCTAATTTTTAAATTTCCTGTACAACTGGGATCTCGCTGTGTTGCCCAGGCTGGTCTTGAACTCCTGGTCTTAGACAGTCCTTCCGCCTCAGCCTCCCAAAGGGCTGGGACTACAGGACTGAGCCACTGCTTCTGGCTATTTTCTGCAACTCCAGCAAGCAGTCAGAATCATGACCCAGAAAAGTGTAAATTTGTTTAAATCGTTCCCATTTAAATTCATGAAAACATTTCACATTCAATTATGCAATCCCTTGTTTGCTTCTATTTCCCCTCCACACAGTGGGAACTCTGGCCACCTTTTGGTGCTAATCAGGACCAAGGCACAGGTTCAATTCTTGTTTCAGCCATTTGGATTGCATGGGGAAATTTTCTGGATTGGGAACCACAGGGCAAAATCTGAATCTTGGTCAATCTTCTTGGAAAGGCATCAGAAACAGAGTGTGCATGACTCAGTCCATTGGCTCTGCTGAGAAGCAGCTGAAAAGTAAAATTGCTTTCATGGTGTTGGCGGTGGGGACCCGGCACATAGGCAAGAATGGAACACGTTTTTGACCCAACTGGCTTGATATCATGTGCTCCTTCCAAGGCAGGGTATAAAATGTACCCTCCGCAGTCTCACCCCAGAGACTGAACCTGAGAATGTCTAAAGAATGGCCCCCAATCCCTTTGTTATATTTTGCCTTTAATTGGCATTTTACACTGCAGTTTGATAACTTGATGCTTTAAATCTTCCCTTGTTCCTTAGCCTAGGTTGGAACACACCATTCATTCATTCACAGAATAATTTACTCCAACAACTAATGATTTAGCATCTCCCACATCTAGACCCAGAAAAAGATGCCTTAACGAATGAGACAGACACAGTTCATATTGTCAGAAACCTGACATTCCAGCAGCATGAGACAAAGAAAAAGAGTATGAGCCCATGCAGATTTATTCACCAGATGGAGCTAGGTGAAAAAAAGAAAGGCAAATCAGAGGAAGGGAATACAGAGAAGCACAGGGTATTATTCCAGAGAAATACGGTGCCTGGGTCCAGTACATGGGTTCTGAAGCTAGACTGCCTAGGTTTGAATCTTGTCTCAATACCCACTAATGTGTGAGCTTAGAAGAATTAACTTGCTTGTGCCTCTGTTACAACAGCCATAAAATGGACTAATAATGACAACATTTTACTGGTTTCTTGTGAGATTTAGATAAGTAAATACACATCAAAAAGTGAGAGTCTGGTCCAGCTCTGTGAGTGCTGGCTGTTCCTCATTCTTCTTGCCCTCTGCCCACTCCTTTGCTCACCGTGGCTGCAGACCCCCAGGCCTGTTTCCACGTAATCCCAATTTATCCAGAAATAATTGGTTCTTTCTTGAAATAAAATTCATTTTAGATGCCTAGGGAGGAGAAAATTATTTCTAAGATTTCCTTCTATGCCAACAGGAAGGGAAAACAGGATTTAACTTTGAAGATTCCTTTTCACAGATGATTTGGAAAATAAGAAGGGAGATTTAAAATGTTGTTTAGCCATTGTTTTTTTTTAAAAAAACATAATGCTACAAAGCTACACTGTGTAAATTGCTGATATTTCCTGTTGGCCTAAAAACTCAGCAATTTCACATGGTTAAACTAATTAAACAAGTAGATATTAGGCTAGATTTCTTACTTTTTAAAAACCTGAGCATCTCACGGCATCAACCTTATTTACTCACTTCTAATAAATAAGTGCTGACTGACCCTTCCCAGGGCTCTGTGCCATGACTCACAAGTAAAGTCTGGTTCAGCATTTCTTTTTTTGTGTGAAAACATCTTTTAAAATTTTTCTAAGTCTGCAAGATGTATTTTTCTTAATACAATTGTTTTCCATCTTTAACTTGCACTGAATTTCATCAGGGAGCCATTAATTTATTTTCAAGTACAGACGAAACTGCCAGAAATAAAATATTACTAGTATCATTGCACGTGAGAAGAAATGTTAGTATACTTTTTCTTTTTTTTTCCAGAAAATTTTAACAGGTTTATTTATAATTATTATAAAGTTGAACCACTGAAACTTGTTCACTGAAACATTTTAACTTGCATTAATGCTTTACGTCTCCACATTTATATTAAAAATTCACACACAAACGAAAATGGAAAAACTGCCAATACTTGATTTCTGTCCCCTATTTTTCCACTCGCAATCATATACTTAGGTACCTTTTGACTCCATGGAAAAAAAATTAACATTCAGAACTACCAGTAATAGGAAGAAGATGATTTTTTTTTTGAAAATGAAATGTTTCCTATCATAGTAGATTCTTAAGCACGTTCTCCATGTATGCGGTGTGCTAGCTGGATGTCTTGGCATAGTTGTTACACGTTTGACATGGACGGCACAAAGGCTGGTGTCTTCAAAAAGGCCAACCAGATAGGCCTCACTGGCCTCCTGCAAAGCCCTGAAGCGCAGATCTGTTTTAAAGTCCTGAGCAATTTTCACACCAGATGCTGGAAGGGAAGTTTGCGAATCAGAATTTCAGTGGACTTCTGATGATGTCTAATTTCACAGAGTGCCAAGTATACTTTCTTCTACATCATAGATTAGAAATAGATAGGTAGGTAGATAGGTAGGTAGGTAGGTAGGTAGATAGATGGATATATGTATAGGGAGGTAGGGGTTGTTATATCTTTAACTTCCACTCCAAACCTTGTTATCCTAATATTTAATTCTACCTTTATTTCTTATAATGTTGGTAAATACTTTGTCATACAGAAAAATTACTTATACTAGTCTGGAGCCAATTATTTAAGTTAGGTGATCAAGAAAATGGGATGCATGGTTTCTAAATATGCTTATACACAGCCAGAAACACTAAACTAATAGATCATTGCTTAAGGACCTTTCACTTTTTGTGTTTACACATGATACTTTGGTGAGACGCTGAAAACATCCATCCCAAATCAGCTGTCTCTGGCTCTTGATCTCTCTGGTTCCAGGCCTTTCAGGATCTCTTTGTTTTTGTCACTGTTTCTCTCTGGCTTCCCCTTCTTCTTTTCCCCAAAATTCATGATCAGAAAACCTCCAGAAGAATAGAGACTCATGCATGGACGGTTGGTATGTGAGCATCCCTGAGTCAGAGTGGCAAGAAGCGTGACCAAACAATTCATTACCCATGTGCTTGGCATCTCAGAGGTCACATGGGTTACCTGACAGCCCCTAATTAGCGGGTGTGAAACATATTTTTCCCCCCAGGCTACTGAGATAAAATGAAGACTTCATTCTTGCTATAGACTGATAGAGAAAAGTGGGTCCCTGGCACAGCCTGGCTTACAGACAGTAGAAAGCTACTTTGGAACGCCCCTCTGAAGGTCATTCAAATATTTCTATATCTGGAAACAGTCAGTGTGTTTTATATGGACACAAAGCCAAATCTGTGATTTAAAATGCCATAGAGCTACCTTCTGTTTCAACAAAGTCTGCAATCTTAAAACCAAAATAAAAAAAATAATAATAATTTTATTTTAAATTCAGATAAGATACAAATCTAGTTTCTTTAGGAAGGAATTTTTCTCCCATTGGACATTTTAGATCTTTATTAAAAAGAAAGTATAGACATTCTCAAGAAAGCTTATCCTTATATTTTGAATGAATAATTGATTTTTAAAAAAACTCTTCCAGCAAGCATTTATTGAGTTCTTATTATGGGCAAAGTGCCAGGTCAGGCATTGGAAAATTTCCTCCCCACACCGGATAGTATGGTGAGTGGGTTTTCTTTTTGGTGGTGTTTGTTTCGTTTAAATCTATGCGGCTCTATCTCATGTTCAACAATAATGTGCTCCTGAAAAATTGTATGTAAATTGCATTTTCAAAAATGGAGTCCATTTAGAGTATTAGTAATCAATTTGCATTTATGTGAATTTTCAGTTATTGGGTTAATGAACTATATACTGAATAGTTAAAAGTTCCTTTGGAGTTTGTCAGCCTTGGTACTACGAATATTTTGGGTTGACAAATTTTTTTTTATCATAGTGGCTGTCTTCTGTACTATAAAATGGCTAGCAGCATTCCTGGCTTCTACCAAAAATGTCTCCAAACATTGCTGAATGTCTTCTGGAGGGCAAAATCACCCCCAGATAAGAACCACAACTATAGGATAAAGTGTATGAATTTTGAAAGAGAGACTAGGTAAGAGAAATATTCTTTTAGTGTCTTAATTAGTAGAATAACTCTCAATTGCCAAAATTGTCTTTCACTGTAATTAAATAAGTATATATTCATATTTCCCCAGTAACTAAGTTCAATGATAGCAAAAGCATTATGTTTAGACAGCATTTATTATGATTAGACAGCATCACCCTTCGATTTCAAAAACTTTCAGTATTCTAACAAATTACAGCCATTAGTCCAGAATAATTGATTGTCCAATAAAAACAGAAACTTCCTCCATATGTCATCAATTTTATCACTCAAATAGTCACAGCCCAACTGTAAGAAATAATGAGAGTTTTAGTTCCCTACCACGCAACTTTCTGAGTGGCTTGGAAAGTAGGTTTACACTGGAATGAGAATGGGTAGCAAGGGTCCTCTGCGTAGGCTTATTCTTTCTCATGTCTTCCTGCATTTGACCTTTTATAACCAGAACTTCCTGATCCCTAACTCCTAAGAAAATAACATTTCTTCTTAAGATTAAATGGCAATTCATTTGTTGAGTCAGAAAACGCATCCAAACATACCGTTATGACTATGAAGAATCTAGACACTAGTCATTTGGGTAGTTTACCAAAACCTAGTCACGGCTTGCATTTTGAACTGCCTTTAATTATTGGAGAACTACTCACAAATTTTTCTCCTAAACGAATGCTCCATTATTATGAGACACCTGGTAATGCAAGTTTTAATATGTTTACTATAGGCAATGAAGAAAGCGAACTCTGTAATACCCAGCTTGATGGAGCTAATGGCAGAAGACCAGTTAATAAAACTAACACATTCCAATTGTTTGATATAAGACGTTGTTGGGAGTGTGACTTTTTTTAAAAAAGCCATTTAATTACATACCCTGATGTCTTCACTCAGCCATTCCCTAAAATATATTTTCCCAATTTCAACATATACCCCTTCTCTACTCTCAATTAGCTATTGCATTGGGCCTTTGCTTCCAAGCCCCATAAGTAATAGTAACTTAATTTTCCAAGCCATAAATCAGGTAAACTTATGCTCCATAGCACATGTTCCATTTGTTTTTAATCAGGGGCAGCCTGGTATTCAGAGGTCAGAGGCTTTAATTCAGAGGGCTCCTATGCCTTTTTGGAGGGAGAAATCTTTTGGCTTCTTATAATTCCCTTTGTGAATGTTTTAAGTATCCTTTTGGCAAAAGTTTGAAATATAAAGTATCTCATATAGAATTCATTCACTGACCTATACACTCCCTTTTACTTCAGCTCCAAGATTAAAAGAAACATTTAACAACATTTTTATACTGATGTATTCTCCTGGTTTTATATGTTGTGTTAAAAAAATCATGCATTTAACTGCTGACAAAAGAGACACAGAGAAGAGAATTAAAAAGATGTTTGATTTCGAGAAATCATTTCAAAGAAGTAGCTCTAATAAACAGCAGAGTCACTGAGATCATTTAGGTTCCATATTGTCTTGAGAAAAAAGAAATAACCACATAAAAACCCTTAGGGTTTCTAAATACTCAAGAGTCCCTAGCACACCATTTTGTGACTGAAAACCATCTTGGAGGTACTTACTATAACCCCTTATTTTACCCACAAGGACAGTGATATGTAGAGCAGTTACCAGTCCAGAGAGTGGGCACAGCATATTAGTGCCAAGCTAAAATCAGAGTTCCATTCTGCTGTTGTTCTATGCCCTTTTATATTGTACCTGTAAGGCCGGTTGCCTTGCTGGGAGCTCGGACGCACCCCCCACCTCCTTTTTTTCCTTTTACGAGCCCCGAGCAAGCTCAGACATGCTTGGGCATGTTCCCTTCTCCCTTGCTTGCACAGCCTGGTTTTCTCTTAAAGAGCCCAGTATGCAAACAAGGTGCTGCAACCATAGCTTCTTAATAACCAATAGCAACTAAGCCCTAACAACCAATAGCAGCCGAGTTTTAACAACCAATAGCAGTCGAGTCTTAACAACCAATAGCAGGCAAGTAATTCCCACCAATAACAAGCCAAGTCCTAGGTCAAGGCTTGTAACTTACCCAATAGCAGTCTTGCTCTCCCTCAACCAATCGAGCTGTTTCACTCCCTATAAAAACCCCCTGTCTAAAAATAGACTCACTCCCTGTAAAACCCCCTGTCTGAGAGGAGTCTGTGCGACTTCTCCGGCCCCTCCTGTCCGGACTGCAGAACCTCACCCGGGAGCCTGAATAAATTCCCTTGCATTGGATTATTTTGGTGCTGGCCTCAGTTTCTTCATTTTATCCTCGGAAACAAACCTTACAGTACCCATTAATAAAATAATAGCTAGTAAGTATGTACTTAGTCATTCATACATCTATCTAATATAAAACATCCAAATATTTTAAAGTTTAATTACTTACCAGCTTTACCATTTCAACTAGACATATTGTAGTAAAATTTTAGAACAGAAAGAATCAAAGGAAAAATCCCAAAAGCTATCAGATAGGAAAAAAAAATGAAGATTACCTACAGTAGAAGAGAAATCATGTTGACATATGAGGTCTCATCAATATTGGACAGAATAATACAGTAAGCATTTTAAATGCTGGAAGAAACTTAAATTCTAAATCACTAGAGGAAAATTTATTTTACCTCATAATTCTCTACCTAGTGCTTTTATTCAAGCATGATTTTGAAACCAAGGTAGCTTTCTACATATGAGTAATAAGATAAACTCCTGCAAACACTCTGAAGGTATTATAAGAAGATATATACCAACAACAAGAAAGATGAATCCAAGAGAAAATAATGGGATAGAAGGACAAAAGGTTAGCAATGATATTAGGAAAATGTGTTGTTAATTTTAATAAGCCTTCAATGAAAAAAATCTGGAACTAAATTTTTAGAAGATATCAATGAGGAATTTATTGAAGGGTAAAATGGGAGTATGAAAGAGTAGAAAGATAGAAGTAGTTACATTTGTAAACCAATTTATAGGATAATTTGTAGAAGTTATTAACGTTTAAAATGTGCATTTCCTGTGACCTAGCAACTCTTTCTCTCGGGTGTTACCCTTAAGAAAAATATGCATATGTGCACAAAAATGTAAAAAGCCCAAGGATTTCATAGCAGCAATTGCTCCTAATAGGAGAAAAAAATTTTAAGCTATCTTTCAGCTAAGAAAAATAGCTAAAAAATGGGGTATATCTTATCATTGAATTCATAATAGTAAGTAGAAAATTAAAAAGAAAAACTGAAACAATACAGAAAAACATGATTCTGGAAGACGTTTGGAATATTTTTTTTTTCTTGAAACATTCAAATTGCATGCATGTGCCCATAGAATATATGAAGTACTGAATTTGATGTTTTTCTGTACATTAGTTTTTACATGAACTGTCTTATTTTACGTATGTATGTAAATGCACAGAATTACATATGGATTAACCACTAGTTTACATTAGCCTTACCAAGTGTGTTTTGTTTTAGGGCCATTGAATAAGGCATTTGTTTATGAATGTATTCCTTTTCCTCTGATATGTTTCATGTATTTATTGAACACGTTTTATATGCCATGTCTTACACTGGGACCTAAAAATGCAGTTTATGCTCACCTTGAGCTTACTTTATATTATAGGAGCCAAACGATTATCTAGGATTACAATAGTTTACAAGAAGATACATATAGGTAAACAACAAGGAAAACAGGAGAGGAAGAAGTGTTTCTATTTGAAGGATTTTGTAATACTTTACAGAGCAGATGACCAAACAGGTTGGACTTTGAAGCGGTAACACTTTGTCAATACCAGCTGTGGAAGAAGAACATTCCAGAAGGAGTCATATAGACTGTGTAGTGGAATATTAACATGGATGTCCGTAGCCTGGGTGGGACATTGTAAATATTCTAATGTGTGTGAAAAGCATGTGTTTAAAATTTTATATTTTGTACTACAGAGCGGGGGATCCAACCTTTATGGCACCAGGGACTGGTTTCATGGAAGACAATTTTCTACCATTAGACATTAGATCTCACGAGGAGCCTCCAGCTTAGATCCTTCACGTGTACGGTTCAAAGTAGGGTTCGTGCACCTGTGAGAATCTAATGCCACTGCTGATCTGGCAGGAGGAGGAGCTTAGGTGGTAATGCTCACTGCCTGCCATCAGTTCCTACTGTGCAGCTCTGGGAGTTGGGGACCCCTGGTATAGAGAACAGGGAACTACTAAAGACAAACAGTAGAAATATAATTACATGTTTGTTTGCAGAATAACTTGATAATATATGGAAGATGAGGGGTATTAGAGGAAACTAGAACACTGGCAAAGATAATCTTAAGAATCCAGGTGAATGTGTCATGAAATTGAAGAAAAAATTGATGTAATTCATACTTTAGAAGGATGAACTTGAAAAAAAAAAGTTCCCCTGTCATTTGGGGACAATTTTCAAGTAATTTCTCTATTTTATTCTGTGTCTGCTCTCTCATTTTCTCTTTCTGTCCGAGTTTCCCCAGAGATTGTGGTATCCAGTAGATTAAAGAAATGGTACTGTGAGAATAATGGGGGCCCAAAAGCCTGAGAGATACAGTTGAAAGATCATGCATACCGGGAGCAAATGCCAGCTTGAGTAAGATGCTTTACAGGTTTCCTGGGGAGCCCAGTGATCTCTAACCCCAGTTGTAACAGCATCTCAGGAGTAACCTCCCACACACGGATGCCTTAGACAGGCTGGGGACTCCTATAACTGGTTACCTTTGGCCTCCAAGGTCTCTCTGCAAGTTGGCAGAGGCTGTGCCACACACATAGAAAGACGTGTCTGTGGCATGATCCTCTCCAAAGCCCTGGTCTCAATGCAGGTGCTGGTGGCTCAGGGTGGAGAGCTTATGCGGGAGCTCTGGGGTCACCAGAAGGAAGCTTTGAAGGTGGCCGAGGTTGAGTTTGTGTTAACACCCTCAGTTTGGCTACTGTGGTTACTTCACTAAACCTCAAAAGGGTGAATTAGAAGGCTGGAAATAGTACAAGAAGAGACCTCCTGGGGACACAGCTTCCCATTCCTTGCCTGGACACGCAGATCCTGATCTTGATGTTTTGAATTTCTTTTCTGCAGTCCCAATTTCTAGTCTATGTTGTGCCTGAACCGCAGGGAAAACGTAAAAATAAAAATATTCTTTATTAACACACAGAGAACCAGCTGAATGCCTTATGACCTTTTAACACAGGCCAAACAATTCATAAAAGAGAGGTCAGTTATTGGTGCTGTGTGTGTTTTGTTTCTGCATCCCAGGACCCTCATTCCCCTCTGGCTGTCTTCCTTTGCAGGGGAAGAGGGGGAGCCCCATATGTGTGTCCATGGGATGTCTCTGCAAGGATATGTTCCCCATGCATGTGGCTTTATGTCAACACATTGGCCACACACTAGGGATGATGCAAGATCCAGATGGGGAGCAGGGAGAAACAGCTGACAGGCCAGTCATTCCATCCACTTAGAACTCACTTTCTTATAGCGCCTTGGTCCTCTGCTGTCAAACACACGAACTCACTACTTACTTCACTTCTTCCTTCCTTTCTCCTCCGACTTCCATCATTTCGCCTCCAGTTTTTGCATTTCCTGTTGCTTGCTTTTTTTGACTTTCCTCTTTCCTGCCTTCTCCTGTCCCCTTGGTGTAGACATTGAAAGAGTATGGATTATCTGAGTAGTGTGTCGATTTCTGTTGCTTACCAGTGTGTGGGTTTTAAAAAGAATATGTGAGTAAAAGCATGTGTGTGTGTGTGTGTGTGTGTGTGTACACACGTGTACAAGAAAGAGAGGGCATAAGAGTGTGAGTGCTTCTGAGAGATGTTAAGTAGCAAACAAAATATGCTATTAGAAACAAACCAAATGGCAAATGGACCCGTTGGTGGTTCCGCCTTCCAAGGGTGCTCGTATTAGTCACACTGGGGAGATAGCATGCCGTATCATTCCTCTTTGCTTACAAAGACTGCTGGGGAAGTTTGGCCAGCCTAAGAATTTGACCGTGCTAGAAAGTCACACCAGCTTTGTTTTCCAGAGCAACCTTAATGAGTGTTGGGATAGCTAAAGTGGGCCGGAGGAAGAAGCCGGAGGCTGGCCATGAGAGAAAGAAGGAAGTCAAAATCAGAGGCACAAGGCCAAAAGGTAGGCAGCGAGAAACTTTCTAATGTGGGATTGGCCAGTGGCCAGTTGGCCAAAAAATTTTTTTTGGTTTTGTTTTTGAGATGGAGTCTCATTCTGTTGTCCAGGCTAGAGCATAGTGGTGCAATCTTGGCTCACTGCAACCTCTGCTTCCCAGGTTCAAGCAATTCTTCTGCCTCAACCTCCAGAGTAGCTGGAACTACAGGAGTGTACCACCATGCCTAGCCAATTTTTGTATTTTTAGTAGGGATTGGTTTCACCATGTTGACCAGGCTGGTCTTGAACTCTTGGACTCAAGTGATCCACCCGTCTCAGCCTCCCAAAGTGCTAGGATTATAGGCATGAGCCACAGCACCCCACCCACCCAGCCAATGGAATTTTAATGCAGAGATGTGCTCAGTGGGTTACTCTGATACCCTGTGATGAAACCACTTTGTTTAACTGTTTCGTTGCAAACTTGTTTAACTTCAAACTTCTTTATGCACTCATCATACAGAACTGGCTCTGGATAGTGGTATTTGGAGAAAGTCAAGTGAAGGGGTAATGGTTCTAGGTTTATATTGGGCAGGGAAAAGAGAACACCCATATGAGAAGTAAATGAGAGGGAATGTTCTACAAGATCAGGAACTTGGAGAAAGTGACTATGAGAAGCTTGAGTTCCTTTAGAAAGCCCACATATTTTAAGAGAGAGGTCCCTCGCCTGTCTCTGAAGACAGGGGATCAAGGCAACTTATGTATATATTCATGGAAAAGTTGAAATTACAACTTTGTCACAGTTGACAAAGCTGAAGGACTCAGGAGAGCTGAGAGTCTAAGGCATAAGCCTGCCTCTCTCTCTCTCTCTCTCTATCACACACACACACACACACTCACACACACACACACACACATGTTCTTACTGAACAACCGACCTGATACTGATGGGGAATCTTATTCACTGTTGCCAAATAAGTAAATTCCTGTTGCTACTCAGCCAGAAATTCTGGTGTGCACAGAGTTGCAGAGTTGAGAGATCACTCCAATAGACCGTAAGGTCTGGTAGTAGAGGCTGCCCCCTCGGACTTCAGATTTAGGGTTATATTTGCATTGGTTGTCTTCTCTGTTCCTGTCATCTTAGTAAGATGTGTCTCTTTCCATCAGATTTTCAGGGCAGTTCTTGATACATGTCTTAATGTATACCACAGATCCTGCAAAGCAAACTAGACGAAACCTAACCATGTTGGAGGCTTGACAAACAAGAGGAAAGAGGTTAAGTTGTTTTTTCTACATTTCCTTATATAATTTTTTTTTTACTGGACTAGTAACAAAGTGAATGAGAATTTGGTAAAGGGAAGCCTCCATCAGACCCCTCTGCCCACTTCCAAGTTCCTAACCTCTTGCATGCCTGAATCTTGTAGGTGGATAAAGTTTTGTGTTTGCTGTACTGACCTGAAGTAAGGGACAACCACATACATCTTTGTCTTCACTCTATCCAGCTGTCAACTGCATTGTTCCCTCACCTCTTCCCGCAAAGTACCATTATTTCTACACCTTAAGAATGAAGAGTGAAGAGAAAACAACAAAATGTTCCTGTTTATCAGGAGATGGGGGTGACTTGAGCTTTCCACAAGGTCCTGAATGGATGAGAAGGACCCAAAACATATGGAAAATATGGAGAATAGGGTATAAGTAATAAAAAT
This sequence comes from Plecturocebus donacophilus, assembly GCA_004027715.1. Lineage (NCBI taxonomy): Eukaryota > Metazoa > Chordata > Mammalia > Primates > Pitheciidae > Plecturocebus > Plecturocebus donacophilus. Next base: position 34,535 of record PVKP010000481.1, read on the forward strand.
AAAAATAAAATAAATTGGGAATGCCAGTTTCTGGTAATGATTTGTTTTCACAGTAACTGAGAACTCCTGTAAACCTGCGATTAATCACACATTTATGGTGAGGGTAAGCTGGGAGAATTAGGGGGCTCGTTGGGACTTGGGTTATTAGTGCAGCTGCTTTTCATTGATGAGATCTGAGTTCAAATCTCAACCAATGTTACAAATGAAAATGTCATTTTGAAAGTTAATTAGCTCCATGCAATAAATACTGGCTGCTTGATTGATGTACCTAAAAATTCACTACTCAGAAAAAAATTATATATATATCTGGCCTGTTAAGGGAGTCAAGTCAGTCAAAAAGTCAGACATTATTTAAACAATTTGCTTTTCTTAATAGTCCAACCACCTGCAAGTAAACAGAATTTATTAAAAGAAGGTGGAGCTTCTAGTAGTCAGAGCATGTGAAAGAATGTCTGAACATATTAAGAACTGTAGAATTTTAGAACTAGAAATAAAATCTTTAAAAGCCATCTAATCTAATCCTTGTTTTTTTTTTTAGTAGAAGGAGGAATGAAAACAGGAGGTTACGTGACTTGCTTAAGTCACATAGTTAACTAATGGGGAAGCAGGGCTGGGTTCCAGGTGTCCTGGCAACCTTATGTGCTCTCTGAATTAGTCTTACAGACTTTGAGCATCATTCTCCCCGCTCTGCTCTGGGAGCTGAGCCTCTCTCCATGGCTCATCCTCACGGCCTTTTCTTCAGTATGTTCTGTGCCTCAGAAGGTTCTGTCTTCTCGTCATCAAAAAAATGCAAAACTTCTCTGCACTTTTTTTAAAAAATGAAGAAGCTTCCATCAGAATTGTCATCTCTGCTCTCACAGGTAGAAATACACTAGCAACACACACAACTGTGTTGCCTTTACATCAGACATGCGAAAATTGAATTCAGAATTCAGTGAGAGAATTAGGAGGCTCCTGCATGAATCTGATAAGAGTAGAGAAGAGAGCAGACAGCTATTCCACCTGAACCAATATTCTGTAAGGCCTTTTGTCCAGGCCAGTGAAAATGTCAGCCATGAAGTCCTTGGTGACTTTATTTACCTGTTTACAATTTAAGCTGCTCTTGATCTTGAGATCATGCCTTCTATGTAGCATTTCACTGGGTGGCAACGTAGCTTGACTAAGACCATTTAAGGTGATTCTGGTGAACATTCAAGAACAAAAGAGTAGGTGTGGAGGAAGGCTCTGTCATCTTAGACAATGCGTCTGTCACCATGGATGGGATGCCGGTAGAAATGAGGACCGTAAAGGCCACTCTGGGGAAAGCGCAGACGGAAATGAAGAACGTGTTCTTGGAACCTGGAGGAAAGGCAATTCTCCTTGTTATAACGTTTCTCTCACAGGTAAGGAGACATTAGCAACCCACAAAACTGCGTTCCCTTTACATCAGACATTCTAAAATTGAATTCAGAATTCAGTGGGGGAATTAGGGGACTGCTGTGCGAATTGAATAAAATTAGAAAAGAGAGCTGGGTGCGATGGCTCACGCCTGTATCCCAGCAACTTGGGAGGCTGAGGCAGATGGATCGCTTGAGGCCAGGAGTTTGAGGACAGCCTGACCAACATGGTGAAATCCCTTCTCTACCAAAAATACAAAATATTAGCCAAGCATGGTGGCAGGTGCCTGTAGTCCCAGCTACTCGGGAGGCTGAGGCAGGAGAATTGCTTGAACCTGGGAGGCTGACGTTTCAGTGAGCTGAGATCATGCCACTGCACTCCAGCCTGGGTGACCAGAGCAAAACTCAGTCTCAAAAAAAAAAAATAAATAAAATAACAGAGAGAGAGAGCAGACAGCTATTCCCTCTGAGCCATAAAGTGGTTATAGGTGTCAACAGACTTGGCTGAATCATATTCTCATGTTTTGTGGAAGGTAAAACTTGCAAGTTTTACCTTGGAATTGGGTATTGAACTGAAGAGATTCCTAAGCAAAGTATTGGATTGGCTTCATTCCCCCTTACTGCTGAGAGTAAGATGTGTGAGGAGGGAGATGTATTGAAAGCACTGTTAGGCAAAAAAGAACTAGTGCTTGAAATTTTGGAAAATGTTCAGCCTATGTTGCAGAAAACAACAGAATATGTTCTGAAGAGAACACTAAGGGTGTGACTGAACAAGCATTTGATCAGGATATAAGCATGGGTGTGACCCACAGGTCTAAGCAGCCATCGCAGCAGAAGCCAGAAAGAGAGATGCAATCCTAACAGCAGAGAAACTCCGCTGGAACTAAAAAGGACAGAGACAGTAGAACAGAATGAAAGGAGGCAGTTGGACTTCTGGGATTCTACTGGACAGGTCCACAGAGCTTTCCGGCTTCGAACATGTATTGTCCTTCATGAAAAGGGAAGAATGACCTTTAAGGGAATTCAGAGACCGTAGGGCTTCCACTGCTCCCACGTGCCCGGAGGTAAGTCTGATTCCTTCTTGGCTTCAGCAGGCCAGGTGTGGGGTTGAGGGCTCCTTGCAGAGCAGAAGCGGGTGGCATGGGATGGAGCCAGTGTGGTGACACTGCCACTCCCGTGGTGCTGGAGGACAGAGCATAGAACCAAAGAGGATTATCCTCAAGCCTCAAGATCTAATAGAATTTGCCTTGTCAGGTTTTGAACTTTCTTGAGTCCCATCCCCTCTTTCTTCCTTCTGATTTCTCCCTTTTGGAATGGAAATGTCTATTCTATTCTTGTCCACTACTATATTTTGGAACCACATACCTTGGTTTCGCAAGTTCACAGCTGGAGAGGAATTTTGTTTGCCTCGGGATAAATTGTATCTTGTATAGTTGCTTCAGATGATATTTATTTATTTTTTGAGATGGAATCTCACTCTGTCACCCAGGTTGGAATGCAGTGGCTCAATCTCATCTTATTGCATCCTCCGTCTCCCAGGTTCAAGCGATTCTCCTGCCTCAGTCTCCTGAATAGCTGGGATTACAGGCACCCACCACCAACATCCAGCTAATTTTGTATTTTTAGTAGAGATGGGGTTTCACCATGTTGGCCAGGCTGGTCTCAAACTCCTGACCTCAAGTGATCCACCCACCTCGTCCTCCCAAAGTCCTGGATCACAGGCATGAGCCACTGTGCCTGGTCAGATATTTAGGTGAGACTTTGGTCTTTAGACTTTAGACTTAATACAGGAATGAGTTAAAATTTTGAGGGATGTTGGGATAGAGTAAATACATTTTATATGTGAGAAAGACATAGATTTTGAAGGACCTGGGGCAGAATGTTACAGACTGAACATTTCTATTTTCCCCTAAATTCACATGTTGAAACCCTAACTCCCAGTGTGGTGATATTTAGAGATGGAGCTGCCACGGGAGTAATTAAGGTTAAATGAGGTCACAGTGGTGAGCCCTGAACTGGTAGGATTGGTGTTCTTATGAGAAGAGACAGCAGAGGTCTCTCTCTCTCTCTCTGAAAGAGAAAGGAGAAAGGTTTTTGTGAAGATTGCAAGAAGGAGGCCATCCTCAAACCAGGAAGAGAGCCCTCACCAGAAACCAAATTAACCAGAACCTTGATCTTGGACTTCTAACCTTGAGTTATGAGAAAACAAATTTCTGTTGCTTGACCAATTCTCCTGCCTTCCCTTTCTACTTGCAAGGATTTATGTGATTAGATCGGGTCTACCTAAATAATGCAGGTTATTCTCTTATTTTAAGGTCCATGAGATCAATTCTATTTGCTGCGTTTCTTTTTCCATGTAATGAAACACATTCACCATTTTCAGATATTAGGGTAAGGACATTTTGGGGAGGCCATTACCCTGACCACCACAGAGATAAGCCTTCATTAAAATTTTACTTTTTATGTTTGGTAATTATAAAATATTTAATATTGTATGTAGTTCTGCTCAATTACAGACTACTAATAACTGCAAACATAATTCAGTCCAAAAAAGATTTGTGGTCATAGGAAATAAAATGTTCAAGTTTCTATTTAAAATTTTACATTAAATACATTTTTTTGGTTGTTGTAGACAAGCATCCAAAGATGATCGATACAATTGTAGAAACATAAAGTATATTAGGATAAAAATACAGAAAGAGAGATGAAATAGAAACTGAAAGAGAAAACAAAACTAAGTCAAGTTTCCAAATCCTGAAGAAGAGGCTTTAATGTATGAGGATGAATATCAAGTAATAATTAAATTTACATAACACTAAAAAACTAAGAGAGAAATACTTGTCTTTTAAATGCCAATGCTTAAAATATTGTAACACTTTAAGAAAAATTATATTGAAATATGAAAGCATGTATAATTTGAAAGCATTTATAATTTCAGAAAATTTTATTTATTGGTAAATGAGCAAAAAATTATAAAATTATTGCTTTAGGGCACATATTTTCTTTCATCTGCACTAACACTGAATAGATTTTAATGAAAATTTTAAAATTAAAAGTTTTTTTGCCAGTTCAGCAACTAGTATGTGCTGCTGATTTAGTTTGTAATTTTTATTTTGTTATTTACCTGATTACATGCTTTATCTACTTTTCAATCAGACCTTGTTTCTTACTTTTTATGTTGTCCTTTTAAAATTTACGTATTTTTAATGTAAATGTTTAAAATTTCAATGCATTCAAATATATCTGTACTTTCTTTGATGGCTTTTGCTTTTTATTTCTGTTTATGTTTTACAAAGAATTTTCTTATCCTAAGGTAATATTTTAATACTTCCATTTGTTTTTGTTTTGTTTTTTGAGAAGGAGTCTCACTCTGTCACTAAGGCTGGAGTGCAGTGGTGCAGTCTCTGCTTACTGCAACCCTCAAGTCCTGCCTGGTTCAAGCGATTCTTCTGCCTCAGCTTCCCAAGTAGCTGAGATTACAGGCGCCTGTCACCATGCCCAGCTAATTTTTGTATTTTTAGTAGAAATGGGGCTTCACCATCTTGGCCAGGCTGGTCACATTTCTATTTGTTTTAATGTTTAAACATTCAATCCTTTTAAATTTACATTTTCAGATTATGAGAAGAATCTTTGTTTTCTATCTCTAATGATTATTTTACCACAAACCATTTATTCAGTAATCTATCCTTTCTCACTGTTTAAAATACTTTGAATACCATGTACATTCTGATTTCCAGATTCATACTTCCAGCCCAAGTCTCTTTCCAGAGATCCAGACCTTAATAGCTAAATGCCTTTCAGATGCCCCCTCCAGGAAGTTTATAGACATTTTGAAAGAAATACATTTAAACACAATAGACCATACTCCCAAGGAACACCTACAAGATGACAGTCACATTAGCAGACATTCTGCTCAACACTAGAGTGGTAATTTCAGAGAATCATCACAAGGCAGGTCCTGTTATTATCATTTCCATTTTACAAATGAGGAACCCCCAAACCATTTGAATGTTAAAGATATTCATGCATAGGGGTTGAGATGGGTTTGGACCTGAGTGGTCAGAGCTTGGGGAACATTCTCTCTCAACCACAGTGGTACTGACATTTACCTGGGAGCCTGTTCCTGCTTTAGGCCACCCTCTGACTCTACCCCCAACCCAGGGTTCATTATCTCAGAAAATGGCACTACCATGCAGCCACCTCAAGCAATGGCCAAGCATCAAAGGTTCTCCCTCCCAAATGTCGCTAACTCACTTCTTTGCTCTCTCGTTTCTACTCGAAACCTTGGGTTACTTCTCAATGTCATCAAGATGCCTAATTGCTACAGGAGTCCACTCTTCCCTGTTGATCTGGCTTCTTCCTCTCTCTCTCATGATGTTCTGAGACTACTTTCCTTCTGACTTCCAAACTCTAGCCCCACCTGCCTTCATGTCATCCAGAGTATCAGACTCTTCTGTACCTCAAAGCCTTTACACATACCTTTTCTTTTATTCTTACCTCTGTGGATTTAAATAACCCCTACACATCATCTGGATCAAGTGATCCTTACCTACAAGACTAGTTTATGTCCTCCCCTATGCTATGATAGCACCCTGTATTTAATACTTGCATCACATTGACAGGGACTTGCCTTGGTTTACCTAGCTGAACAATAGTCACTCTCAGCAATGTTTCTTGAATAAATTAATGAATATATGAAATGAGTTAATGAGTGCCTTCTGAAATCAACAGGATGTGTCTTTCGTGTATAGGTATATTGATTCTAAAGAGAAAAAATCTAGGTGAGTGAAACAGATTTCCAATTAGATCACTTTTTTCCCATCAATTATTATTGCTTTCTAAAAACATTACTGCAATACAGACAGAAGGACAATTAATTCTGTACATTTGTTTAAAAATTATCCCTATATTTTTGTTTCAATTTTTAATTGAGTCACATTTATGTAAATAATCATATCATCCAGAAATAATCATACCTTTGTTTTCTCCTTTTACATATTTGTACCCTTTATTTTATTTATCTAGAACTTCCAGTATGATGTGAAATCACAATGGCACCCTCTTCTTATTTCCAGCCTTCGTGAACATTTTTCTAGCCAATCTGGATGACATTAGGTATTGGTTTGGGGGCATCATTCTTCAAGTTGAGTAAATATCCACCCATTTCTAAATTACTTAAAAAAATCAAGATGTAATGTATTAGTTCATCCTCATACTGATAATAAAGAGATACCTGAGACTGGGTAATTTATAAAGGAAAAAGATTCAATGGACTTACAGTTCCACATGGCTGGGGAGACCTCACCATCAGGGCAGAAGATGAAGAGCAAGGGACTTCTTACATGGTGGCAGGCAAAAGAACCTGTGCAGGGGAACTCCCGTTCATAAACTCATCAGACCTCATGAGACTTATTCACTGCCGTGAGAACACTATGGGGGAAACTGCCTGCATGATTCTATTATCTCCACCTGGCCCTGTCGTTAACATGTAGGGATTATTACAATTCAGGGTGAGATCTGGGTGGGGACACAGCCAAACCACATCATAAATCTTTTTGAAATTTCTCAAGATTACTTTTTAGCTTTTTTTTTTTTTTAATTTATAGACTTGATGAACATGTTAACAAACAACCTTAAACGATTTTTATGTTTTTTGAATAACCCCTTACTGCTACATATGTATTATAAAAGAGAGTCACATTTGACTGTAGGTATTTTTATAATTTAAATTTCCTTTCAGGGACTGGTTCGATGTCTTGATTGAAAATACTGGAAGGAAAGTATTAACTTTCCATAAAGTGAAATCTTTACTGTTGCCTCTTTTAAAATCACTCCCTGTTGGCAAAAGCACATTCTCAACCCTTCTTCCTTCACTTGCATTTATTTACATATAGGATTGAGGAGATTTCTCTAATTTTGTATTCATTTTACAATGAATTCTTTCAATGAAACTGTTTTTTTAAAAAACTGTTTTTAAAAAGTGTTTTCAGGTCTAACTCATTGAGAACTAAGCACCTTCCAGGTTTCAGGTGAGACTCATAACACCTGATTTGAGGTCTGTGTCAGTGTTCAACTTCAACTGGGAAGAGGTTTCCCTTTGTATAGAAAATCACCTCCCCCAGTTTCTGCATGCTGGGAACTCTACCTGATGGTGTGATGTGTTTTTCCGTTCTGTGTGTTGCTACTAACAATACTCTTTTGAAGAATCGGCTAAGTCGTTTCCAGAGTAGCTATGACAAGTAGACAATCCCAGAAGTTTGTATAAGGCTTATGCTTATAAGAAACAAGGCTACTGATATGAATGGAAATTCAAAGTAAACTCAGGATACTTGAAACTTTATTTTCATGCTATAAATGCTGTCTAAGATCACAGAAATTGTCTAGATCATTTGTCTCCCTCATTCAGATTCCTGATCAAGTTACATTTCCTGAGTAATTGCTTTCTACTCAGTTTACTCCCGGAGCGTTAAGTATCATTAGGTCCACTAGCTTAGAAGTTATTCTGCTCAGTCTTAAATACGCCTAAATCTATCCGGTCCTCTCCATTCCCAGTGACAGTGCATTAGCACAGGCCTGCATCATTTTCCCTTGGATTATTGTAATTGCCTCTATTCTGCCTTAACTGCCTGAAGTCTCATTGCTTTCCCTGCACCCCTTACAATTTATTTTCTACATTGCTCAAATAATCTTTCTTAAATGCATGCCTGAACATGTCATTCCCTGCTTGAAATCCTTCAATTACTCTCAATTGCATTCATAATACAATCCAAGTTCTTTAGCAACAGCCACTTTAAATCCTTTCTGGAATAAAGTGGGACATAGATACAGACATGGACACATGCTTCCCTGAGCTGCTTAGCAGGACATATAAGGGAGACCCTTTGGAGGCTGACCTCTTCCTCTCTGGCTTTATCCTTCACCCTTTCACCTCTCACCCTCACACGCTCCAAGAACCTTGGTCTGCCTACTTTCCTGTGGATAGATAATGCTGCTGCTCCCTCTGCATGGAATTCACCCTCCTACATCTTTCAAGCCTTAGCACAAATACAGCCTGCACTGCAGAGCCTTCCCTGAGAGTGGGTTTAGGACCCTCTTCTAGATTCACCTGGCATTCTGCACATTTTCTATTATTAGCCCTATTCTTGTTGGTTTGCTTGTCAATTACCAGATTGTGCATTTGTTGAAAATGGGAACTAGCAGAGCATTTGATGTTTGTTAGGCACCCTAATCACATAGACAGTTGTCTTATTTATTTTAAAATACCATGTCAAATGTTTCAGATTGTGAAAAAAATAAAATGCCATATCATTTATTCCAGGCTGTGGCTCATCTACTATAAAGAAGATATTGCTTCTCAGAGACATCTGAATAAAACCATGGAAACCCATCTAGCCCAGTCCAGCCTTCTAGTTCAGGAACACTTCTTCTAATCTGTGGGCTGGTGGTCATCCAGCATTTGCATGGTGCCGTGGCCTGAAGTTACTGCATGTTACCATTTCTAGAGGGACTGCGGTGACTTTTCATTGACTCTATTCAGTTGTTTGCTGAAAGTAGCTTGGGGAATGGGTCATCTAGGGTTTTTGCTCTTTCAGAAGTGTTGACCATGGACGTTTCCCTATGTCAGGGGAGTTTGCAAACTTGTGACATGGTTAAAATATGTTGGGCAATTGTTTAGTTCTTCTTTTAGTTTTCTTGATGTGTTTTTCTCCACCCAAGATGTCCAGTTCCCTGAGCTGCCCCAATTTCTTTACTCCCACTTGGCTTCCTACCACTTGGTCACTGCATGGGGTTTACATTTTCACTTCCCATAAAAATTGTCCTTTGTTTCCTTGGAAACATTTAGAACAGGATAAGTCATAGCAAGTAGTTGATGATTAATATGGATATAATTATTTGTCGGTGTGCTTTCGGCATGTTCGTCGATTTTTTCTACTGTAACCCTTCCCAAATAAACTTGTCATGATGGATTTCCAGACATCAGCAATGGGCTGATGGGGATTTTACAGGTGTTAAGACCAAGAGAGGTTATACTTCTCAGCCTCCCCATTAAACATGTCACCTGGGTTTTCATCTATTTTACTTAAGTATTGATTTCTTATACAGAAGAAACAATTCAAAGTAGAGCATCTTATAGAGCAAGGTCAAGCCTACTGTAAACTGGTGGCTATATGCCAGGGTCTAATCTGGTGGAAGAAGCATGGCAAAGAAGTATTTGGGGAGTAGGGATACGCAGGTAGTGGGTAGATACTTCCTGGCTGTCAGGGGATCCTCCCAGGATCCAGTTTGGAACCCATCAGTGCTAATGACTTACGGTGGGAAAAGGAGCCATATACAACCAAGAAGCTATTAAAGATCTCAGAGGAGGTTTTGCATTTTAGCCATCTGTTGATTCAGATGGCAAGACTCATCTTTAAGGACAATTTAAAAATTTTCCCTGTATCAGATATTTTATAGTCTGCCCCTTGGATTCTCAAAGTGTCTTCACTGTAGCTAGTCATGAAGTGATTTTCCACACTGATAGGAGCTCAGGCAGAGCTTCCCTTCCTGGTTGCCAAGACCCTGAAGGCTCAACTACATCCTGTTGTCTCTCTTCCTTAGAATGGTTGAGGGAGAGGCTTCGTAGAATCCTCTGGCTGGGTTGGGACAGCAAGACTCATTCCTGGGCCTTTGTTTCGGCTTGAAATACACCACAAATTAATTGGGCTGATGCAGGTAATTAAGATAGTCACTTGGATTGTGTGCCTTTCCTCTGAAAAATTTCCTTGAGTTGCCAGATCTAAGCTTGGTGTATTGAAATATTAATGATTCATGACTTTTAAAAGAAAATGTTTCTCCTTTGAATGGAATTCAGGGCTAAGAAAATGTTCAGACTGATTAGCACCTATGCTGTAGATTTACATATTTCTCCCTATAATGGTACATCATTTGCCATATGTCCCAAGGAGTTCAATGCCAAACTTTCTGTAGATTCCTGCTGTTATAATGACAATGATTTCTGGTGTCTACTCCCAAATGGTCTTGTAGCAGAGAGAGAAATATTCTGTGATACCTTCTAGATCTGCAGTCAGAGAAGACTCAACTTTGAGTACAAACATGATGGTTTGAGTAAATATGGGCAACTTATAGTCAGTCAGTTGGAAAATAAGTCACCCATAAAGAGAATAGGATAATCCAAGTCCTTTGGCATTCTCTGCTGGTAGTTACCATTCTTTAGCCTGACCATATTTGTGCTTTTATGTCTAATAAATTATGATATCGTCCCTTTTTCTCCTTTTTGATATACATGCTTCATATCTGGTTCTAATTTTGATGCTTCTGATCATGAGCTAGTTGCCTGATCTTTATTCCTCATAGGTCCCTGATATGGTTTGTCTGTGTCCCCACCCAAATGTCACCTTGAATTGTAATAATCCCCATAGTCAAGGGCTGGGCCAGGTGGAGATAATCAAATCATAGGGCAGTTTCTGCCATACTGTTCCCATAGTAGTAAGTCTCACGAGATCTGATGGTTTTATAAATGGGAGTTCCACTGCACAAGCTGTCTTGCCTGCCACCATGTAAGATGTGACTTTGCTTCTCCCTTGCCTTCTGCCATGATTGTGAGGCCTCCCCAGCCATGTGAAATTGTGAGTCCATTAAATCTCTTTCCTTTATAAATTACCCAGTCTTGGGTATGTCTCTATTAGCAGTGCAAGAACAGACTAATAGCATTCCTAAGATTTAGAAGTTAAGTGGGGAATGCACCTTACCTGACTTTGCAAATTCCCACCGTAGTGGAATGGCAGAGGCCCCTCTTCTTCTTCTGACAGCTAAGTGTTCTTTAATTGTGCACCAAAGCTCTTCTGTCCTCCCTTAGAGTTCAGATCACTTTTGGTTGGAGAAGAGTATTAGCATAAACATTTAAAAATAAACATTGTTGAATTTTATTTAATTACAATCAATCATACTTATTTTTCTCCTTTCTTTTTCTTAAAAAAAGTCTTCTAAATGGTTCAGTAGATGGAAACGTGTTGCAATGAAACATTTAATAATAATTTGAGCTCAGCAGAGCAGTCTACTGTTACCTTAAGACAGCACTGACATTTGATATACAGTTTGGGGATTTTTAACAAATTTATATATTCATGTAAACATTACACAAGTCACTATAGAGAATATTTCCATCTAAGAAAATGTCTTTACGTCCCTCATCAGCCAATCCTGCTCCAAGCAATTATTGATCTGATTTCTACATAATGGATTAGTTTTGCTTGTTCTAAAATTTTATAGCATGAATTATTTGCATGTTATTTTACTTAGCATGAAGATTTTGAGATCCCTTTTTGTCATTGTGTTTGACAGTAGCTTATGTAAATTGCTGGGTATATTTCACTATATGAATACATAACCGTTTATTTACCCATTTACCCACTGAGGAACATTTCTGTTGTTTCCAATTAGGGTTATTATACAGAAATCTGTATGAACATTTATTCAAGTTGGAATCTTTTTGAAGATTTATGTTTCCAGTTCTCTTAGATAAATATCCAGGAGTAGCATTCTTAGATCACAGAGTGGGTGTATTTTTAAATTTTATAAGAAACTACCAGTCTGCTTTGCAAAGAGACTGGCAGTTTCTTGTAATTTTTTTTTGTCTCCTTCCAGTTGCCAAGACTCTGAAGTTTCAACTACATCCTGTTGTTACTGTCTCTGTTTCCTAGAATGGTTGAGGGAGAGGCTTCACAGAATCCTCTGACTGGATTGGGACAGCAAGATTCATTCTTGTGCCTCTCCTATATTGCTGCACATTTTCACCAGGAGTGTAGGAGAGTTCTAGTCATTCCAAATCTTTGCAGCATTTACATTTGGTATTGTCAGTCCTTCACATTTTAGCCATTCTAGTGGGTATGTGGTAGTAACTATAAAGTACTTTTTCATTGTTTTAATTTGCATTTCCGTTTTGTCTAATAAGCACTTTTGTATATGCTCACTGGTCTTCTATACATTTTTTGTGAAGTGGCTATTCAAATACATTCTTTTTTTTTTTTTGAGACGAAGTTTTGCTCTGTTGCACAGTTTGGAGTGCAGTGGCATGATCTTGGCTCACTGAAACCTCCACTTCCCAGGTTCAAATGATTCTCCTGCCTCAGCCTCCTAAGTAGCTGGGATTATAGGCATGCACCACCACTGCCAGTGTATTTATTTATTTATTTTAGTAGAGACAGGGTTTCACCATGTTGGCCAGGCTAGTCTGGAACTCCTGACCTCAGGTGATCCACCTGCCTCGGCCTCCCAAGGTGCTAGGATTACAGGTGTGAGTCACCACACCTGGCCAAATTTTCCATTTTCAATTGGTGTGTTTGGCTCCTTATTATTGAATTGTGAGTATTCTTTATATATTTTGGGTCTAAGTCTTCTTTCAGATATATGAAATGCAAATATTTTCTTCCAGAGAGCTTCCCATAAGTTGTTCCATCTCTGTTCATTGTTTCTTGTTTAGATTTGTGGAATTTTACTCTAAGCACACACGAACAGAGACCCAAGCAAACTTCTATACAGATTCTGGGTCTCTGCTGTGTAGATCCCTCCTTTTTGATACTCAGCCACACAAATTCCAGCCACCTCTAAACTCTGATTTTCGTCTTTTAAGCTCAAGGAAACCACTGTGTTTTGCTTGTTTCCAGCACCTGATTCAGAAGCTGCTTCCAGGCAGAAGGCCACTGTGATCCCAAGTTTCACTTTATTTTTACTCTTTTCTCAGGGATCACAGCCCTTAGCATCTCTTTGTTCAGTGTCTAAAGACTGTCTCATGTATTTTCTCCAGTTTGCTAGTTGTTTATTATAGGAGAGCTAGTGTGATACCAGTTATTCCTGCCTTTTAGGCTAGAGGCTGAAACTTTCAGACATTACTTGGAAACAAAACAAAATCAAATAGAAAAGTAGCAGATTAAGAGATTTTAGAAAATATAATTAACTGCAGCATTAGTACGCTCTAAAGATATTTGCTTAAGGAATGACTTAAAGGTTTATGCTTTATTTTTCTTACAATTTAAGGAAATATGCAGCCTATGCTATTGAAAGAATTATTAGTTGTTATTTTTCCAACGCATTTTGTTTCCAAAGCTACTTATGTAAAAACAAACAAAAACAACCACAAAAAAAAACCCACAAAAATAAATTTAAGAACTACAATTGAGTTGATATAGCTATTATTACTTGCACTGAAATGCCATTATTCCCTGGCTGAGCATAATGTGCCAGCCAGGCACATTATTCATGTATCTTTCCAAGTGTTCCACTTTACACTTTTCTGCAGGCCTACCTGCACTGTATTCAGAAGTTGGAGAATCAACAAGGACCATTCATTTAATTGTGAAAGGTAACATTTTTAATCAGTTATGAGGAGATAGTAACTATGCTGTGATCTCTTACGTGATACTCATAACAACTCTGAAATAGAAGTATGACTCTGTGACCTTCAACAACTTATTTAATGATTGTCAGTCTCAGCCTGCTCATCTGCACAATGGGATAATAAACTGATAAGCAAGGATGTGAGCCCAGGCCATCACACTTCAGAAGGTGGATTGCTTGCTAATAATTTAGGAAAGGATTCCCCTAAACTAAACTCTGACTCCTCATTATTTGAGCACATGTTTGAATACGTATAATACAACATATACTGTGTACATTTCTATTTTTTTTTTTTTTGAGATGGAGTCTTGCTCTGTCACCAGGTTGGAGGGCAGTGGTGTGTAGTCTCAGCTCACTGCAACCTCTGCCTCCTGGGTTCAAGCAATTCTCCTGCCTCAGCCTCCCGAGTAGCTGAGATTATAAGCCCGTGCCAGCACGCCCAGCTAATTTTTGTATTTTTAGTAGAGACAGGGTTTCACCATGTTGGCTAAGATGGTCACATGACCTCATGATCCACCCACCTCTGCCTCCCAGGTACTGGGATTACAGGCATCAGCCACCTTGTCCGGCCTGTACATTTCTTTGGTCCATCAAAACTCACTAACATAGCATAAAGTAAGGTCAAAGAAAGTTTAAATCCATGAGGTTAAAAGAGCAGGAAGGGTGAAAACAATGGATAAGAAATTTCTTCAACAGGTAGCTAATGGGAACTGGACAACTAGTTGGTAAATAACTCTACACACTGGAGGGAGCTGAAACCCATGCACTTGTACATAAATATGTGAATTAAAAATAAGCTTGTTTATGTAAATGAAATAGTGAATTTCAAGCAGTTGGTTCCAAGGACAGAAGTAGGGAAGGCAAAACTAAAGGATATGAAAATACTAAAAGACAGCGTCTGACATTTTTCATCACGTTCCAAGCCTTACCCTAACAGGAGTCAGGATTCACTTTCTGGAGAACACCAAACAAAACAAAGCCAAGGGTGATGATTTTGTCTTATATGAAAAACACAAACTAGGGCAAGGCTTACATATTGATATATCACTAGAATAATGGATGCCAAGTACATTATCCACAAACCAAGTTCCTCTACTGCCCTCAGGAGAGGCAGTCAATGATTCCCTGGGGTAGGGGGAAAAGCCCCAGAGAAAGATAGATATGCTGATATTTGGGGGTTTCCATAAACAAAAGGGCTAGGTTCCTTCCCAATGAGTCTGCAGTGAAGCCCATCATCTCAAAAGCTTCTCTCTCAGATACAGGTATTGATAGGTAAGGATCTCTAGACATGGACAGAAGCCTCCACGTCAACATGAAAGATGGGGACGAGGGTGGGGGATAGAGAAACGGAGAGTGAGAGACAGAAGGTAATGTAGAGGCATAGAAACAATGCAGGGAGCAGAAGAAAATTCCAAAAATATAAATAATATCCCTAGGAAAATAGGACACAAATTTATTATGTACCAAAGGACTATATAAATGATAGAGAGTCATAAGGGGCTCTTAGATACACCCACACCCTGCATATGATTATATATACATATATTTTATATATATAATATATATATATTTATATATATAATTCATACATGTGACTCTGTCCTGCAAACTCTAGCTGATTCTCCTCCCCAGACAATCATATCTGTTTATTGAACTCCAGGGGAATGCTAAGCTCCCTGGGTTCCCCCTTCCCTGTACTGCACTTTTGAGATTCTCCACAGGCAGTAAGCTGGGTCAGTTATAGGGGCTTATTCTGTTGTTTCCCTCTTTCAGGGTTCACTATCTTTCACTGACTGATGTCTAATGTCTTTAAAACCATTGTTTCATGTATTTTTGTCCCAAATTTTAAAACTTGTTTCAGACAAGAAGGCGAATATGGTTCTTTTAAAAAATTCTTATTTTATTTTACTTTACCTATTAATTTTTTTGAGATGGAGTCTTGCTCTGTTACCCAGGCTGGAGTGCAGTGGTGTGATCTCGGCACACTGCAACCTCTACCTCCCAGGTTCAAGCCTTTCTTCTGTCGCAGCTTCCTGAGTAGCTGGGATTACAGGTGTGAGCCACCATGCCCAGCTAATTTTTGTGTTTTTAATAGAGATGGGGTTTTGTCATGTTGACCAGTCTTGTCTCTACCTCCTAACCTCAGGTGATCTATCTGCCTTGGCGTCCCAAAGTGCTGGGATGACAGATGTGAGCCATGGCGCCCAACCAAAAATTGTTTATTTTAAATTTCTGTAGGCACATAATAGGTGTATATACTTATATGAGATGTTTTGATACAAGCATGCAATGCATAATAATCACATCAGGGAAGATGGGGTATCTATTCCCTCAAGCATTTATCCTTTGTGTTACAAACAATCCAATTACACTCTTTTAATTATTTAATAATGTACAATTAAATTATCGGCTACAGTCACCCTATTGTGCTATCAAATAGTAGGTCTTATTCATTCATTCTATTTTTTTGGTACCCATTAACAATCCCCACCTTCCCATCACACCCCAACTACCCTTCCGAGCCTCTGGTAACCATCCTTCTACCCTCTATCTCCATGAGTTCAATTGTTTTGATTTTCAGATCCCACAAATAAGTGAGAACATGTGATGTTTGTCTTTCTGTGCCTGGCTGATTTCACTTAACCTAATGACCTCCAGTTCCATCCATGTTTTCGCAAATGACTAAATCCCATTTGTTTTTATGGCTGAATAGTACTCCACTGTGTATAAGTACCACATTTTCTTTATCCGTTCACCTACTCAGAGGCACTTAGGTTGCTCCCAAATCTTGGTTATTGTGAACAGAGTTGTAACAAACATGGCAGTGTAGGTATCTCTTTGATATACTGATTTCCTTTCTTTTGGGTACACACCCAGCAGTGGGATTGCTGGATCATATAGTAGTTCTATTTTTAGTTTTCTGAGGAACCTCCGAACTGTTCTCCATCATGGTTTTACTAATTTACATTTTTACCAGTAGTGTACAAAGACTCCCTTTTCTCCACATCCTCACCAGGATTGGTTATTGCATCTTTCAGATATAAGCTGTTTTAACTGGGGTAAGATGATACCTTACCATAGTTTCTATTTGCATTTTTCTGATGATCAATGATTTTGAGCACCTTTTCACATGTCTGTTTGCTATTTATATGTCTTCTTTCATGACATGTTTATTCAAATCTTTTGCCCATTTTTTGATTGGATTATTAGATTTTTTTTTTCTTTAGAGTTGTTTGAGTTCCTTATATATTCCAGTTAGTAATCCCTGGTCAGATGGGTAGTTTGCAAAAAATATGGTTCTTTGTGTTTCATCTTGGCTAGATGTGGCACTCACACATGAAACTTCGAAAAAATTAAAATTCCATAAAAAGTGGTCTCAGTCATTGTTAATAAATTCCAGTCTCTTGTTGAAGCTCTGATGATAAAGCCTCCATGGTTTTCATGGATGAGAAACAACTTGGGTCTCTTGCAAAAATTCTACCTAGATAAAAATTTTCACTTTCCTATGTATAATTTGCTATTTTTGAAATAATTATCAAAGTTAATCACATGATGTTGAAGATAAAGGAGACAGGGTCATTTCTCAAATGGCTACCTAGATGCTTTTCAGGTAAGGCATTTGCTGTTGTTTGAATGTGCTCCCTCTAAAATTCAGTTGTTGTCAATGTGATAGTATTAAGTGGTGGCATTTAAGAGGTGATTAGGCCATGAGGGCTTCTCCTTTGTGAATGGGATTGAGGCCCTTATAAAAGAGGCTTCACATAGCATTTGGGCCTCTTGCCCTTCCTTTCACAATATGAGGATGTAGCTCCCACCAGATAAATCTTGCCTTAATCTTAGACTTGCCTGCCTCCAAAACTGCAAGAAAGTAAATTTCTGTTCCTAATAAATCACTCAGTCTCAAGCATTCTGTTACAGTAGGTACAAGAAGGACTAAGACAGCATTTAACCTCATTGATCTTTAGTTTCTTCCCCTGCAGAATGAAGTGGATACTGTCTACTTTGCTCTATTACCAAGTTTAAGACATTTAGAAGAAAACTAGCCCAGAGGCTGATTCATAACAATTTCCAAAAACTATTAATTTATTGTTCAACAGTTCCACCAAGGAACTATGGTGATAGGTTTATTTTGTTCTACACTGTCTTGTTGTCTTAAACAATTTCCTAGTAAATATAGCTGGCTCCTGAAGCACGTTCTATTTCAGTACCACATTTCCCACGAGCAACCAAGAAACAGAAATTGGCACACAGAAAGCGCAGGCCTGTGGTCAACAGATACATCGGCAACAGTGATGCTTGGAATGATCTGTGGGGCTGTGTGTCTCGGACCCAGGCCAGGGATGAGGAAGTGTACTGCGTTCTGCAGTACCTCTCAGAGCTGAGGGCCTGCAGTTGGAGACACATGTCCATGGCAGAAGATCAGCTGCTTTAGCAGCTAATTAGTGAGAGGGGTTATGCTTGACATTTGGAAAGTCCTTAAGTGAGCCATGCTGGAGTGAGAAGCTGAATAACGTCCTTACGCTATCTGTCACATCGTTTATGTTCACTTCTCTTGGCCTGGTCTCAGCACACCGCATAAATCTACAGCTGCAGAAACCAAACTCTCATATAAAATTGAAGGATTTATTTTGAGGTATTGAAAGGTTTATGGCTGAAAAAGTTAAAATTTGCCGAATCGGCATTTGGAGGACTCTCCCTTACGCCTCACCCCTCTTGGCTTTCCAATTCTGTTCTCTAAATTTCTGTCTCCACAGGGACACCAGGTAGCCAGGGAGAAACAGTGACATGGAAGGAATTGTCCAGACTTCACCTACTCATGGCCTTTTGTGGCTTCACATTTCAAACCGAGTAGTTCTCAGAAGCTGTCATTAGGATGCTAAGACCCATACATAAGAAAAATATAACAATTATTCAATTCTGCTCTGGTGCCGGTTGCATTTTGGACTCCAGGAACTTCAATCCTTTTTCAGGACATATTTTGCAGTGCAGTGGTAAGTTCTCAAAACCTTCTTCCCTGCGTCTTGACCGCTTTCCTGGGAATCAGCTTAAGTCTTTAGTTCTTGCATAAAATAAAAACTGAGTTATCTCTTCTTATTGAATGCAGAGTTTATTACTTCCTCCTCTGAAACCTGCAGATTCTCTCTAGTAACCTACGTTTCCAGCTTGAGATCTGGTTTATGTATTGAGCTAAGAGGGATAGCGCTTCAGATCTTAGAATGCTTTCATATGGATGGGGTATCTAAGTTTGAAACTCGAAAAGTAAACATACCTATGAAATACCACTGAGAGCCAGGCACAGTGGGTCGCACCTGTCATCCCAGCACTTTGGGAGGCCAAGGTGGGTGGATGACCTGAGTTCAGGAGTTCGAGACCAGCCTGGCCAACTTGGTGAAACCCCGTCTTTACTAAAAATAGCAAAAAGAAAATTAGCTGGGCATGGTGGCAGGCACCCATAATCCCAGCTCCTCGGGAGGCTGAGGTGGGAGAATCGCTTGAACCTAGGAGGCAGAGGTTGCAGTGAGCTAAGATCGTGCCAACGCACTCCAGCCTGAGCAACAAGAGTGAAACTTCATTCTCAAAAAAAGAACATTGAGGCAGAGGTTTGGGAGGCAATGCAACATACTGGAAGACCAGTAAGTAGAAACTGAAAGTCTTCATATCGGAGACTGAGTCTTCATATCGTTGACTGGTTCCATTACCTAGGTAGGGAGAAGGATACATACTGACCTCCATCATTTTATGTGTAATGCATGAAATATCAAATCTGTAAATTAGTAATGACATACTTTATCTGTCTTCTAGGGATGTTGTGGGAAATCAATGAGATAATACATACAGCCTTGAAAGCTATAAAGAGCTCTAAAAATATGCATAATGACTCATGGAATGCCAATTCCACTGGCCGTTGCTGCTCTTCTCACCCTCTGCTCCTTCTTCTCAAATCATTAACTAATCCCTCTTCCTTTTTTCTAGCTCTCTCCAAACCGTGAGATAGAAGAGTGTCCTATGTGAAGGCTGTTGGAGTTCCATTGGCTAGTACTATCTTTCTTATACATTTCTGCTGCTCTCATAGCACTTCTTGGGGCAGGGGTGTTGGGGGCCATATTTACAGAAATAATTCCAGAGGTGTGTTTTTGTTGGATCAGCCCGGACTCCAGAGTGCAGTAGCAGCAGACCCTGACAAATGGAAAAGGCTTTAATGTGCAAATGAAAAGTCTAAAACTGGCCCCTGGCTGCCCTCCTGCTCCAGTGGTCTCTTCTGGGAATACGCCCACTTTTTAGTTGAAATACAACTACCTGGGCCCCTCTGCAGACTTAAGCAGCCGCTGAACTGTGCAGTGGCTAAGTAGGCGAGGGCTCACTCTGATCGTTTTGTAGCCACGCATGTCTGAACTCTGCAAAGGTTTGGTGAAATCTCCCTTATCCTGTAAGAAGAGAAATCCTTTTTACCTCTCTGCCCAATGCCAGTTCCAACAGCTGTAACTATTTCATTTTTAATTTGCTCCTTACAGCCTTGTCTCTGCTTAATCCATTAAGACAACGTTGAATGTTCCCGGCTCATATATTTATAAAGGAAAAAAAAAAAAGGAGAAGGAAAAAGACTTTGAAAAATGGTATCTAAATTGTAGCCAAATGTACTCAGAACTCTCCTAGGTTAAATTGCAAATAATTTTCTTTAAAACATCACAAACACTCTCTCTAACTTAATTCAACAAATTGGACTGAGGGGTTTCATTGCTCTCAGAAATATGATTCATTCTCTCTCTTCCCTCTCCAACCCCCTGTTCTGTTCTTCCCCCACCCCCCACCCTTTCCTTCCAGAAATATTCTTCTGGTTGCTTTTCAGCCACACTGCATTGTCTCTAGGTTTCCTTCCTGAAGCTTCCATGAATAATTTGTCTGTCTGTTGAGAGAGAGTCATTTTGTAGACCAGCCCCATCCTCGCATTGCTGGGGGGTGGAGGAGAGGGAAAGGAGAGAGAGCTGCTTTAAATCAATCAGTTGACACTAATCTAATGTCTAATTAGTTCTGGGTGGGCGTGTGCTTTGATTATAGGAAGTGCCTCAGGCTGTGGCTGGCGTTTGAAGGGCTGCTCCACACATATCAATCATCCTTTGACAAGATCTGGAAGAAAAACAAAACAAAACAAAAACCACCCCGCAAAAAGGGTACGCTTCTATCATCTGTTGATTCTCTGTTTCTAGCGGTCTAAACCTGTGATTTGAAACTCATCCTTTTGCTCTTACTTAGCAATGAGCGCCTGACCAGAGAGAGACAAACTTTCTAAGGTCAACTAAAACTGCCTGTTATGTCAATTACTTCCTGTGTCGCAAAATACCTAATCATATTTAATAACAGTTATGCATTTCATTGTTTTTTAAATCTGAAATAAACGCAGAGGCTCTACTTGTGAGCATTCAGCTGAACCCTAAAAAGCAGCAATTCATTATTATGGAATTGTTCCTGTTTATAGTTTATGTTAAATAATAGATGATGGACGAAAAGAAACAGAATCTTTCAAAGAAATTGTTTTTTATTGAAAATGGCATGTGTAATTATTTTCTGATTGTTTGTTTTTGCTCTTTTTTTTGTCTGTAGTTAAATTTTGCCCTTTTCATGGGACAGATGGTTTAGAAATTTTCCTAGAAGTGCCCTTGGCAGATTTAAGTGCTTGCTGCTACTGTTACTATTTCTCGTAGAAAGGTAGGAGGCTAGTCTCATTCTCACTTGCTCTGTTGCTAAGACCTGGTCTGCTATAACTGTGACTCAAAGTTACAGAATGATGATTAGATCAGAATTAGGAAGGCAGTTTGGTGTCCAGCAGCTTTTAAAACAAACATAAAATTTAACTTAGGGGTTGGTTCTCCTCTCGTGATTATTGATTACGAGACTGAAAGCAGGTATTTTAAAGTAATGTTTTTATTTGATTTGCTTTACTGTGTGCTTTTATTTTTCTAATGATTCCAAGCCGTCGAATCTGTTGGACCCGGGGAAGTGGAATGATGGTAAAAGGTGATACTTAAAGAGATTTGCGTGCAAAGCCTTGTATAAAATACGATAGGAGGCTCTGCAGACTATTAGGCTTAAATCCTGGCCATGCTACTTACCAGCTGTGTGACCTTGGACAAGGTACTTAACCTCAATGAGCCTCACCTGTAAAATGGAAACCATGCTAGTGCCTATTTCATAGGGTGATTATGAAAATTACATAATATGATGCACGTGAAGTGTTTAGCGCGTGGTAAGCACTCAATAAAATGTTCGATGTCATTGTTGGTGTAGATAAGTAAGTGTTTTCCCAACAGCCCTGGCTGAGTATAGAAATCCATAAAAGGTGTTTCTTTCTTTGGAGGCAGAGACTGGAGGCAGAGACTGGAATGGGAAGGTCCTGTATCATATTTTACGTGAGTACCAAGTATTGATACCTCTCTCAGTCTCTCAAATATAAGTATCGTGGGCTCACAGACACATTGCATTACTGGATATAAAAGAAAATACTTAAGATTATGGACCCACTTTGAGTTAAGGTATTTGTTTTTTAAACACATTTCATAAGACTAAATTTTCTTATTCTATGTGAAGAAATTCTAGTTTGACAACTTTACAAGGGAACTCACATTGCAGTGTTAATTTAAGTACTCCTGACCTCAATGATGACTTCAAGAAAATGTCTCCTCTCTGCTTGGCCGTCTCCTCCTCTCTAATGTAGGACAGAACAGGGAAACAATGGTGTATATATTATCAAAGGCACTAGCTCATACTTTTACCTCTAAAATTTAGTGCCTTCAAGTTTTTCTCAAAATTCGAAATA
Source organism: Plecturocebus donacophilus (assembly GCA_004027715.1). NCBI lineage: Eukaryota > Metazoa > Chordata > Mammalia > Primates > Pitheciidae > Plecturocebus > Plecturocebus donacophilus. The sequence goes on from PVKP010000481.1 coordinate 57,116, forward strand.
TATATGAAATATAAGTGACTAAATTTGAAAATATCCTTTTATTTTTATCCATGTGATACATTTCAGAAGTTTTTGTAAATGTTGGCATGAAAACATATGCATTTTAATATGAATGTTCTTGTAAACTTACCTTTTTTAAGTTTGAGTAAAATGAGATGATCATGAAAGGGATCGATTCTGATTTCTTTCCCCACAGCACCTTCTTAGTAGGTGTCTTCTCATCAGTTGATTAAAAAGTCCAGTAAGGAAGTTGTCAGAAGCAGAAACATATTAGTATTTTCAGATTCCTTACTGAAAGACTGTTAAGTTTCATTACTCTGAATGAATTTTCAAAAGAGCAGTGAAAAGCAATAAAAATAAGTTTTAATTTGCAGAGACATGCTGTTTCATTACTTTCAATTACGTATAACAATTTAAAGTAAGATGATAGGAGATTGCAAATAAGAGGTCCTGCCCTCTTACCTATTTTGAGTAATAAAAGAGTAGATAATAAGGATGTATGATTAGTGTGTTATATGATGAATATTTTAAAGATTTTGATCCCTTTTTATATATTAATTTAGTAGTTTTTTTTTTTTTTTTTAAGATAGGAGTCTCCTATGTTATCCATGCTGATAGCTTCTGGGTTTAAGGGGTCTTCCTGCCTTGGCTTCCCAAAGTGCTGAGATTACAGGCATGAACCCCTGCGCCCAGCCAAGTTTAGTAAATGTCTAAATGATTCTTTAAATATAATGAAAATGAAATAATACAACAAATAGTTAAACAGATGTTCAGGCCAGTTTGTGTCACACCATATCAATATCTGAATTAACGGTATTGGAAGAATGTTGTTCTATTTTCAACATTGTCTTTACAACGAATCCAAATCCCCAGCAGTACCCACAAATAGCAAAAAGAACAGCTATTGCCTTCAAAAAGCCCACATCACCTTTTGTTTTTGATAAACTCTGATATTAAAAAGCTCAGCTAAAATTAAGACTGCTGCAAGGAGCAATATGGAGGGAGCCATTATTAAGTTGCTTTCAGGTGCTTGAATGTGGTAAATAGTTCTCTGCTACTGTGGGAACACGTTTTAAAATTGTGGTGGGAGGGAGTGTGTCTAGACTGCATAAAACACTTTCTAACCATGAGGGTTATATGTCATGGGAAAACAGTATTACAGCAGGGGCTACAGAACTTCCTGCTATGGGAATTTTATAATAAGAGCCAGGCTGGTGTCATTTCACACAAGACCTGCCTGGAGGTAGGGGAATGGATAAAATGACCTTTCCTGCCTCCTCCATGGGCTATAACGGGTCCTTAATGAAAACCTGGTACCAAGGACTAGTTTGGTATGGAGCAATGCTCTTAAGGCCAAAGTTTAATTTCATAGCAGAAATCAGATACTACAGATGGACAGATCACTCTCTTCTGAGATGGATAAGATGACTTGGTCTTTAGAACTCATCTCAAGGGATACTTTAAGGAATAGTCTCTGGGAGCTGCATCCTGTGCTGGCCAAAATATTATTTGATGATTTCATGGATTCTTTCCATTTCGAGGTCTTATGATGTATTATTACTACCACCAAATTGTTACAGTTTAACATTTTCGTATCCACATGGTAACAGACACCAGCCAAGGCATTTGGCCATCATATTTCAAAATGTGGTCTCGTTTTATTGCTGCATGTTTGTTCAAGATGGTAGCTGCTGTACTTCCTTCTCCCTCTCCTGTGAATTTGAGTGTGTTCTTATCAATGTCATTAAGATCTGTATGTAGAGTTACTCAGTTTTAGTCTACATCCCAAGGTGGTTGCTGTGGAAGTTCATTGGTATTGCAACCGATCCTCTTGGAAGTTAAAAGTCCCTAGCACCCTTGATCTTCAATCTTTTTAGTTTCACAAAAGTAATAGATATGGTCTGCATGGGGATATCAAATACGAGTAGTTTCATATTAGGCTGTGTATGTGTGTGTGTGCGTGTGTGTGCTTGTGTAACTGATTCACACCCATAACACTCAATGGGCCATCCAAAGAAATGCTTGTGTTACTGCCTTTTACGATTCTCACCTGCCCTAACTCTGAAAAGAAGTAGGATTGCTACACTTACTATTGAAGTAGGCCACTGGGCAGACTTTTTGGGGGCAGGCAGGGGTAAGAGATACAAGGAAGCTTTCTGGCTTCCTTTTTGTATGTGTTCATGTTGAATGCCGGCGACTTTGACTTCTTTTCTGCTGCTACTGAAACAGAATAAGGTGGCACACAATGGGGATGGCAGGAAGGGAGGGGTGGTGGGCAGATCCCTGCAACAGGTGCAGGCAACATGGCCACCTCTTTCCCACACGTATCAGGGAGTCTCAAGTGGCCATGTGTGCTCAGAAAATGAAATCGCAGCACGGATCGGGTGTCTGCCAATTAGAAGTTGGAAGCAAAAGAGCAACAGGGGGTTGTGAGGAAGGGAGGGGCTCAGGGAGAGGGGTTGTTTGCGTCGTTCTATCTTTGTTAGCCCCATATCCAAAGCTCCCATGTGAAATCCTATCTGTGTTATTTTGCCTCCAATAATTGTGCTTCAGTGAGGTTCCGAGATGGTATCTGGATGATGAACACAGAGAGACCTTCCATTGTTCCTCCTCTCCTTTGTGCTGAGGAAGCTGGTGTCTGTTAAGTGTCTTCAGGTGGGCCTGGAAAGTTCTCAGGGAGGCAGACACTGCAGGGAACCTGGCATGAGACTTCCCTGCAACTGGCCATCTTCTGTGCCAGCACCTCTGCCCTCTACCTCATATATCATCCATATTTAATGGACGGATAGTGCCTGTCATATCCTTAAATCTGACCTGGAATTGTGATATTTGAAGCAATTTGAGATCAGACAAGTAGAGGACATGTTTGTGGTTAAGGAATTATTTTCAGGGGCCTGTCAAAGTGTTTCCATATGAGGCTAATGCCATTTTCCTAAGAAGCACATGCAAGAGGCACAATAAATATTATTGCATTTCCTTTGGTACATTAAAAGAAAAAGATTCTGATTGTGGAAAGAAGGCATTGGCAGGGAGATTTTTGCAAGAACACGTAAAATGTGCTGTTAACTAAGAAAGTGATTTTTTTGGAGGGGAAGGGATAATTTGGGGGGTCCTGTTTTTCAGACTTGTGGTGTGTGTGGAGATTTCTAAGTGGTTTATGTTTTACTTAATTTTCAATTTTCTGCATAATGGGGAGAAAGGATATACTCCAGTGATTCCCTCTCCAAAATTGCTTGTTGGATATCTCTTGCTTCAGCCACATCTAACTTGATATGTTCATTACATGTCAAGAGCTCTCACAAGGCTTTGGCGTCTGCTACTCTTTATATGGAGTCCTTTTTTCCCCCTTTCCTCTGTTTGATGAACTCTTTCCCATCCTCCAAGGCTGGGACCAAATGTCCCTTCTCGGTCAAACCTTCTCCAAACCCCTCGGGCATAATGTAAGCCCCCTTCCTCTTTTCTGTGGGTATTAAGACATGGCAATTATTTGTGAATATGGCTGTCTCCTCCCTGGCAGATGAGTCTGTCTGGAGCTGGGGACTTTCCTCCTTCTTTAATTTTCTCACTGTCTGATGTGGTGCTCCATAAATACTGATTGATGATTCCAGAAATGAATGGGGCTTTCAGAGGTTAAAGTGAGCTTGACTGAAAGATGGGATTCTCAGTCCTCTTTAATGATTTGCCACGGATGGGTACTAGAGCCCAGAATTAGGAAGGCAGTTCTCAGATCTTCCTTTGTTTGTAGTAAGGATTTTAAGTCATCAGTAAGTTTGATATTGAACTTACAGTCAGACTTCTTTATATGCATTTACTTGTACATAACTAATGATGATGATAATATTAATTGCTGATATTTATGAGTGTTTGACATGTGCCAGGCACTCTGTTAAGCAGCTTTATGCTTATAATATCATTTTCTGCTTACAAGAACACTGTGTGGTATATACTATTACCCTCACGTTATGTGTGAGGAATCTGAGGTAGAGGGACTTAGGTCTTCACTAGAAGTAAGGAGCAAAGTCTGGGTATGAACTCAGGGAGCCTGGTTGCAGAGTGTTGATACTAATATGTTAGTATCAAATGAGGGCTATGGGAAACAGTCAAGAATGCTCCAACTGTACTGAGCAGTTGTAGGGTTTCAGTCTATGTTTTCCTGCCCTACTAGAATTCCTAAGGCATGAAATACTTCTTATTTTCATATTACCTTTAAATTTTCTCTGATCTTCCAGAGAAATGCTAAGTGCATTATCCCGGATCAGTTTGGGTCTCCAGACTGAATGAAGCCAGTCAGCTGGGATTCTGGTTGAGTCTCAGACTCGGAAGAAACTTGTGGGATTCAGTGTTTTTTCTGGAAAATATTGGCTGAAAACCACATTCACCCCAAATTGCTGTGTGAATGAAACACATGGGTTTTCTTTGTGTTTTGAATGATTCCAGTGGTGGCCTCAAGCTTCTATTTTCCCTGTGTTTTTACAGAGTTAACCAAAATAGCTTTGAACAAATAACAAAAAATGTGAAAAAGTATATGCACCTTGTCATTGCCTTGCCAATTGGAAATACTCTTAGTACACATGAACAACAATAAAAACCTGTGGCTTCAGCTTTTAAGATGCTGAAGACATGGCTTATTCCAGAATCTCTCTGTCTTATATTTGGTTACCTTTCAGTTTTTCTTTTTTAATTTGTGCATTTCAAGCGTGACATTTTTCTACTTCTTACATAGAAAGTATTCAGTTGTAGTCTTCAAAGGCATTTTTGATTGTATCTGATGCTCAAATGTGCCACATTCTAACAAGGAGGGAGGAATACTGTTGGTTTTAAGTTGGTAATATTATATTTTTGTGGTTGCCTTTTGGGAAATTTCTAATATATTTCTCCATCTTGTACTTTTAAAAGATTAGAGGTTTTTGAAAGGTTTATGGAAATGCTGAAAATAAAGGTAAATCTCTTTCCTCTAAACATTGCCAGAACTCATTCTAAAATGCAAAGCAATGGTCTGCATCTGTATGTCAGTTATATTTTTCCGTGGCACAACGTGTATAAACTGTAACTTATTTACTATTATTATTATTTTTGAGATGGAGTCTTGCTCTTTCGTCCAAGCTGGAGTGCAGTGGTGTGATCTCGGCTCACTGCAACCTCTGCCTCCCGGGTTCAAGCAATTCTCCTGCCTCAGCCTCCCGAGTAGCTGGGATTACAGGCATGCACCACCATGCCTGGCTAATTTTTGCATTTTTAGTAGAGACAGGGTTTTTCCATGTTGGCCAGGCTGGTCTTGAACTCCTACCCAATGATCCACCCACCTCCCAAAGTGCCGGGATTGGAGGCATGAGCCACCGCACCCGGCCTCTTATTTATTATTTACTGACTTTTTTTTGGTCTGGATGGCACAGTGAATGAAACGAGAGTTACCAAGTTGCACTACCATGTTTGGTCTCAAATAGTTCTCTCCTTTTGATCATATTTAATCAACCTGGATTTAGAGAGGCTATTAATAACAAGGCAGGACTTGAACATGTCTTGTAAAGAGCAGTTGCAGAATTGTTAGAAAACATTTGCATGGAAAAGCATTCTCAGTACTTTCATAAGCTTATCGGAAGAAATGCATTGATGAAGCTTTTGTAGAATGAAACCAATCGTTATCTGATGTAGCTGAAGATTTGTCCCTAGCTAAATTTTTTCAAAACCGCTTACTTGATGTCTATCTATAACTTGGGTATTTTTACTTAGGTATTTAGAATACTCAAAATATTTACAAATATATATTAAGACATCAGTGAGTTACAGGAGCCCAACATTACACTGCAATATTGCAGTATATTAAGTCCATTTAAAATGACAGGCAAATAGAACTTTATATTAGAAGATAACGTTAAATAGACCAGGTGCGGTGGCTTGTGCCTGTAATCCCAGCACTTTGAGAGCCCGAGGTGAGTGGATCATGAAGTCAGGAGTTCGAGACCAGCCTGGCCAACATGGTAAAACCTCATATCTACTAAAAATACAAAAAAGAAACCTTGCCAGGTATGTAGTGCATGCCTATAATTCCAGCTACTTGAGAGGCCGAGGCTGGAGAATCACTTGAACCTGGAAGGCAGAGGTTGCAGTGAGCCGAGATCACGCTATTGCACTTGAGACTGGGGGACAGGTTGAGACCGTCTCAGAAAAAAAAGATACTTTAAGAGAGTTGTCTTAGTTCATTAGGGTTTCTATAACAAAGTATCATAGATGGAGTAGCTTCTTACAGTTTTGGAGGCTGGGATGTCCAAGGTCAGCGGACAGGCGGATGTGGCATCTGGTGGAAGAGGGTGCTCTCCCTGGTTTGCAGATGGCCATCTTCTCGTGTGTCCTCACATGTTGGAGAGCAGACAGAGAGAGACTCCTGTCTCTTCCTCTTTTTATAGGGGTATTAATCTCGTTCATAAAGAGTCCAACTTCATTACTTAATTTCTTCCCAAAGGCCCTACCGCCAAATATCATCACATGGAGGTTTTAGGCTTATGAATTGAGGTTTCAACTTAGGAATTTTGGGGGTTCTGGGGTGTAAACATTCAGTCCATAGGAGCAACTACCTCTCACATGGTTCACCAGTTGATTGCAGATGGGTGAGCAAACCCAGTCAGAACAGCCAGACTTGACCCAGAGCAGCATGACCGACCAGCTGACCTATAGATCCCTGAGAAATAATAAATACTTATACCATTTTAAGCCACTAATTTTCAAGGTGGAATATTAACATAATTATGGTAATAGACAACTACTATAGTCAGACATTAAAGATATGATTAAAGGTATAGTGGGACGCAGAAATTTCACAAACCACATATAATATTCAGCTTTACTCAGCTGTAGTCAAAACAGTTCTTGTTTTCAGTTGTTCATTGGTTCATCACTCTACTGATTTGAATATCCAGGTAATTATCCTTTGCTAAAATGAAGTTCAGCTTGGAAATCACTTAGTCCAACCCATTAACTTTATAGGAAAGAAATCAAGGCCAGTTGAGTTTAAGGGCATGTCTATAGCCACTCTGCCAGTTATTTACAGAGCCGGAGCTCAGCAGTTTTGCCACTTTGCATTGAATGTTTTGATCTTACTCTTAGTGACATATTAGAAAAAGAAAAATATATACAAGTAAATATTATGTTATGTAGAGGTTATAACTAGTGCCACCATATCTTTAAAAAAAAATAATTCGCTGGATGCAGTGGCTCATGCCTGTAATCCCAGGACTTTGAGAAGCTGAGGTGGGTGGATCACTTGAGGTCAGGAGTTGGAGACCAGCCTGGCCAATATGGTGAAACCCCATCTCTACTAAAAGTACAAAAATTAGCCGGACGTGGTGGTGCACACCTGTAATCTCAGTTACTTGGGAGGCTGAGGCAGGAGAATTGCTTGAACCTGGGAGAGAGAGGTTGCAGTGAGCTGAGATTGCGCCATTGCACTCCAGCCTGGGCAACAGAGCGAGACTCCCTCTCAGACAAAAAAAATTAAATGTTTTCCATGCTAATAACTGCATTCAGCTACTGCTGACAGCAAAATATCTTCAGTCTTGGTGTGATGATGTCTATTTTGCTTCAACACCACCGTACATCTGCTTGCATGTATTTTCTAAGTTATGACCCTATGAGCAAATGGTGATTATTGAATAGATGTTGGTGAATGATTTTGGTGGAGAAGTGAAGCTCTTCCTCACAGATCAAGGCCTTATTTGCCTTGCCACTTAGATGTTTTTACACCTTGGGACATCCTCTGTCAGCATGCAGTTTCTTGCATTATTCAATGACTGCAAGTGTATAGTAGAATCTCCACACCATGCCTATGAAACACGGCTCCGAGCCGTTTCCTACAGGGAGTAAACTGTCATTTTTCACCACATTAAATTTTATAAGTTTCAAGCAAATGGAAAATGGATTTTATTATTTTCTCTCTCTCTTTTTTTGCTACGAATGTTTTATGGCTGCAAAAACAGAATTTGTGGTTTCAACTGTTCAAGTTTGATGCAGAAGGCTATGGAACCTCTTATGTAACCTGATGGCCTGAATAATTATCAAAATATTTTGCTTTCCACCCTTTCTAAGCTTCAGCAGCAGAAAAAAAAATAGTGTATGCAACCTTTTGACCACAAAATAGTAATAGTGAGAAAGCCCCTTTTACACCTACACTGTAGGTGCTGTAATTGGGGAAAGGCTAGTGCTCACTGGCCCTGACCTAGGCCTCAGCTCTTATCAGGGACTATCGTTCGCAAAGAAAGGAAACAGAATCTATCAGAAGAAGAGGTAGGGTTAAGATTAAAGGGGATAGCCGGGCGTGATGGCTCATGCCTGTAATCCCAGCACTTCGGGAGGCCAAAGAGGGTAGATCACTTGAGTCCAGGAGTTCGGGACCAGCCTGGCCAACATGGCAAAACTACATGGTGTGGAGATTCTAATACACATTTGCAGTGACTGAATAATTCAAAAAATTGCATGCTGACAGAGGATGCCACAAAGTGTAAAAATGTCTAAGTGGCAAGGCAAATAAGGCCTTGATCTATAAGAAAGTGTTTCATTTCTCCATCAAAGTCATTAAGCGGCATCTATTCAGTAATCACCATTTGCTCACACGGTCATAACCTAGAAAATACACACAAGCAGACATACTGTGGTGTTGCAGTGCAGTAGACATCCCCATACTACTAAATTCTACTAAAAATCTATGTTTGGGTAGAATTTTCTTGTGTTCTACTAAAAATACAAAAAAATTAGCCAGGCATGGTGGCACACAACTGTAGTACCAGCTACTCAGGAGGCTGAGGCGTGAGAATCACTTGAACCCAGGAGGCGGAGGTTGCAGTGAGTTGAGACACCACTGCACTCCAGCTTGAGTGACAGAGTGAGATGGTCTCTTATTAAAAAAAAAAAAAAAAAGAATAGAGGGGAAAAAATGTAATGGAGACTACTTAGTCACCATTCATAGCAATAGAGTCTGTTACGCCTTCTGAATAAAAACAATCACATTATTTTGATCTAAAAATATTAGGGGGTAAAAAAGTGTGTGTGTGTGCCCCTGCATACATATGTGCTTCTTCTGGCTTACATAAATATCATTTTTCAGTGATTATTGAGAACAAGGTCCCTAGACATCCAATATGGTATCAGCCTTGACATCTCTTAAATACAGGTAAGCCTCAATTTATGAAACCTGGAATCCAGATCCAGAATGTAATGCTGATAAGTCAAATTCTTATAATGACTTATATAAATATAATCTATCAGTTATGTAAAATATTATAGATAATCTCTATGATTATGTATTATATATTATGTATAATTATGAATTTGATCATTCTACTTTTTTAACTTCAGAAATTATTAACTTCCATTTAAAATTTTAAGTTAGATGTAGTTGTCAATCTGTATTTTTCATGTTTCTTTGCAATAACACTCATATATGAGGTTAAAGATCCATGTACATCAACATGTATATGAACTATAAAGTAGGGAGTCCTGCTGTAATGTAAATACTACCACCCACACCCCACATTATCACAAATGAAAGAAAAATTGAAAAATTATGTCTTTTCAATTTCATTTTGGATTATTTTTTCCTTGGTCACTTTTAGATATTCATAAATGTCTTAATTATCATGGTATACTGCTTAGGGAAAGAAGAATCTAGCATGCTTTACTTCTACCTAGAAAACAGTAACTTATTTGCCATTAAATCCAATTACATTATGTAATGTATCTGATGTGTGAGAAATGTAAAAGGCATTTATGAATGTTCTTGCCATGTTTATCAGTGGAATATAAGGTTTGTGAGAGCAGGGGCATTTTGTATCCTGTTCTGAGACTTTAATAGTGGTCTACTACCATGCTATTAATCTGGCATTCAGTGAAAATTTAATAAATGTCTGCTGAATGATTAAGCCAACACGACAAGCTTCACTGCTAATAAATGGCATAAAATTAGCAGATAATGGCTCATTTTTTCTGAATTAGAGATAGACAGAAAATAATAAAGTACCTATCTTTAAATCTTTCAGATATTATGGGGTTTGTTGGGTTTCGGTAGTACAAATGGCACTTAACTTTAATTCCAGTGATTTTCTTACAAGTTATTCAAACTCTTAAAGTCTGTTTCCTAAAGAATGTGTACTTACTTCATGGAGTGACCCGCTAAAGAGATGATATAAAGAAAACAGCTGTGTAGGATTCAGAATACAATATAGGTATACATGTTGTCATGGCACTCATAAATTCTAGTAAAGAGGACTAAAAGAAGAACATAAATGATACTAGAATTGATAACCACTACCAATTATTTTTAGCTCACCATCACCCCAGGCCTTGCAATAGTGGCTCTTGCAAAACCTCTGCAGGGTTTTAATAGCTGCATGCAGGTTATTGAGTCTGACAGATCTGGTATGGACTTGCAGCTTCGTTAATTTAAGAGCTCTCTAAGCTTGCATGAGTTAGTTTATATCTTCATGCTCCAAATTTCTCACCTACAAGTGATAAGAATATTTCTCTTTTGAAATGCTTATGCACATATGGAGTGACAATGTTTATATAGCAGAGTGATTTTAAATTGTAGGCACTGGATTCAGGTCACCTGGGTTCACATTCCAACTCTTAACAGTGGGGTCAACATGAGCAAGTCATCCAGTTTCTCAGGGCCTCAGTTTAGGGTGGTTCTGAGGTGATTGAGTTAATGAATAAATGTTTACTATTTTCTTAAACATGGGACATGAATAAATTTTAGTCTCTATTATTATCTTTATTATTATTATTATTGAACTATTAAATGGAAGCTATTTTAACACTTCTACTAAGCCATTCAGAATAGGCAATTGCACTTGAAGAAGATGAATACTGTTTGTCTTTTGTTTCATTTTGTTTTCAATGAGATGCTTTGTCATATTTAGAAAACTATACTAATGAGGGAAGTAGCTTATTTTCTTGGAAGTTTCCAGAAGGTAAAGCTCCTCCAATGCTGGGCCATGCTAAAGTTCAGCCAGGGGGTCTTAAAGAAGGGACTGGTACTGTACTGAGAGATCCCATTTCTTCTTATTGGATTAACCCCATGCCCGTCAAATGTAAATTCTAGTGATTAGCCATCCATGCTGCTTTGTTAATAACAGTCCTTCTATTCAGCACGTATTGAGTTTGGGGGGCTGATGGAGTTTCCTTTTCAAATCAACTCTTTTGGAAATCCTTCCTAATGGAACTTTGTTCATATGGCCAGAGAACAATGCAACCAAATAAGCAACCAGCTGGAGCAAAAGAGATGGTAAAGCTAAAGGCATATCTCATTCTGGGGAAAATTAACCTCCCAATTTTGCCCAGTAATTGATTCCATCTGACTGAGGCGTTTCAGTCTCAACTGTGACTGTCATTTGGGTAGCTAGGAAGCGAAAGCCTGTAATTAACAGTCATGCGACCCTGTTATCAGAGCCCAGGGAGGGCTTTCCTCTCTTCCTACCCTGGGTGATCACAGGTGACACTGACCAGAGAGGGAGGAAGGAGAGAGGAGCAAGCAGGCTGGTGGTGGTTCTTTCTCCATGGGAGAGAGCCTCCTAAGGCAACCTCAACCATGGATAAAAGGTCAGAGGTCGTAGGGAGTCCTCTTGAGTTTTCATGATATGAACATGAAGAGGCCAGAGCTTCCTGCTTACTGCAAATTCTTCTCTCCAGGGAGATGCTTTGTCTAGATAGAGCTAATAAAGTCCAGGGAGTGTGATTAACAGAGAATTAGAAGAATTATTCTCATACCATCTATAATAGGTCATTACAAGCTGTGTAAATAATTTTATGTTCAGATAGGACCTGTGAACCGACTGCATGAATATTGGATTTTACTGGACACTTTATGTATTTATTACTGTTTTTTATTTGCATACATTTAAGGAGTACAAGTGCAAGTTTCTTACATGGACATATTTCAGAGTGGTGAAGTCTGAGCTTTAAGTGTATCTATCACTTTAATAACGTTCATTGTACTCATTAAGTAATGAGATAAATTAAACACTGGACTTGTTCTCACCTCCTACATGTATGTAAGCAGATGTCATTGAAACTTACAAGCATTATTCTGCTATCATGATAAGACTAAGTGCAATATTCCTGCTGCTTATCAGCATAGGTATACATGCTTTTATTGTTAAAGGTTGAACTGAAACTAGCAAAAGCGAGATTACCTTTGCTGTGGCTTGAATGCGTCCCCCAAAAATCAAGTGCTGGAAACGTAATCAACATTGTAACAGCATTGAAAGGTGGAACAGTTACAAGGTGATTAGGCTATGAGGACTCTTCCTTCATGCATGGATTCATGCAGTTATTGAGAAAGTGGGTTCCTTATAAAAAGATTGCTGTTTATCTTATATTTGGTAAGAGTAAACAAAATATCTTTATTATATCAAAATGACATATAAAGGAGTGTGTGTGTGTGTGTGTGTGTGTGTGTGTGTGTGTGCGTGTTAGTCACTATGAATCAACACAAGTACTTCTGGTATTAGCCTGATGTCTTCTTTGAGTGTTCAGTATATTCACTGGTTAAAAAAAAAAAAAGGAGATATGAAGATACTTACCTTGCAGGGTTGCTTTGAGTGTTAAATGTGAATATACATGTTCTGACACACAGCTCAATCAGCACTAGTTTTCCTTTTCCCCACTCATCTCTTTTGAAAAATTATTTAAATGTGTTATTTATCTATCTATTCATGTTATATATGCGAGTTTGTAAGAATTTTCAACCATAAACCAAGTATTATTAAATGATATCAAAGATATAAATGTATTTATGCTTTGGACAGGAAGAACATTCACAGTTCAAAAGGCACGTCAATGACATACAGTGAAATTTTCTCTTCTGTTCCCCTCCTGACACCCGGTTTATCTTTCTACAGGCAAATGATTTTATAGCTTCTTGTGACTCCTTCCAGAGATGATTTAAGTGCATTACAAATTTGTGTATATTTATATTTATCTATCAATATATGCAACAGATGCAATACATGCATATCTCACATGTTTCATTACATATATTTTCTTCTCTTTTTCTGAAATATAACATTTCATGTATTGTTATATAATTTGCTTTTTTTTCCCCTTTAACATCCTGGAGAACATTCCATAGCTGCATATATGACATTTCCTCATTTCTTTTTAAAGCCCTATGGCTGTATGTTGCATGGATATACTATGCTTTATTTAGCCAATCAAGTACTATCATTTGTTGGTAATCATTTTTTCTATTACAAAGCATGTTGAATATATGAACTTACCCCTCTGTTTCCAATATTCCCTCACAAGTGCTATTTTATCTTCTGAAGATAAAGCCTCCTGGCTATTGGAGAGAGCCCAGGTAAATGGCCTACGTGGCTATTTTCTATTTTACTGAAGGGAATTGGAAGGGAAAGTAGGGGAGAAAGCCACAGGGTGGACACTAGGGCAAGCTAATTATTGAGGTCAGGCAGCACATTGCTGGGATTGCTGGAAGGTTGAGTGATTGGAGTATGGAAAAATCCCAATTAGATGATTAATTCAGGTACTGGGTGTGCTTTTAGCCTATGGCCATGGAGTCAGGAAAAGAAACAATTACCTCTCCAAATTGCCATGCTGGGCTGATTAATTTTTAATTGAGTCTTGTTAAAGGCATGGAAAACTCTGACATATATAACCTGGAGAAATAGGCCTCAGCCAGTGGGAGCCACTCTTCCCCACAGGAACCCACAGATTTAACTGGAGAGGAGGGTGATTTAGATAAAGCCTGGAGGCAGTGATATGGAGAGGACTCACCTACCTTGGAGAGAAAGCTGGACTTCAAAGTAAAGTCTCAAAGGGACAGCAGGTCTTCTTTCCAGCTTTCTATAGCTTACCCCATGGGGTCTTGCTGTGTAGAGGGCTGTTCTTGTATCATTTGCTGCCTAAGATGAAAACAGCTGGCACTGCATTTAATGAAGTATCTTAAATTGCATTGCTGTGTAGAAAATTTAGATGAGACTGGAGCCCTGCTCCTTGACTTCCCTTTGGCCCGGCATAATGTGAGGAGAGAGAAAGAGAGAGAAAAGGAGGAGAGAGCAAATGTCACATCCTCAGTGGATATCAAACTGTTCTAAGTTGAGAAACAAATTGAGTGTCGGTGGAAAGGTATAGAGGTGGCACAGAATGACTTTAAGAGAAGTGTGGATTTATACCAAGATACCAGCATGCTACAAACCAGAAAGGATCCTTAGGTGACATCTTGGAATTTTTGAGTTTTCTAAGTGTATTGGTCCATTCTCACTGCTATAAAGAAATACCTGAGACTGGGAAATTTATAAAGAAAAGAGGTTCAATTGGCTCATGGTTCCATAGGCTCTTGGGAAGCATGGCTGGGGAGGCCTCAGGAAACTTACAATCATGGCAAAAGGTGAATGGGAAAAGGGCATGTCTTAGGTGGCTGAAGCAGGAGGAAGAGAGAGAGAGGAGGGAGGTGCTACTCACTTTTAAACAATCAGATCTTGCGATAACTTACTATTACAAGAACAGAAAGGGGGAAACAACCCCCATGATTCAGTCACCTCCCACCAGGCCCCTCTTCCAACACTGGGGACTACAATTCAACCTGATATTTGGGTGGGGACACAAATTCAAACCATATCACTGAAGCTTTAGCTCCATCAGGTAACAGGACCTCATGTGCAATGACATCAATGTGCTAAAGGTATTGCATTGAGCCTTTCATAGGTGTTAGGAATTCCTGGTCCCTTGGGAATCTCAGGGACTAAAGAGTACCTGTGAATAGACCCTTAAGTATTGGGCCAAGTGCAGTAGTGTATGCATGTAATCCCAGCACTTCGGAAGGCTGAGATTGGAGCATTGCTTAACGCCCTGTTCCTGGGCAACAGTGAGATCCCGTCTCTATAAAAATAAAAGACCCATAAGTGCAAATTGTTTACATGGATGTAATTTTATGTAAATTAGTTAGCATTATGTCCCTATTGGGAGACTTCCTCTTAAATCACTTTAATTAGTATCTTTACTATCAAGGAAATACTAGTAAGGGAAAGGAAGTAGTTGATGTCTGGGAAACAGAGCAAGACCCTGTCTAAAAGAAAAAATTCACGACAACCAAACGAAGATGGTATCATCTTCATTTCATGGTTGAGAAAACAGAAGGTCAGTGAGTTTAAGTAATCTACCCAAGATCACACAGCAAGACATGGCAGGCCTGGTGGTCAGAGCCAGTTATGCACCTCCTTCCTCTGCATTTAGATGCAATAATTCCACTGTCTGTGCTGTCAGTGTAGACTGCATCAGTCTTAGCCCTCATCTCACTGCATTCTCTTGGTCTCATATTTGGACTTTGAGAATCAGATATACTAGTTTTGAATCACAGCCGTGTTACTAACTTCCCTGTAACCATGAAAACATCACTTCATCTCTCTAATTTTCCGTTTTTTAATCTGTGAAATAGGGATTATACTTTCTTTGGGTTGTTGTTCCTTTGCTTGGTTAAATAAAGTCAAGGCAAATGGTATCTCTCAAGAGTTTAGTATGTATCTGTTGTACAGTAAGCGTTCAATCAATGATTCCTACATTTACTATTTCTGTTGTCTATAGGGAGATCAGCTGAAAGACTGGTTTATGTGAAAAAAGGGGAGAGCTTTGAATCATGCTGTAGTTAACTAATACATGTGAATAACACACTAATATTCAGAGAGAAACTTCTAGGCCAGGATCAAACCAGTGGTTGAGTCAGAGTTACAGAAGCATGTGAAGCAGCCACAGTTTCAAGATTAGCACATGTAAAAATTTCTGAAATATTAATAATAATAAAGTACTGTTTATGATAAATTAGATTCTTATTTAAAAGTATTCACTCCCTTCTCTCAGCTCCACGGGGAGAGTGCACTTCCAAGGAAATCGATTTTAGGTATGACCACAGGACTTTTTGGCTTCTTGGTAGGTAAAGTATACTTGTGACCCTCAATGTGGTCTTAGTCATTTACTTGTTTTGGTCAATAGGATCAGTAGAAGTGACACAATTCACTTGCATAGTTGGGGTTTGCTTTCTTGGGCTTCCATTGCTGTGAGATGACCATGCCTTGGCCAGATCCCTGGTGTACATAGAGTGAAAGACACATGGATCATATCTATACTCAGTCTAAATCCTGGGCTGCCCAGTTGAGCTTGGCCTTGAGCGTGGCCTAGATCCCATCCCATCTGCAGATACACGAGCAAGAATAAAGACCATTTTGTGTCATCAGGTTTTTGTGGCGGTTTGTTTTACAGGAATAGACAACTGATAGACTAATGCAAATAGTGTCAGGTGTATGACAATTGTGCAACTGATGTCAGCATTCATCTTAGGTTTTATCAGCAGATAGTAACAGATTTCAATCATTTAAAGGGAGCATCTCCACGTTTTCTTTTCTGGTTTACATAAAGCTGGAGCGTGCCTTGTATTTTTGGACAAGTCACCCGGCCTTTCTATGTCTGCTTCTCCATTTGAAGAAGAAAGATTTTACTTGCCACCTACCTTTCCCCAGGAGTCATAAATTAACAGTTGAAAAACTCTTTGAGATCTCCCATGAAAGGTGCAATTTAAGCAGAAGCATGCCTATTATTTATTTTTATTATCCATTTTAAAATTGAATACTTAGAGCAAATAGATTTTCCAGCCACCAGAAAGGAAGTTTCTTCTATGCCACAACATATTATGGATTGGGCACTCTCCAACTATAGACTATATTTCCCATTTATAGCACTAATTTAGATGTTTATGGGTCTGTAAATGTATTCCATTTCTCCTGGGGCTTCTGAGTACCTATAATAGTGTAATATTTTGGAACACTAAATGATGCCTTGGGCAAAATATAAAACAGAAGAATAAGAGAGGCAGGGAAAGAATTGGGTAACAATAAAGACAAGTTTTACAAAAATTATTAAAAGGATAAATAATTTTAGACTCCTAGAATTACCCTGGAATATAGTCCAATTTGTGATGATTGTCTTTCCATGTTACAAATTATCACTATTACATCGTTTCTCTTGAGTGCTTAGCATACAACTATTTGTGGAAGAGGGCATATTTATACTAATAACTCACATTTGTCAGTCCCTGCTCTGTGCCAGGTACTATGCTGGTGCTTTTAAATAATTATCTCATTTAATTCTCTCACCACCCAATCCATTTTTAGCATTATTTTCTATGCTCCAAGAGATTAAATGACTTGCCCAAGATCTCACAGAGGTAGAATCAGTGACTGAATTCAGGTTCTTCTTTTTTGGAGAAAGCCCAAGCTCTTAATCATTATACTGTACTTTATACTGACTGACATGGTCCTTGTTTACGAGTTTTGGAGATGAGGAAGTGTACATAAGAAGAGCATAAGCTATTTAAACATATGTAATGAAAATCATTATGATGTCTTCAAAATAACTCTTGGGAGATAACTAGCATGGAAGAATATGGAAATTAATGCCTGGTGTGACATTCCAGTTTACTTGTGGCTTTTATTTATTTATTTATTTGCAATCCTTGTTTTAACACTGAGGTAGATAGTCAGGTTTTTAGTCTAAAACCTAAAATAGTTCCATCTTGAGCTATATGGAATTTTCTATGCAGTGATGTACAGCAGATTGACAATGTAATTATTGTTCTTGCCACTTGTAATTTGAAAGATCGTATTATGAAAATTAGTTGAATGAACAAACAAACATCCCCTAACATAAAGTTCAGAAATAGAGGAAATATCATTGGATGAGGGACCCTTTCTAACTTGAATTTTTGCATGGAACCCTAATCTGTGTCAAGGTGTAAAAGCTAGTCTCTTTTTAGGAACTGAAAAATTTAAGTGACATTTTCAAAACTATCTTGGTGTTATTGAAATCTCCAAGAGGAAGAATCATATTTTAATTGCTCTCATCTATCTTATAAAATTTTAGATTGAAGGGATCAGAGTTTGCTTCTAGGCATTGAGTTTCTGACATACTCAGAACTTGGCTCCCTGAACAGTGACCCCTGGGAGGGTCATGCCTTTGTTAACTACTCTTCTAGTTTTTAAGGCCTATGTTGGAACCAGCTGTCTACATCTTCTTATTGGGGTGTGAAACTCCAACTTCATCAGTACATTAGATTGGCATACTAAAAAATCAGGGAAAATCATTTGAGGAAGCATTTTAAATTCTATCAACCAGTTATTTGTCAGTTACCATCTCTACACAATGGTGTGTAAAGAAACAGGAATCCTCACACCTCTTTAATGTCAGTTGGGCTTAACATTTAAGTCCTCTGAAGCAGGTCCTCTAAAGGTAAGTTGTGCCCTTATTTTGCTTGTAGAGGTGGTGTAAGAGAGTGGAGGGAGCTGGGAGTGTATCTCTTCTGGACCTTAATTTCTTTTCCTCTCTGTCGCTTTCCAGCTGTGTGACTTTGGGCAAATTACGTAACTTCTCTGAGACTTGATTTCCTTAGTTATGTAGCCTGGGTATAATACCATAGTGTGGTTTCTTGGGAATATGTAATGGGTCATTGATCACATAGGAAATAAACAGCACATTCTATCTATCTATCTCTCTATCTACCCATCCATCCATCTATCCATCCATCCATCCATCCATCCATCTATCCACATGTTGTCTTCATCAACCTTTTATCAGAATAAGTGCTTAAAGAAGGTTGTGGAAAAACTGGGAGAGGTAAATGTACTACTGAGGAAGTTGGTCAACTCATTACAGAGGTTTTCCATTTTTACTAATTATCTCAAACATAAAGGATTGCATAGTATATTAATATATAACTTGAGATGAGAGAACATTTTGAGAGTCTGTAGAGTTTTGTATAATGACTCCATAAGAAAGATGGGCAAGGGATATGTGGATACTAACACGGGAGAAAAAGAAATCTATGTTTTCTTTTCTTTTTTCAACTCCTTCTGCTAACTGGATCTTGACTAGAGAAGGGGATTTCTCAAGTATTCAATGACCTATCTAATGAAAAAATCTTCCTGTACTATCCATGGCAAGTTATGACCTAGCTTTTCATTGCCACTGGTGGGTGGCTTAAACATCAATCTCATGTGGAAGCCATTCTGTTTATGGCCAGCTGCAAGTATCAGCAAAATTTCCCTGTGCTGAACCCAAGTTTCTCTGATAGTGTATAACTCTTAGTGATCTCAATTCTGTGCCCTATAGCCACACAGAACTAGTCACTTCCTTAAAGAAAATCTACCATCTCATAACTAACAGCAAAAGTGCGTTTAGGCAAGAAGACATATTTATGTTTCTGTAGAAAATAAAAGTGATACTTATCCAGATTTCTTTACCAGACACCTTAGTAAATTGTGCCTTCCAAGGGCAGACAGCTGAAACTTTTGGTGGGTGCCAGGCTGTGTTGGTGCCACATTGAAAACCACATGCTTCACTGAAGGGGGTGATCTAATGAGTTTATTTCCCTGCCTGGGTTCCAGCAACAGGGCAATTGAGTGACTTCACTGCCATCAGTATTGCTGACTAATGCCTGTATCAACACCTACCTCTGCCACCACCGGCGCTTCGGTGATTTTATGTTCAGTTTGATTTCTCCAGACAGAACTTTTCCACATCATTGGAACTAATTGAGGTAATGGAGAAATTATTCTGGTGCCAGAACACTCTTACTTTCACCCACTTCCCCCTTTGGTATTGAAAGACAACAATATGCACAGTCTCTCCGTGTTTCTTTACAGTCAAAAGGGGAGAACTTGATTATGTCGCTGTGGCACCTGAGCTGCTTCTGGACAATTAAGGCTGGAAAACAGACTCTCACCTCCATCTTTCTCTGCTTCCCAGGGCTGCACGCTCTGGCACTGTCCCTGCGCCATGCTCATGAGCTGCTTCTCAGAGGGGATTTCAGAATCCCCTCCGTTGTTCTCTGGACTGACCACAAGAAATCTAACATTTGCTAAAACAACTAGCAGATGGAAACAAACATTTTATGAGTACATATTCCACCTTAATTATATGCATTGTCTGCCAATGCTTATAGCATCTCAGAGGGAGTTTGGAGGTAAGACTGAGCTGGCCATGGATGGTTTTGATTATAGGGATTTGTATCAAAAGTGGAACAGTGCCTTTTACTGATTCCCCACTCCCTTTCTGCCCCACACTTTATGTCCCTTACTCCAGAAGGTTGAATGAACCATTCCCTAAAGGGGATGGCAGAGTGAAAGGGCTCTGGTTATGCCCCATGTCGACAGTTAGGGATTCTGTAAGTACTGGGGCTTAATTTTGGTAGACCACAGTGAACCTCTCCACGGAAAGACCCTGTCTGGTTTGGATTTAGGAGACTACTCTGCAGTGTGGGAAGGTAGGATGGCGTTTCAACAGTCAGCAGAACATTCTGCATGGCATAGAAATGCTGGCTCATCCTCAGGAGTGGGAGGACAATTAAAGATAAATGGGAAACGTGTATGTTTATTTGAAGTTGGAGGAAAAAATTTAATAAAATCTAAATAGTGATGGCCTTAATAGTAAAACTCAGCTTGCATGTTATACTTATATCCCTTTCTCTGCATTTTCCTTATCTTTCCAGTTGTTCTTCTTGCATCTTTTCCTCTTACTGATTTGTTCATTTGAGATGGATGGCAGAAATGATGCAATCTGAGCAACAGATTGCAAATCCATCTGAGTTACTACTGGTTAGCAGCTTTGGTTCGTGTTGGGAAGTAGTGGCTATTAGAGCACAGAGCTCAAATGGGTGTTTTGCATTACCCATGGATTTTATTTCTCCACATCACCTCTGACCCCTTTTGCAAAGTTAATTGAGAGTTGGCCTTTTTCAAATTGACTGCAGGAAATTGACCTTTGTGTTCACGCTATGTTAGGAAAGACCTGGATGAAGAGCAAATCAGGAGGCAAAATGGGAATGATCTGGCCCCTACAGTCATGCTTATTTCACTATGTGAAATAATCACAGCATTCTTGGTGCAATTACATAGGCGATGCTGCCTTTAGAATTGTTTCCCTACAGAATCAAACCATAAATCAGAAAATCCCATTTTAATTTGTAACATAGTCTGGTGGTTCAAAAATTTAACAATTTGAAGGTACTTTTTAAATTAATATCTAATCTGTTTATCCTGCTTTCACTGTAGCCTGATCCTCATTCTTAATTATTGGTGGAGATAGCAGCTTGTGGCTACTTATATAGAAATCCTATCCTTAGCTGGCAGGCAAGCATGTTTATTACTTTGGGTAGATGGAAGGGTAATTAGAAAAAGTATACTCATTTTGACCTCAGCAATCCTGGGTTCAAAACTAGGCCCTGCCACTTATTCCCTGAGTTACTTTAGAAACAATTGTAAAACCTTGAATCTTAATGCTTCATCTGAAAATGAGAAGATTTGCAAGAAACGAGATTGTGTGAGTTTTCAATGAGTATTTTTAAGAGCTTAGCACATAGATGCTTAATACCTTCAGTTGCTTATTATAGATTATGTTCTTTGTATGTGCACTAGAGATCCAATGGCAAAGAGAATAAAGGGTCTTGTCCTCATGAAGGTTACACTCTTGAGGGGGCTCATAGTGTTTTTACTCTTTCTGGGGACAATGAAGAATCTCGGTTAAATCGGCAGTGTTTGAAATGCAATAGGAAATGAATTGTTATTTTTAACTAGAAAGCCAGGCTGTGAAATGGCTTCTTAAGACCCACAGCTGGACTAAATAATTCTGGGTCAGAATCTAGATTTCATGGTCTGGTGATGAGGGCAGACGGAACTTGCAGACAGGGTGTCTGATTCACTGCTCTATCCCAGACATGTAGCCTACATCTATCTTAGCCTTTATTTTCATTTTGTTTTGTTGTTTTACCTGTAAAATTCACACAATAATACTTTTTTTAAACCCATAGGTTTATGAATATGAAATGAGAAAATGTGTGAAGGCCACATACAATAAAATATATTCTTAGGTTCATTTTAATTTTATTAGTGAACTAAGGTGTGGACACCCTGCACTCCAGGAACTTAATTATATTGACAAACTACTCAAAAACAAAACAACAGTAGAAAGTCCTGAGGGAGACTGCACATTTAAATATAATACAAATTAGTTCTTGAGGGGAGACAGAATGAAAACCAGGCATAACTTCTTAAATAAAAGCACTTGCAGGAGGGGAGAGAAGGAAAAAGAGTTTGCCTATGGTTAGTAAAGCCTATGGTCTATTACTCACTGCTTAATGGAAACAAAAGAAACTCTGGAGACACAGGATTGAGGTTAGACATGGGTTTAAATCTTGTCTCTTCCACTGTATTGTATCCAGTTAGCTACTGCCATATAACAAACTGCCCCAACCCAAATGGGTTAAAACAATATTTATATTGTTGATAGTCCTGGTTTGGGCCAGTTCAACTGGTCCTGACTGGGCTTGCTCAAGGGTCTATTTGCCCCCAGGGTCAGGCTGGTCTAGGTAAGCCTCGTTCCCATGGCTGATATCTAATGATTGGCTGGCTGTGGTCTGAGTGATGAACATGGCTGAGCCACTTTGTCTCATCATCCTGACTTTGTCAACTTGTTAGCAGAAGGACTGCAAAGAGAGAGTAGAAGTGTACAGAGGATCTCAGATCCCAAGCTCTGAGCTGTCATTTTCTTTGGTCACATTCTCTTGGCCAAAGAAAGAGATGGGGAAATAGGCTCAACTTTCTGGTGGATTTTTAAAAGATCGACATCGGCACATTAAAACATTAAAGAGTTTATTTGAGCAGACAGTAATTCATGAATTGGGCAGCTCTAGACATCAAGCAGGTCAGGGCTGTGCCAAAGGGGTATGACGGGAAGACTTTTAGAGGGTGAATGCGGAAGAGAGGCAAAGAAAATATTTGATTGGTTAAAGTGAAGCAGTAGCCTTATTTGAATAATTCTACTGGAAAGTCCCTAGCTAAAGATTAGTTAACAGTTTGTGCTTGGTTAGACTTAATTTTATTTTACCATTTATGCTGAGTTGGGGGTCACTTTGCTAACATAAGAACCCAAGGTGCCAGAGTCTCCCAATTAATTATTTCAACAGGAGCTGCAAAGTCACATTGTAAAGGGTGTAGAAATAGGGAGGAGTGTAGAACTGGGTTGCTTTTTAATCTACTACACTTGTCTGTGTGCTTAGATAAATTCCTTAATTTCTTTGAGGGTAAAACATATCTCATATGACTGTTGTGAGTATTAGGGACAAATGTAAAACCAGAATAATGTTTAAAACCCATAGGTAAATACTAAAAATAGTAGCCATTATTATATTTCCCTTTATTATTAGTTATACAAAACTTACATTTTCAGTAATACACATCATTGCAGATTTTTAAAATTATTATTTTCAGAAAGAGTCTCACTCTGTTTCCCAGAACAATGTGCAATGGCATAATCTCAGCTCACTGCAACCTCTGCCTCTCAGGTTCAAGTGATTCTCGTGCCTCAGCCTCCCGAGTAGCTGGAATTATAGGCACACGCCACCATGCCCAGCTAATTTGTGTATTTTTAGTAGAGATGGGGTTTCACCATGTTGCCCAGGCTGGTCTTAAACTCCTTACCTCTGGTGATCCACCCACCTTGCCCTCTCAAAGTGCTGGGATTACAGGCATGAGCCACCATGGCTGGCCTACAGAATTACTAAAAATACACATAAGTAAGCAGAATAAGAAAGAAAAAATAAAAATTATGGAAATCTTACTCTTTATATCTAAGCACTGTAAACATGTGGGTAACTGAGATTTTTCTCATTATTAGCTATTATTATTCTTACTGGCTGGAATATATTGGTGTTACTTCAGGTGAAACTGGTAGGTTAGGCTAGTAGAACACTAGTAAGTTAGCTTTCCCTATTACATATAGGTGACTGTAAAGTCTAAATTTGTATCATTTATCTACCCACCTACTCCTGTCCTAAGCCGTATCTACCCACTCACCCATCTACTACAAGTTTCTTTTATGTATTCATTTTTTAATTTATTTGCCTGTTTGTTAATAGACTCACTTTTACCTATAACTTAGGTATATCTGACTAGTACATTTGAATCAGTTTTCCCTCTTATGCATCCTATTGGGTGGTGCCAGAGTAAACAGTCCTGTTACTCAGATCTTTTAGGCACTTCGAGAGAAATGTAGATTCCTTCATGCGAAGAGTAAGCCCCCTCATTATCTTTTCTACCCGTTTCTTTCTAGTCTCACTTTCCTCCATTCTTTGACTTTACGCTTTATGCTCTTTTCATCCCAAACAGTGAAGACCTCGTCAAACACCCTGTGATCCATGCACATTCTGTCCCTGTGCCTGGAAGCTGCTTCCCGGCTGTATCTTCATAGCCAGTTCTCTTCTCCTGCACTATGGTTTAACTGGACTATTACCTTATCTGTTATGCATCACCCTCCATGGAGAGAGCCACACACCCTTCTCTGGCATGCATGCAATCTATTCTAGCACTGCTCTCTAAGTATTATTGGGTTATATGTGTATTTCTATGACTATACCCTGTGTTTAGGGGACAGAGTCAACGTTATTCAGTCACTAAACAAACATATGCCAAATCTCACTTGTATAGGGGTGGGACATTTGAAATTAAAAAGAAAATGAATGAGTGATTGAATCATCTACAAACTCTCCTCTTCAGCATTCCAGAGTCACTCATTAGCAGAACAGATGATTAGGGTTAAAATGACTGGGGCCACAAAACAGAAGGAAGCTGGCTGTCCCACGTGGACGTAATGACGCCTTCTCCTTCTGATACTTTCCTACCTCTTGGAGAGAACGTGCATTGAGAAGCTCAGTCTTGGTTTCAGCAAGGCTCACCAAATCAATAATCAGATCTGAGCAATGGAAAATACTCAGAGAAGCCATCTCATTTATGGTGTTGCGGTCAGTTCATGTCATAGCTAATTCATTCTGCCTTGAAACAGGAGTAATTACCCTAGATGCAAATTGTGAGTGAATACAGGGGGGAACCTTAGTAAATAAATGCAAATTAGAATATTCACCTCTTTTAAAATAAGATTTAAGAAATAATGTTCAATGCTGGCAAGGGTATGATGAAATCAATTATTTCAGAGTGTTAACTTGTGCACTTTGACAGTAGGTACTAATATTCCTAAATGTTCTGTAACTTAGCAATCCACATCTAGAAGCCTGTAATAAAGAATCCATAAGAGATGCAAAGAGCAGTGTATGTGCAAATTGCTCACTTATGTGAGATTGTACAATGGATTTTTGTTTGCTCTGAAAATAGTAATGATACCATGGGATTTTAAGCAAAAATTAGTACACAAAATACATGTACATGTATATTTGTATATATGCATGTATGTATATACAGAGAGAAAAGAGAAGGAAATAGACGGGAAGAAGACAAACCAATTTTTTAGCAGTGTTCATACAACTTTAATAATTGTATATTTTGTGTTTTCTAAATACCTTACATATAGAATACATACATTTTAATGTTAAAAAATAGCAATCGGTTTAAAAGATAATTGAAGAAAATACCACTATTACATGCAATCGAATATATTTTTCACCCTGAAATGTAGGAACTATAGGACTATGGCTAAATATATGTACAATAGGTTGCGAAATGGATCTTTGGATGTTTTGTAGTTAGGAAAAATAATATTGCTACTGTCACTTTCCATGTAGAAAACTCTAGAGAAGTGTTAAAACACACACACACATATACACACACACACACACCCATATTAGAAACAAACAATAATATAGTTTTCTTTTAGAAACAAAACTTGTGTCTAGAATCCAAAAGTAATGTAATCCCTCTGAAAACTATTATCATAAGTAATTCCATATCGACTAGTTCATGCTCTCATGTCTCCTGGACGTGGTAAAGTCTAGCAGAAACAAAGGTTTGAACAGGAGTGAAAACAATCTTAGATTATCAGCCCTATCTGGGTCTGAGTAAGTCATAACTGAACAGTAACAGAAAATCCTAGATAGCCTCAAACCTCTCTTCAATTGAGACTTTTTCCATGACCTCTGGGTCTGCCAATATGTGTTTGACTTCCCAGCTGTTTCTCCTCTTTTGGGTACCACTATATTTCCCACTATATTTGGAGGAGTTGCCTTCTGGTCAGAATCAATTTTTACTCTGGTTTCCATTTTTTTGTGTGTTTGTGTGACAGAGTCTCGCTCTGCTGCCCAAGCTGGGGTACAGTGGCACAATCTCAGCTCACTGCAACCTCCACTTCCTGGGTTCAAGCGATTCTCATGCTTCAGCCTCCTGAGTAGCTGGGATTACAGGTGTGCACCACCACGCCCAGCTAATTTTTATATTTTTAGTAGAGATGGGGTTTTGCTGTGTTGGCCAGGCTGGTCTCAAACTCCTGGCCTCAAGTGATCCACCCGCCTCGGCCTTCCAAAGTGCTGGGATTACAGGCATGAGCCACTGTGCTCAGACTAGCTCCCATTTTCTAAATAATGTACCTTCCTTCCTCCTATGCCTCATTTGAAACCCTGAGGCTGCATCAAGTCTGAGAAAGGGATTGGAGGATCCACGGGGTGAGTGAAGGGGGAGAAAGCATGTGAGCTTTTGGCACGCCAGCTCCTCCCTGGGGTAGGGGGGCATCCTGGCCATGCTGACCACGCAGATCAGGCCTCCCTGGGAGAACTTCCACTTCTCCGAACTGAGATAAATGAAGGAAGAATAAATGGCTGACATATCATGGTGGCTTCTTAGGCTAGCTGGTGGGATGTTCCTTTATAGCTCAATTACATACATGAAATTAATGACAATTAGAGTGTTCAATATATTGCCCAGGATATTATGTGATCTCCAATTCTGTCTCTTAGACAATTAGTCACCATGCTTTACCTTGGTTGAGCTGGATGCAATGTGGTCAACTGAAGACAGTGTGGAATTTGGTGCCAAGTAGGTCTGAATGGAATGTTAAGTTTGCCACTTAGTAGCCACGTGGCTCTGAGCATTCTGTATAACGGGAATAAAAATATCTATTTTCTGTGCTACTTCTGCTTTTTCAAGCCAGGGCAGCCCAGCCATGCAAAAAGTTCCATGAGTAGGCATCAGAGGGCTCAAGTAGAGGATATGCTGAGCTTCATAACACCTCTCGTGAAGGAGTGAGACCTTCTTGGGACTCATCTCATCTTTCTGATTCTTATCTTAGCTTCTTATTTCAAAAGCCTGGCGTTGGCTTCCAAGAAGTTCATAGGCACTGACCTTGCAGAGGTGGAGCAGCTAGGGAACTTTTCTTAAAGCTGGTGATGGTACTGCTTTTACTTAGTTGGTATGTCACAGACCGAAACAAATATAATGGTTTTCTAATCTGTGCTTTGGGCCACATTTTCTTCTTTTGTTGTTTTTACATGGAGAGGATAGAGGGCTAATGATGAATGCCTGGAGGTTTAGATTCTTCCTTCCTTTCCTGAAGACTTTAAGATTTCTGTTTCCATAGGCACTCCCTGACTCTCCTGCTACTGAGGGAGAGTGCCGGCCTCCTGGTGTTCCTTAGAGAGGAAACTTCCATCCAGCTACCATTTCTTTCTCCCCAATACCTGCCAAGTCAGTCTGAGCTGGTGAAATGAGGGGAATGGAGAAGGATGAATCAAATCACCCATCTTACCAATATTTTAAAGATTCTGTGAGATAAAATGCATCAAGAACTGGAGAAATGGCAGATATGGTCTAAGTTCTTTTTCTTCTTTTTCTTTTTGTTTTTGAGGCAGAGTCTCACTCTGTCACCAGGCTGGAGGGCAGTGGTGCAATCCTGGCTCACTACAACTTCCACTTCCTGGGTTCAAACAATTCTCCAGCCTCAGCCTGCCAGTAGCCGGGAGTACAGGTGCACGTCACCATGCCCAGATAATTTTTGTAATTTTAGTAGAAACAAGGCTTTCATACCCTCTACTCTCAACTCAGGTGGTAAGTAAAGAACCACATTTCATGAAGGGAATAGATAATGATAAAAGGTTGAATAATGTTAAAAGTCTTTTTAACAGTGCTTTAGTTTTTCTTTGTAACTTTTGCTGGTGTTTATAAGGCATTGGGATTAGGTCTGATCTGTAGGCAGATTGCCTCTTTATTTTGTTCTTGAGTCACTTTGTAGTCAATCAAATGCTGGGAGGAGGGTAAAAGAAGGGATGGCTCTTATACAATACATTTTCCCATTTGGAGAAATTATCAAGAGCGGGTATTTGAAAGAGTGAATCAGCACTATCATCTTCTCCTTGAAGGTCTTCTGTTATGACCAGGTACTAGAGATCAAATAATAAAATTTGTCAAGGGTAACATGCTGGAAGAGGTATCAGAGTCCTTTTTCCAGTCTGTTTGGTTTGTTTGTTTGTAGTTGTTTTTCTGTAATTGATATGGTTTGGCTGTGTCCCCACCCAAATCTCATCTTGAATTGTAGCTCCCATAGTTCCCACGTGTTGTAGGAGGAAGCTGGTGGGAGGTAATTGAATCATGAGGGTGGTTTCCCTCATACTATTCTCGTGGTAGCGAATAAGTCTCACAAGATCTGATGAAACCCCTTTCACTTGGTTCTCATTGTCTCTTGCCTGCCCCATGTAAGATGTGCCTTTTGCCTTCCTCCATGATTATGAGGCCTCCCAGGCTATGTGGAACTGTGAGTCCATTTAACTTCTTTTCTTTATGAATTACCCTGTCTCAGATATGTCTTTATCAGCAATGTGAAAATGGATTAACACAGTAATTAATTCTGTGATCTCAGAGAAATTTTCATATTTTTGATTCCCATGTGAGTTCATTCTCCATCTTGTGGCCAGAGATAATCATCTGAACACACACAAATCTGATTATGCTATTTTCCTGTTTAAAATTTTCTTGAGTCTCTCCTCTGGTCCAGATCCCTTGTCCCATCATACAAGACCTATACACTCTTACCTCTGAATCACTTCCTCTATCTTCCCACCACATATGCTTCCCTAAAGACGGGTTGAGTTATCCATGGTTACCCCAAATCATCAGGCTGCTGTCACTGCTGAAAATACCAAGGCCAGTTTCTACTTATATCCAAACGTACCTCAAATGTCTCCTATTGGGACCTCAATCCTTACCCACTATTACCAAATCCCTGCGCTTACCCCTTCTTGAGTTAGGTATTCTACTTCTTTATAGTCTTCGTAGAATACACAGCATACTCTCCTAGAGCCTATCAATCATGCCAACTTGCTCCAAAGTTTTCATCCTGCCTTTGATTCCTTGGTCAGGATGAAAATTTTGAGATACCTAGAGGTCTAGCCCAGTTACATTTTTCATTCACATTATATTCTCTATATTTTGAATTCATTATGATGTCAGATAGTATCCAGACTCTTCAAGTCTTCTTTGTCTTGAGGCAAGTGTCCATAACCACCTGGGTGACATAAGATTTATGGGCTGGTATACAAGGACCTCATTTAAAGATCAAAGTAGGGAGGGAAACAGCAGCAGGGCTCTCTACCTGCACCTGAGATCTTGTAGGCATGATTTTAGGAAGCATAGTGAGCTAAGTGAAGGTTCATCTTCCTTTATTATTTCATTGTCAGCAGAATTTATAAGGAAATGGTGACATCTAATCACAACCCCTTTGTATCTTTTTCAGATAACCAATTAGCAAGCTGTGATTCCTTATATAGTCCTCCCCCCAGCCCAGATGTTGGCATTGCCTACAGGCCAAACAGACCTATTGCTTCTTTTTTTACAATTTGTGCTGTAAGAATGATTTTTACATTTTAAAATTGTTGAACAAAAGTCAAATGAAGAGTGGTATTTTTAAATATGAAAATTACGTGAAATTCACATTTTAGTATATGTAAACAAAGTTTTATTGGAACTTAGCCATGTCTGTTGCCTGTGTGTTTTGTGTATTGTCCATGGCTGCTTTTGCACCATAATGGCAGAATTAAGCTGACGTGACAGAGATCTTTGGTCTGCAGAACCAATAATGGTTACTCTCTGGATCTGTAGCAAAGGCATTTGCCAACTTCGGCTCTAGGTAGTACATTCCTTGAGGTCAGGTTTGTGTTGTGGTTAGCTCGATGTTCCTGGAATATGGTACATGCTTGGCTCATAGTAGATACTCAACACACATTAGATGAACACATGAAGCAATGAAGACATGGATGAGAGGTGGCTGAACTATTTTGTATTTTAATATCTATTCCAATTCAAGTATTCTACAAGTCTAGAGCACACACTAGATGTCACTAGTATCTCGTCATTTTTTCTTGTGGTTTTATATTTATATTCTGATCATTATGAGCATTATTTTGGAAAGGGAGAGTTATAAAATAAATCATAACTGACACCTCTTTAATAATGTCTTTTTCCTATTTGTTATTTTTTAACATGCATATTTCTCTTTGTTTGATAGGCTGTGATCATTCGGTTTTAATACACTAGCAAATGAAAGAAGCTAAGCTATTCAAGACGGTAAGAAATGGGGAGGGAGCAAGCCGGGAATGGAAGCTGGGGTTGGAGTAGCAGATATTTTCAGAATCTATCACTGTTTTAATAGTGCAACTGTTACCACCTCAGAAAGGCCCACATTTGGGACCATTTACAGCTAATGGACATGTGTTGAGAGGTGTATGTAGGATGAAACGTCATGCAAAAGTGAAAGCTAAATGTTTGATTTTACCCGACCAGAATGTGGACCAAAAGGGAGAATCCATGCCAGTTACTTTAAGTGCTTACACTCATAGCTAACAGGTGTCCTGGGCTCACTGTGGATGTTTCTATGTATACTGAAATTTTCCCTTTGAAAAAGAATTTGTCAAGAACATGAAGTCAAGACAATATTTTAAATCACTCAGGTTCTATCACTAAGGGCCCCAGCCTTAGCCAGGAAGAAAGCCACAATCATTTCAGCTTAGATATTTAGACAACCTTCCTCCAAATCTGTCTTATGATTTGTATCTGTCTGGTTCCTGCAAGTAAATTCTCATGTCTCTAGCAAGTTCTTGAAAACTAAGAATTCCTTATTTTAGCTGCTGCTTTCTGGGGAAATTATTTCTCTAGATATGCCTGTGACTTGACCACTTTTGATGAGACCATCCCCCCCCCACCCAAGAAGAGAGATACAGACATTTCTCCCATTTTCTTCCCCTTATACACTGCACCAATAGTAATGGAAGCTGACTGTCTTGTTGGTGCATATTTTGGGCGCTGTTCTTAGAGCTTTTCGTGTACTGATCCATTCACGTAGTTATCCTCTAAACAACTCACTATATAGATACAGAAACTGAAGCAGAGGTAACTTAGTCCCCTATCCGTTTAACAGATTTCTGCATTGCATACCTGTGATCTTACTGTTCTCTGAGCACTTGAGAGACCTTTGTAAACAAACATGTACTACTTGCTAACCTCGTGGAGTATAAATTCTTGTGCCACATACTACAAAGTTGGTTGAGTGGCAGAGATAGGATTTGAACCAGGTTTTCTGGCACCAAAGCAGGCATTTGAGACCATAGCAGGGTAATGCCACTCAAAGCAAATGTGCATCTGCCCACTGACTCTGTGTCATGGTGTAACACAGAGCCTTGTTTGTTTCAGCTGCCAGGGAGCATAAACTGTAAGTATCCACTTAGAAGTTTTTGTTGAAGTTTGAAGGGAAAAGCTGTTGAAATTATTGAGTAATATGAGGCTTTTGCTTTGAAGATTTCATTTGTTGGTGAATAATTCATTCTAGCAATTAATAGTGGCACATAATCTTCATGGAAAAGACTTTAACATCATTGGATTAGAAACCAAAGGTCAACCCCCAAGTTATATTCTTTTTTTGAGATGGAGTCTCACTGTTGTCCCAGGGGCTGGAGTGCAATGGCCCAATCTCAGCTCACTGCAACCTCTGCCTCCTGGGTTCTAGCAGTTCTCCTGCCTGAGCCTCCTGAGTAGCTAAGATTACAGGGGCCCACCACCACGCTTGGCTAATTTTTGTGTTTTTTTAGTAGAGACAAGGTTTCACCATATTGGCCAGGCTGGTTTCGAACTCCTGACCTTAGGTGATCCACCCACTTCAGCCCCACAAAGTGCTGGGATTACAGGCATGAGCCACCACACCTGGCCTTGTTTTTCCTCCCCTAGACAGTGTCTGCTCTGTCACCCAGCCTGGAGTACAGTGGCACGATCTTGGCTCGCTGAAACTTCCACCTCCTGGGCTCAAGCCATCCTTCCAAGTAGCTGAGTCTATAGGTACATGCTACCACACTGGATAATTTTTGTATTTGTAGTAGAGCTGAGGTTTTACCATGTTGCCCAGACTGGTCTCGAACTCCTGAACTCAAGCAATCTAATCTCCTCAGCCTCCTGAAGTGCTGGGATTATAAGCTTGAGCCACCATGCCTGACTTTAAGGTTATATTCTAACAGCAAGTAACTTTTAGGGATTCATTAAGTCTTATTTGCATCCAAGGAGATGCTTCGGGGACATGTCTTAGAGTGGGTCTGCCTGAATTTATCTGATTTGCCACTAACTAGCAGTACAACCATTAATAAGACAATCAAATGATCTGAGCTCGAATCTTCATCCATTATTTGGTCAACTGACATACATTTACTGAGGG
Organism: Plecturocebus donacophilus; assembly: GCA_004027715.1. NCBI lineage: Eukaryota > Metazoa > Chordata > Mammalia > Primates > Pitheciidae > Plecturocebus > Plecturocebus donacophilus. Next base: position 89,624 of record PVKP010000481.1, read on the forward strand.
ACTACTATGAGATATTCTTAATATATTTTAAAATATTTCAGCATAGGATTTTATATCCTATGTGTGTTAGCCGAATTTATATCATTTGTCTCATTATCATTTTATTATATTTTTATTTATTTATTTTTGAGACGATCACTCTGTCACCCAGGCTGGAGTGTAGTGGCGTGATCTTGGCTCACTCACTGCAACCTCCACCTCCCGGATTCAAGCCATTTTCCTACCTCAGCCTCCTGAGTAGCTGGGATTACAGGCATGCACCACCGCGCTGGGCTAACTTTTGTATTTTTAGTAGAGATGGGGTTTTACCATTTTAGCCAGGCTAACTTCTTTCAAGGTATCGAACTCCTAACCTCAAAAGATTCGCCTGCCTTGGCCTCCATCACTGTTGGGATTATAGGAGTGAGCCACCATACCCGGTTCCGTTATCATTTTAATCAGATGTCCACACCCAAGGGATGGTTGGCTGGGAATATATCCGAAGAAACAAATTCCAGATGTGTATGCTGTACGCATGTCTGTCATACAAATCTGTGCTCAACATCAGACTTTTGCTAATTACCAGTTTGTAAATTAGTAGTTTGTTAATCAGCATAAGAGATATTAAGAAGGGACGTTGATGTAGACTTGGAGCACTTGAGAGATGGGAAAGAGTTAAAACATTTGAAAGACCCGGCTACTCCTGTGGGTAGAGGGTGTAAGAATCCAGCACAGGCCTTCATATGGGCATTGAGAACCTAGGGTGAATATCTAAAAGGCTTACGTCCAGCCCCATCTGCTTTGAGCAGGGTTTCCAGACTTCGGCAACATGGACATTTGGGGCCATTTGTGAAGATGTTTCGTAACATCCTTGCTGTCTACTCACCAGTTACAATAGCACCCTTGTTCCTCTCTTTCTGGGTTTTGTCAACCAAACGTGTCTCCAGACATTGCCAAATGTCCTCTGGGGGGCAAAATTGTCCAGTTGAGAACAAGTAGTTTAGAGAATTTCTGGTTACTGGGGACCAACTCTAAGGAAGACTGAGTTCTAGCCACGGGCTATTATTATGTCAACCTTGGGTAAAGTTTCATAGAAGGTGGTGGCCAGATCCCCTCAAAGGACAGAGCATGGAGGCTTCCTGGAGCTCCCAGAACAATTTCGATACGCTTTTTTTTGTGCCTACTTGCTAATAAACATTTACATTAATATCTCTGTGTGAGACAGATTTGATCTGACACTTGGCTTCATTATAACCGATCATGAGTCTGTGGGGATGATAATGAAATCTCTCCCACCTTGAGCTTCTTGGTGGCTACCATTATCTACCACAAAGAACCTAAGAACAATGACCAAATTGCATCTGGCCAGTTCTCAGCTGGGGTGGACAGTGACAAATAACAGACTTGGTTGGTATGGGGAGCCAGTTAAAGCTGTAGCACAAAGTTCTAGGTACCTACTGGCAGAGAAGCAGGGCAATGCGACCCACATGAGCGATGGAAACCCTCCCTTTCCCACACCCACCCCCAACTTACCTTTGATATAATTTTATTGTTTAACACCCTGAGCTGTCTTGCAATGGTTCTTCCTGTTTAAGCCACTTTTTACTAAGATCTGTTGGAAGAAATAGTACAATAGCAGCACTTTTTTTTTTTTTTTTAAGTTAAAAGTCCTTTGGCTCCATCTCATCATTGAGTCTCAAGAAGGGTGAGAATTTGCTTATCTTCCTAGAGTCTTTTAGGCAGAGATATGGAGTTTTGGTCCACAGATTCCTATGAATCTAAATACAAACTCATCATAAAATAAAATGTCCGAAGAATTTAAGAAAGATCAAAAGGTCATCTGACCTGGACAGAGGACCGTCTGCAGTTTTGAAATGCCTCAGAGACTTTACACAGACCCCAAAAGTAAATTTGAATTGCTCAGTTCTTCTTTAGCATCCCCACGCGCCTTGGAAACATCCAGGAGAGGTGCTTGTGTGGCTGAATAGCTTGGCCAGGCAGTAGGGTTCCAGCTGTCAGAGCAGAGAGTGCCCCCAGCCGCTGCCTCTTTGCAAACCATTCTCCTTTGCAGCAGCTCCACCAGGCGGCTCTCAGCCCCAGGAGGAAGGAAGAGTGATACTGTCCCTTTGCTGTTCTGCTGATGGGAAAGTTAACGATTTAATTGTGTCTATGTGGGATACATAATGAATGAGTCTGAATAATTCAAGACAGGATGTTAGTGAAGAGGATGCAGCCAACACCTGGGCTGCACAAAGATTTCTTTGGCTGCTTCAGGGGGAGGGGGGTGTGCAGTCTTCATTTTACCCGATTGTGTCCCCCGCTGCGAACAGTCTAAACTACAGGGACAGTCTCTTTCTCTTTTGAGAGGACAACTATGGCTGTTTGGATGTGTGTGTGTGTGTGTGTGTGAGAGATTGCATGTGTGCACGTATGCATGTATATGTTTGTGTGTGCATGTATGTGTGCTTGTACATACGGGTGTGTGTGCATATGCATATATGTACGTGTGCCTGTGTGTGTGTATGTGTCCTTGCCAAGAAAAAAAGTCAGATGACCAATCTGGCACCTTTAAAAAGATGCTGGTCTTTATCCCTTTACTCAACCTCAGACTTGGCCCTGAGAAAAGTATCAAGCAAGCGGAATTCTTTTCTAAGGTTTTATAATAATGATAATAAAATGGACCCCTACCAAGTTCAAAGAGGCTTTTCATCTGGATACTGTGACTGGGATCTTTGCTGAGGGGAGAGTGGGAATCTGCTGAAATTCCACTGCTTTGGAAGAAGACAAGAACAGCAAGATCAAACTCCTGGCTCACCTGAAATAACCCCAGAACTGAAATTATTTGGTGACAGCATCCTGGCTTTTTGTGATTGAGGTGTTACATTTTAAGTAAGGGGCTGTATATAGATTTTATAGCTTCTGAGAGTTCCATTGTTTTCTTTTTCTTCTGTTAAATCTCAGAAAATAATAAGATGAAGAATTGAAGTCAGTTCTGCAGACAATTAACAAAATTTTTATATAAACATCTTGAGAGATGTTTATTTCAACAGCCCAAAGAAGAGATGACCACAATATGGACCTAGACGCTATCTGTCTTCACAAATCCATTTCCCCCACACACATTCTACTCAACCTTCCGATTTTTAGACAAAGATTCTTACCAGCTTTTTTTGCCTCATGAAAGCCCTGTATACTGGAGGAAAGATGGTATCATATTTTCAGTTATGATCAACTCACCTGATTTGACAAAGTGGTAAGAAGGAAGCTGCAGTGTATGTTGATTGTGATTTCAAGAATAAACTCCAACTACTAAACCGTTTAACAAAATCATTTGCCTTTAAGAAATGTTGTGTCCAGGTAGTAACACTTACTGCACTGTAACAAGTATTTAATGGAATTTAGAAGTAAGGTCAAGCTAAGAGGTTCCCAATGTGTCAGGATTCACAGCAGAGTAGGCAAAGGAAAGACTACGAGTGGGAAGTGACTTGTTAGAATGTCAGCAGAGATGTGTCCAGAGCCTCTTCCACCTGCTCATGTGAAACCCTTAAAAGATCCTTTCAAGCCTGTCCAGTGGCTCTGTCCAAGCAGAAAGAAGAGAAAGAATAAGGCAGAGTAGGAAAAGGAGTTCTTCATGCTTTGGAGCGTGAAGAACATTCTCCTAAAGTAACGTTCTTATTTCTGTTACTCAGCTGTGTACTGCTCAGGTGATTTGAGATGAGCTGCATCAGAATCTGTGCATGGTATCTTTTGTGGTTCCAGATAACAGCCTGCTTCTTTTTAAAAAAATCTTCCAGAAACATTAAGAGAATTAATTTTAAAACTATAGAAGGAACATGGACATCCTGTGCTTTTAGAGAATGAACACACAACACATTTTCTGGTGTATCAGAGCTTACAGCCCCTATCAATTAGGGAAGCATGGCTTCACTCAATGAGTTATAAAATGATAGCACAAGAAGGACTTTGGGAATCACTGAGCTCCCTTATCCCCTTGGACAGATGAGCAAATTAATACTTAAGCAGGAGAGCAGAGGACAGAGACTTGCCCTGGTCACTTACTGAATTTGTGGCAGAGTCAAACAACATTCATCCCAGATTCTCAGTTGATATTTCCTTATGCTGTCTTCAGTTTGACCATTAGCTTGTCAACTTAAATGATTCAATTAATTCAGCTTTAAACAGCATCTTGTAATTACAAACAAAAAATAGAAAAGAAAAAAATACAAAATCAGACTAACTTGTATCAATGTATCACAAACAAGGCAAATATATGAGTTGTAGCAGGACCACAGCCAAGATTCTCAAAGTGAGGATGGTGGTGGTGGTGGGGAGCGCGGGGCGTGTGTTTGGGAACCTCTGATAGAGAAGCATCGTTTCCAGAGTCTCTTTTAGTAAATCGTTGTTTATAAGTTCCCTCTTAAAGAGAATGAAAAATTAAGACTTCATGCAAACCACAGAACAAAAGTTGAGACTTCCAGTGAAGCAAGAAAGCAGGGACTTTTTAAAAATGAGAGTGGGGGGTGGGAGGAAGGAAAGGGATTCTTAATGGTATATTGTTTTCTGAGCTCTACCAATTAGCAAACATCTCTTATAAAAGGAAGAAAGAGGGAAGGAATTTCATGCACTGAAATAGCCCCAGTCAGCTGCAAACGCTCCAGGCTTCTGCAACAAGGCTTTCATCCCCCCTCCCTAACTTTGGCCATTACATCAGTCCAAGTGCATCCTGGGGCTATTGTCATGCTGATGAGACAGCCCCTGAGACTGGATTCTCCCACTGCCTGGGGAGACATTCCCACCGCAGACTGGCTCTGGGGCTCATTCAAGCTGTGCTGAATTGCCCTGGAGAATAAAAGATGCAGCCTTAATTAACCACTGCACTCAGCTCCCAATCACAGCTTGATTGTTTTGCTGGCTGCACTCCCTGCTAAAGAGGAAATGCCAGGGCTCCTGATGCAGACCCAGCGCTGGGAAGTAGGGCTCTCCTTAGGGAGCTGGAGTTGGGTTATGTCTTGTTTTGAAAATAAAATATCGTAGGGTATTATATCTCTGTATCACTGGTGTCCGGTTTTGCAGAAAGAAACAAACCTCAGTGTCGGTTATTTCCCTGCCCTGCTCCTGGGAACCACCCTCACACATCTCCCACTAAGGGTCTTGCTTGCATTTTATAACTCTGCCAGAGTTATCAGACTAAGTCAGGCAGACCTACTCTAAGAAGAGTCCCTGAGACATCTTCTTGGATGCAAATAAGACTTAATAAATCCCTAAAAGTTATTTGCTGTTAGAATATAACCTTGGGGCCAGGCATGGTGGCTCATGCCTATAATCCCAGCACTTCACGAGGCTGAGGAGATCAGATTGCTCGAGTTCAGGAGTTCAAGACCAGTCTGGGCAACATGGCGAAAGCTCGTCTCTACTAAAAATACAAACATTAACCAGTGTGGTAGCATGCACCTGTAGTCTACTTGGGAGGATGGCTTGAGCCCAGGAGGTGGACGTTTCAGTGAGCCAAGATCGTGCCACTGTACTCCAAGCTGGGCAACAGAGCAGACACTGTCTCAAAAAAATAAAAAAGAAAAAGAAAAAACAGAACAACAACAACAAAAGGCAGGGCGCAGTGGCTCACACCTATAATCCCAGCACATTAGGAGGCCAAGGTGGGTGGATCACCTGAGGTCAGGAGTTCGAGAGCAGCCTGGCCAACATGGTTAAAACTTGTCTCTACTAAAAATACAAAAATTAGCCGGGCATGGTGTCAGATGCCTGTACTCTCAGCACTGTATTTTGTTTTAATACTGGAGAAAAGACCCTGATCAACACTGGGGAATCTGTACTGGGCAAAAGCAAAGACCATGATTTTAAACAATATATATTAATACATACATGCATATACATTTTTCTAATATATAATTTATACCTATATATTTAGGGACTTGGGGTTTGATCTCTTTCTTTGCAACCTCTTCATCAAGAGGTTGGGTGGGAAATTAATAATGGCTACCTCTTTTTACTCTGTGACATTTCACCTTTGATTCTCCCTAAAATCATAGCCATTGACTTGATTTCTTACAGTTGATCTGTTTTCCCTCTAATTACCATAGACAAAAGGGTGTTCTTAATAGTGTATCAGAAAAATTGAGTACAGAAGTTTTAAAGATGCTGCAGTTGGTGGAGCTTACAGTCTCTGAGTTCTGAATGCTGGTGACTGCCCAGACAGGCAACAGGGGTCAGGAGAGGCCTCCTCATTCTCCCTGGGAGCCCGGAAGAGTGTTGCTGGGTTAAGCAGGAGGGCAGCTGTGGGAAGAGTCAGCACTTGAGATGCTACCAGGAAGGAAAGAAAGTTGGAGTTGATTTAATCCCCACTCCACCCCACTTCGACTAATTTGACTCTTAAGTAAAATGACAGAGAGATTTTGAGGGCTGGAAGTGAGATATTTTATTTTTCTGGAAATGAATTCTTATGAGCATAATATTAACAATCAGTGCAATTTTTAGGAGATCAGAGATCATGATGTACTTTTGCCATTTACCATCATTCTAGAGGAATCAGTTTGCAAGCCCAGTGTCAAGAAGGCATTTGTTCCCCTTTGTGTATTCTGGACACTGTGGGATATGCTGCTGTCCAGTGCATGGTCCTGTGTTCCCATTCAGCCTGCAAGACTTCCTGTAATTATGGTCGAATAAGAGAAATCCTAGTACTTCCCAGTTCAGGGCTTCTTTTTAAGTAAAATAACAAAGCATGTAATAAATGATTCAGCATAAAATAATTTTCGATATAATTAATGACTGTATATTTTTAAATGATATGCAATTAGACCAAGACCTTAAAAGTCCTGGTTTCAGCTTCGCATCTGATATGGTTTGGCTTTGTGTTTCCACCCAAACCTCATTTTGAATTTAATTCCCACATGTTGAAGGTGGGACTTGTAAGCCCCACGTGTGGAGGGACAGAGGTGATTGGATCATGATGGCGTTTTCTCCATGCTATTCTCGTGATAGTGAGTGAGTTCTCACAAGAGCTGATGGTTTTAGAAGTATTTGGAAGTTCCTCCTTCATTCTTCTCCCTCCTGCCACCTTGTGAAGAAGGTGCCTGCTTCCCCTTTTGCCATGATTGTAAGTTTTCTGAGGCCTCCCCAGGGATTTGGAACTGTGAGTCAATTAAATCTCTTTCTTTTATAAATTACCCAGTCTCGGGGATGTAAAGCAGTGTGAAAATAGACTAATACAGCATCTTAGTCATTAACCCTTACCTAATGAAACTTGGTATGTTCCTGTAGCTTGAGTAAAGTATGTCATTCCCCTCACCAAAAATCATTATAACCCAAATTGAAAGTTTTTTTTTTTTTTTCTGTGCTTAATACTTTAACAAGTATACCAGGCATTCAAATGTGTGGAATTTATATCCGTATTTCCAATGACAGAGACTTACCCACCTCTCACATTGAATAAAAAGTTAGCATGGTTTATCAAGCCATAGCATTTGAAATCACACAGCCTATCTTCCAGTTATAGCTCAGTCTCTTATGAACTACAATTCCCTGGGCAAGCGTTATTGGGATTCTAAAATTTCTTCTTTCTAAATTGGGCATAGTGTCATCTACCTTGGGGGATTGTTGTAAAAACTAAATGGGATAAAATGTGAGAAGGTATCCTTCTGAGAGTGGATGGGCCATCACACAGCTGGTCTGCAAGCTCTATGTTCCTGCTCTGCTCTCCTGTTTTTCTTCTCATTGTCTGGAATTTCTAAAACTCTGATTGACTTCACTTTATTCTTCACTGCATTCATGAACAGAAGCAGAGGCAGACAAAATAATTCACGGGGCATATGTTTATCCTTTCCAGAATGTACACCCTGTGATGCTGACGGCTTCCTGATTATCCAATCAAAAAGGGAATGATGTTTACATCCCAAATTTGATCACAGAATTTTAGGGCCGCAGTGGAATTTAGGGAAATGGTCCAAGTCCTTCATTTCATAACCTTGCTTAGTTATTCTGTGGCAGATGCAAAAAAAGAAACAGGGTCTTTTGATTCTCAGCCCAGAGCTTAGGCTGCTACCCCAGTTTACCTTAGTATTTTCTTTCTTAAATTAGTTCCCCTGCTATTGACATTTCGCAGTTGCGTATTGCTCTGCAACAATTCAACATTGGATATGAAATATATTGGAGTGAAACAAGTCAAGTCGATCAGAGGTAAACTTTAAAAACACACAAACACACCAACTAAAACAGAATTTAACATATTTAAAATAGCATTCTAACGTGATTTAACTACCAGGCAAAATCGAATGAAAAGATAGCTCCATTGTCAGAAGCAGGCATGCCGGCATGGCTAGGATATTGACTTTGAATGGTGCTTTTTGGCCAGCAGAATTTTAAAAAGTAAAATTTGTAGGGGAGGAAAGACTACTTTTCTCACTCCTGGCTAGCTTTATGGTCGAGACCCCTATAACAAAAGACCAATTAAGAAGAAAGAAAAAATGCATACAAATATATTTGATTGGAGTCTTATGTGATATGAGAGCCCTCATAAATGAGGGAAAGCTCAATTTATCTCAAAGAGAGAAGCAGGGAAACCTATGTGTTTTTATGCTGCTTCATGAAGTGGATAGTTGTGGAGAAATGTTGGGAGGACAAAAGGGGTGTAACTTAATGGTATTCAGCGGAGGGGAACTTCAGCAAGACCTGTTTATTCAAATTCTTCTTAGTGTCTCTGTGTCTTTGAGAATAACGATGCTCTTTTCCTCTGAGTACAGGGAGGATGCTTCTGAAGTGAAGGTCTCGTGACCTACTTTAGAGGAAATCAGCTAGGTTTTATGGCTTGCTTCAGGGAAGAAGGGGTTAGGGGAAGAAAAGAGTGACATACCCATGTCTGCTGTTGTCTGAAGTGCCAAAGTGTCCTATTTTGGCACGCTGTCTCCTAGACCCCATCAAATATTGCTTAGAACTCCAGTGTTCTGGAACAGGGAGAGAAAAAAAAGCTGTGGAGCAGAGTTTCAGTTTTTCTGCTGTCCTATTGTTCTACCCTCATGTTCCAACTCTTAACTCATGAGGGGCTTCTGAAAGAATGCTGGGCTTTATGTAGAAAGTTGTGGTGTCTTTCCAACTATGATGCGGAAGATGGATTGTAGATCTCCTGTCACTGCCACCAAGGGGTTTATGAACATCTTTAAACAAGGCTGTGATCAATTTAGCCTTATTAAGCAAGAATCAATTTCCAACTAAGCTATTTACATAATTAATAATACTCAATGTTGATGGATTAGGAAGATAGGGTAAATATCAGTTAAGTATCAGAAAATTCAATAAAGATTTAGCAACAAGTTACTCAGTGTATTTAAAAGATGGTGGAACCGATATGGAAAGATATTTGTTAGATTTAAAACATCTGATGAAGCAATTGATCATGCTTTCTATTGACTTTCAGGTAAACATCAGGAAATAAGAGAGAATTCAGAGACATTTTGAGATACTGTTTGAATAAATCAAACCCATAGCGTAGGGGTAGAGAGAGGCATCCTCCCAAATTAGAACAATAGTTTAAGTAGTCACATAGATTCTATTTAGTTAATGAGTGACTTACATTACAACATGGTTTCCCTGTGAACTGGCTTTAAAGTGTAGTCATCTGGGTGTGCCTGGGACTTAGCTCAATTTAGCCCTAAACATTGATCCTGGTGTAGCTCTAGCTCAGCTGTTCTGTATAAAACCCTGTTGTTTGCAAGGGGCACCGTTTCCTCCAGAGAACTGAAAATTTGTGTCCAGTGGTGGTTGGGTGGGCCACTGTTCGTTCTACCTTAAATTACATTCTAATTTTTGACTCTTTTACTTTTTAAATTAATTATTTTTCTTTGTTTTCCTTAATTCTGACTGATCCTTCGAGATTCAGTTCAGCTGTTTTCTCCAGAAGTCTCTGAACCAGCAGCTTGAATTAAGTATCTCTTTTCACTTAATACTCTGTACATGCTTTATATTTACGGTGTTAAATTTTTGTGTGTTTTAGTCTCTGCACTTAAGGTATTACAGTCCATTTAGAAAGACAATGACCTACTCATGCATGTACATTAGTGCAGGGTCTAGAATGTAGTATGTATAGTATATGTTCAAAAATGGCTTTTTGGAATTATTCAATTTCACAAAAAGAGCACAATTCATGCATTAGACATGCTTTCTGATACATATATTTTTTTTTTTTTGGATATTCCTTTGTCAGCCAGAACATTAACAGAGAGTAATTTGGTTAACAGTTTGAACTCAAAATAATAGTGATATCTTATAAACCACAAAACAACTCATTTAGAGTACAGATCTTCCCCCCATGGAAAATGAGCTGCTCTCTCATTGCCTTTCAATAATATTTTGAATGTGCTTCTCTTATTGCTGGGTGACTGTATAATTTACCATCCACATGGGGTGTTTCCAAGAGTGACAGTTGGCACTATGAATCATTATATCACAATAGCAGACCTGACCTCGGACTGTCCCAGTGATCCAGAATGAATGATCATCTTAGTGCATTGAGTTCGTACTATAATATTGGTATTAAAGTGGCTCTTCCTAGGCTGTGAGTTTCTCAGGAGTCGAAATGACATTTTATTTATACTCAGTAGCATACTTTTCACATGCTAGAATGTGTTTCATGTATGCTGAATGAATAAAGTTTCTCACAGCTATTATGATCATATCATTTTCTTCACCAAAGTACACACTTAATGTATCTGACTCTGCACCCTCCTTCTTTCAGCCATACAATAAACAGATGTTATGTCAGTATCTGAAGAACAAGAAAAAATTGTGTCTGAGCACATGTCAAACACTCTTGAAACCCTCAAAAGCAACAGAGAGAGACTTAAAAAGGGAAAGGCTCAAATCTACAGGATAGAACTTTTGGATCATGGTGGCCACTGTGGCTTCAGCTGAATGAAGAGACAAGCATGGTTGTATTGAGTTCCTTTTAAATTTACTTGTTCAGTCTTCTGTTGAGATAATAGGTGATATGGTTTTGCTGTGTCCCCACCCAAATCTCGTCTTGCATTGTAGCTCCCATAATCCCCACGTGTCATGGGAGGGACCCAATGGGAGGTAATGGAATCATGGGGGCAGGTTTTTCCCATACTGTTCTCGTGATAGTCAATAAGTCTCACAAGATCTGATGGTTTTATAAATGGCAGTTCCCCTGCACACGCTCTTGCGTCTGCCATCATGTAAGACATGACTTTGCTCCTCCTTCACCTTCCACCACAAATGTGAGGCCTCTCCAGCCGTGTGGAACTGTGAGTCCATTAAACCTCTTTTCCTTTATAAATTACCCAGTCTCAGGTATTTCTTCATAGCAGTATGAAAAGGGACTAATACAATAGTACATGAAGTTGTGATTGTGCACTCATCCAACTGAAGCCTTAGAATTTGGGTCCTGATGATTATAAATGTTGTGAGCTAAGGTACGTTCCCTTATCTCTCTCTGCCTGTGTTTCAGCATCTGTAAAATGGTGAATAATACTTCCCTTCTCCTGCTTATCTTCTTCCCTCTCTTCATTATTATGACAATAATGTATTTTGATTGTCCTCAAGGGCCTAGGTCTTGTTCATCTTTGTATCATGAGTATTTGAAAGAGTAAACATAGTAGGCATTCAATACATTTTTGATGAATAAGTGAATAAATGAATGCTGTCCTGAATACTCTCATAAGAAATGCTGTAGGCAAAACCTTGGTTGTTCACTTTTCTCAGATGCTTGATGTGTGTACACATTTAGGGGCAGCTGAAAAGGTCCATTTAAGAAATAATGAGGAGGAACAGTGATCTTTCTCAGGCTCAGACATTGAAGATGATATTGCATTTGTATTCTTCACTGGTCTTCCAAGAGCCAAGTAAAGTCCGTCATAATTGTCAGAGAACAAAACAGAGTTTCCAACATCTTGCCAAATCAATCAGTGTGGTTTTAATGTTCTTTTAAAAGTTAAGATTCCTGCAGTATTTGGTTTATGGTGACTCAGACATTTTTACCCAAGGATATAAAAGAAGCAAATAAATCTTCTAGGGGGGATAGCTTAGTGGTCTAAGTCTCAGGTTGGAAACGGCGAGACTCCCTAGAACTGTAAAGTTCAAATTACAGCCACATTGACTCACCCTTTCGTCTTTTTTGAGATAAATTAAGTTGCACTTGGTTTATGGTGGGAGAGTTGTTTGGATAAGTACCCTAAACACCCAAGGTTTGTCTGCTCTGTTTGGGATATTATAGAACTCTTGAGGCATTTTTTTCTTCTATTAGAAAATGGTTTGCTGAAATTCGTTTGGCCCCAAATTCTAATACTCCATTGAAATGTTGGAAAAACAGAGAATTGCCTTCCCCCATAGTATATTAGACACTTAATAAAATAAAATACAGATGATTAAGAGACCTCTTTCTGCTTCCCAGATGAGTGCTTGAGACTGGGTGGGGAACAGAAGTAAAGGAATGGGATGACAAATTTTAAGATGATTCTTTAAAAGTAGGATTTAGCAGTATGGCTAGAAAAGTAGCTCTTGGGATTTTTTAACCTATGATGAACACTGACACTGGAAACCATTAGATTATTTATTTCCAGTGAACTTTCAGAGAAAAAGCAATAGTGCTAAAGCTTTCGTATCTAGGCAATGGAACCAATGAGTATAGACATGAGTTTTTAATTATTGAAAATTATAATTTCTGCTATTAAAAGAGAAGCTCAAATCTATAAATAATGAGATTATTAAAAATATCCAGGTAAGGCCAAGTGCAATGTCTCACGCCTGTAATCCCAGCCCTTTGGGAGGCTGAAGTGGGTGGATTATGAGGTCAAGAGTTTGAGACCAGCCTGACCAACAAGATGATACCCCATTTCTACTAAAAATGCAAAAAGTAGCCAAGCCTGGTGGTGGGTGCCTGTAATCTCAGCTACTCAGGAAGCTGAGGCAGAGAATGGCTTGAACCTGGGAGGCAGAGGTTGCAGTGTACCACTGCACTCCAGCCTGGGAGACAGAGCGAGACTCCATGTTAAAAAAAAATAAAAAATTTAAAAATTTCAGGTAAGATTCATATGAAAACATACTAAACGAGTAGGGCTCACACATAAATGTACCTTGACAAAGTATTTTACTTCAAAGATTCTTAAAGAGTCTCTAAATGTTCAAGCAGAAAACTTAGATTATATACAACGGAACAAAAGCAAGCCCATTTTCCTTAGTAATACATCACACTAAGAAATAATCTTGGAATTCTTAGAGACATTGGGGTGGTAATAGACAATACTCAAATATTTCATAACATGCCATATAGCCATTCATGAGCAAAAGCAACAGAAAGATTTTCTGAAATATGAAAATATAGAGGATGTGAACTTTTTGATAAAACTGCTTAGATTCACTCTAGGAATATTAGAGTTAAGAGAAATTGATAAAGAAACATAATATCAAAGCTGGACTTAGGTATTGGAACTTGATACTTCTGTCATGTAATACAGATGAGGGTAGAAACTCAGTAAATTCCTTACATATGCATGTATGTATATATATGTAAAAAGATGCCACAGCCAAACTGAATTTTTAATTTAATTTAATTTTATTTTATACAGGATCTTGTTCTGTTGCCCAGCCCAGAGTACAGTGGTGTCATCATAGCTCCCTGCAGCCTTGAATTCCTGGGCTTAAGTGATCCTTCTGCCTCAGCCTCTTGCAGGGGCATACTACCGTGCCCAGCTAATTTTTTCTATTTTTTGTAGAGATGGGAGTCTCACTATTTTCCCCAGGCTGGTTTTGAACTCCTGGCCTCAAGTGAGTCTCCCACCTCAGCACTCCCAAAGCACTGAAATTATAGCATTAGCCATCATACCCAGCCTGCATATTTTTAAAATGTAAAATAAATAAACCACGTCAAAATGTGGGAAGTGTCACATGTATGGGTGCACGTCTTTGGGATCTATTGCAGCATTTGCATGAAGCCATGCTCTCCCTAGGCTGCTCCCAGCTGATGGCTGAGCACAGCAGGGAACTAGAGTTGGGCCCTTTCTGCCCAATTCAGTTCTTTTTGTTCTGTGGTTCCCATTGGCTGGCTGACACATTTTCAAAGCTGCTTGTGGTCTGAGGCTCTTCCTACCCAGGCTTTCTTCCCTCTTTTCTTTTCCAGGCATCAGACCTGTGTTAAAATACATTTCACTGCTTCATTTCCCCTTCATCTTTCATCCAGTCAATCTCTTGCGTTTCTAGTTCCATCTTAGTGTCTGCTTCCTGGAGGACTTGAATTGATAGGGTGTTTACGTGTGTACTTGCTGTGGTGAACTGGTGGGTGGAGAAAGTCAAGTTATACTAAATTAGCATTTTTTGGAGGGTGGTGTCAAAGGTTAGAGAACCTAATACAACTGCCAAAAAAGGAGTCACAAGAGAAAGCATGGGACTAAATGATTAAGATATGACCAAACCATTGGTCATTACATTTACAATATTGACCATTTATAATATTGTAAATGCAATGATTTAAAACAAAAAAATCCAGCTACCTGCTCCTCATACAAGACCCTTCAAAGGGTTAGAAAGGTAAACAGTTAAGAAAACTGGTTAGGTAATTTAATGAGCAGCCACAAAAGAGAATAGGGCAGTTGAATTCAGACCAAGATGACAAGTAATAATTTTATAAGAATCTCATAAGAAATTTAAAAAGAGTTCTAGAAATTTTATCAGAAGCTATAAAATATAATAGAAATGAAACCTTGAATTCCAGAATGTAATCCCTGATGGCTTAGAAAATTTAAAACTGGAGTCTTATGGTGGTCTTGGATTAGTTGGACTCCAGTATGACTGCACACATTGATAGAATATTGAAACAATATCTGTATCAGTAAATAATATTTGTTGCCTATGACTCAGAATTGCCTGCTTCCCACCACCACCCTAGCCAGGGGCTCCTTCATGATCCAGGAATCAAAGATTGAATGCCCACTGCAATACTGGATTCCAAGATGCTACTCGAGGGTCAGCATCCATCCTGACTGGTCGATGCTTGTGCTTACCTGTGGTTAAACATAATTGCCCCTGGTATGTTTTGCTTCACTTTCAATGCATAAATATTTCCAAGGAGATGTAGAAAGACAAGCTCCCATGCTAAAATCAGTTAGATACACTGTGGGAGAAGCTTTGACACTCATAGGAGATGATTAAGACCCTATCATATAATCATATTAGAAGGGCCACTTACTAAAGCCATGCCTATTCATTTATCTTAGGGGATTGAAGAATAGAGAAAAACACTTAAATAGAGATTGCTTTATCATTTACTCAAAATGTGATCATTACTTTTTCTACAGATGATTTATACTAATGCTTCACCAAAAAGTTAGGCTTTTGCAGTTGTGTTTTGGCCTGTTTGTATAATTGTTTACCCTTTTAGAGGAATTACATGATTTATAAAGATGTAGCAATTGTATAGCAAGCTGTAGATAAAATACTAAAGCCAGAAAGACTTGGAGGTCATGACTCCTAGCCAGTCATGTGTCATTTAAACCAATTCAAATGTCCACTGCTTTATTCAAGTCTGTCTACACAATATTTCATTTTCTCTCTTTTTCTTTCTCCCTATTCCGCCCCTCTCTCTCATTCTCTCTCTCTCCCCACAATCTGTGCAGCTGGGAGCAAAGGACTTTAAGATGGCAGAGCCATAGGACAGAAGGCATCCAGGTCCCTAATTTGAAGGAAAGCTGCCCAAGGCCATTTACAGTGGAATTGCAAGTGTGAGAAAAAAAACCTTGGTTGGGCTAAGCCTCTGATATCGGAGGTTGTTTGTTTCTTCAGCCACCAATGATTACCCTAGTACAGGTCTTAAACTTTTAATTCATCTTTCTGTTGATGCAAATTGAGAAATAAAACTTATACACATTACTCGTTTTAATTTAAATTTCCATAGAAATTCAGAAATTTCTCTCCTTCCATAGAAATATGCTGAGATTTTATTGCTTTACTCTCCTTTTAAGAAATATAAGGATTATTTGGTTATTTTGGATGAAACAACTCTAATTTCCTACCAGTTTTGTTAAATATAATTATCCCTGCAGAATGACATTATGTGATCAGAGATTTGGGAATTCAGATGTTAAGATTTTTTTTAACAGCAAAATGATAGTAATAAAAATTGTCTTAGTCTGTTTAGTGTTGCTATGAAAGAATACCTGAGGCTGGATAATTTATAATGAAAAGGGTTTATTTGGCTCACAGTTCTGCAGACAATACAAGAAACATGGCACTGGATTATGCACCTGTTGAGAGCTTCGGGTGGTTCCATTATGGAGGAAGGTGAAGGAGAGCTGGTATGTGCAGAGGTCCTACGATGAGATGGGGGAGAGAGAGAGACAGAGGGAGAGAGAGAAAGAGGGAGAGAGAGAGAGAGGGAGAGAGAGAAGAGAAGACGGAGGATGAGGAGGAAGAGGAGAAGGAGAGAGGAGGAGAGGGGAGGGGAGGAGAAAGGAGGGAAGGGGACGGGAGGAGAGGTACTTGGCTTCTTTTAACAAAGAGCTCATGGGAACTAATAAGACTGAGGACTCATTCACCCCCAACTGCCTCAAACACCTCCCATTAAGTGCAATTCAAGAAAGGCATTATTCTATTCATGAAGTATTCATCCTCCAACCTAAACACCTTTCATTAAGTCCCACTCCCAGCATTGGGGATTACATTTCAACATGAGATTTGGAAGAGACAAACATCCAAATGATAGCAAAGATCAAACTTGATGAACACAAATTCTTTTCCCCCAGTATATATTTTATATGAGTATAATAAACAGTTTTAGACCACTCATCATTAAATATCAAAAAATAGTAACTTTAGTGGCATGAGAGAATTTTTCCATGTTTTAAAATTTTATATGAAGAAGAATATTTGGAATATTTACTAAAATGTTCAGTTTTCTGTCAGAATTGTAGAATAATATAGACAATACTTTTACTAGTCTCTCAGATAAGGACTTAAAACATATCAGACCACAGAAGTAATTTCATTTTTCTCTTTTCCCAGGAAAAAAAACATTAGCACACAAAACATACAAAATTAGCATTTTGTTCTTATTTGCCAGGAGCGTATCATTTTTCCCTCTAGAAGTTGGCCTAGAACTTGTTAACCCCCACAGAATAATTAAAAATGAGAATTTCTATTCTGAAATATTAAGGCACTATATGAATTACGAGAGTCCAATCTTCTCTTGCTGAAGGGAACCCCTTGAGCTATAAGCCTGTGTTAGTTAATTAAGCAGACTTGCATCCCATTGGTTGCTTCTATAGGCAATATTTCTATTCTGTATGTTTGACATAGAGACACTTTCATCTGTTGTTTTCTCTTTCAATCCTGATGCACAGAATTGAGTAAACACCTACATGCTTTGGTAAAGATTTAATATGTTCTCTTATCTCTCTATATGATTCCATACCAGATGGAGTTTTGCAAGATGCTTTGGCAAAACGTGGTAGGGAATAAATAGTCTTTCAATGAAGTAAGAAATAAATGACTATTTGGACATGTTCAGGCTTGGTAAGAGCTGTTTAACTGTGAAGGGAAACCAACCAACCAACCAACCAATCAACCAACCAACCAACCAATCAACCAACCAACGAACAAACAAACTACAGTAATGGCATACTCAAATGCATTGGTGACCAAACCTGAAGTGCTACCATTTGGAGCTTCCTGATTGTACAACAGCTACTAGTTAAATGTAAAGGTCATCTCTCCTTTTGCCATAACATTATGATCAAAAACATGAACCCATGCTTTTAAAAATAACTCCTTTGGCACCAAGTGGGACGGGAGAGAGAAAAAAGAATAAGAAAGTAGAGTCATAAGTTTCACTGCTCTTCCTGCCAATATATATAAACCCACATCCAAAACACATCTCATTTACATGCCTGTTTATTTTGTTTTCATGGATGTCTGGAAGCTGGGACCTTTCCTTTTTTTCTAAATTGAGACAAAGAGATATTAAGATAAAGTAAACTCTGACCCTGCTCAGCTGTGTCAGAGTGACACAAAATGCCTTGGCCATGCCACTGCCACTTGGACAAATGTTTCTTATCACTGAGGGACTCAGTGTATGCGTAGGTGGGTCACTGGAGATTTGGAAAGAATACTGTGAATTCTTTTGTTCATAAAATTTTTAAAATAAATTTTGCTCTAGGAGTTACTAATTTTACTTGGTTTAAGAAGACTTAAGGTACATGAAAGGGACATAGTAGGAGACTAAATAATTTCCTAGAAATGGCAACTGAATTCATGGAGATTTTAGAGGAGAAGTACATCATGCCTGAACAGCAATTATTGATAAATTTGCATCATTATTAACAAGCTCTTACTCTGTGCCAAGCATTATTGTAAATATTTGGGAAATATTAACACATTCTCTCTTAATAACAATCTTATGAGATATTATCATCCTCATTTTACAGGTGAGGAAACATCCTCATTTTACAGGCTCAGAGAACTTAAGACACTTATCCCAAGTCAAGTGTCTTATGTGTCTGTTGACAGCAAGTAAATTGAAGGTTCTGATTTGAATTTAGATAGTATAGTTCTCAAGACCTATATTATTCTACAATTACCAGCTCATTGTCTATATTCCTTTCCTCCTGAAACTCTTTTTTTATAAACTGAGTATAACTTTCCTCTTTGTCTATAAGATGCATCCTTGATCAAAATTTTTCTTTAAAGTTTATTTTCTTCCCAACACTGAGTTACTGTCATGTCTGCAGGCAAGCACTCGTTGTCCAGTCCTGGGGCCACATTAGGTTAGGTTTTGGAAGTAGGAGAGTTTGAGTAATTGAATCCTCCAAAATTCAGTTCCCTATTTTTACAGAGCACAGTTTTGTCTCATAGAGTTAGTGATTTCTCTCTCACTTTCTACTGATTTCCAAGGGGTGCACTCAGTTTCCAGTCTACCTTTTTGAACTAATTTCTCCATTCTTAACTATTCCCTTTCTGTCTTAAATAAAAATGATCAATTTGATCCTGGTAGAGAAAAGGCTTTATGGAAAATAACAGCAAGGAGGTTCAGCGTTGCCTCACTGAGTGACAAAAATACGCTGGTGAAAGATGTTCTATTTTTTCAAGGAGAATAAGAAATCTCCACATAAATCTCTGCAAACTCAGCTTGGACCATAAAGTAGAAAGGAGCTTTGAAAATGGGCTGTAAACTAGGCATAACCAACAACTGTGCAGGCAGTGATTCATTCTGGAATTGTTCTGCTGAAATGTAAACTCAAGGGCAACATGGATGCTGTGCATGCTTTGAGTTCTTAGCTGTGTCACCTCCATAGTCTGGGAGAGGAAGGCCATGCAGAAAATGGTATTACTTGTAAAAATCAACAGTTTCCCAAGGGCTTCCAAATAAAACAAGCCCTTTATTCTCTAGGTTCACAGCTCCCCAACATCCACAGCACATACTACCATTGCCTACCTTTAGTAAACAGGGCACCTTTCTTGCCTTTTTAGTGTCCTTAAAGTACATTGGTTCAGATTGTCTGAACCCTCATGAAATGACCACTTCTGATCTATGTCATCCTTTGCAACTTTTTTTTTCTTTTCTCAACTTTTATTTTAGATTCAGGGAGTACATGTGCAGGTGTGTTACATGGGTAAATTGCATGTCCCTGAAGTATGGTGTACAAATGATTTTGTCACTCAGGCAGTGACCATAGTACCTGATAGGTAATTTTTTGACCCTCCACCTCCCCACAAGTATACCCTGGTGTCTATTGTTCCCATTTTTGTGTCCATGTGTACTCAGTGTTTAGTTCCCATTTGTAAGTGAGAACATGTGGTATTTGGTTTTCTGACACTGTGTTAATTGACTTAGAATAATGACCTCCAGCTGCAATCATGGTTCTGCAAAATACATGACTTCATTATTTTATGACTGCATAGTATTTCATGGTGTATATGGACCACGTTTTCTTTATCTAGTCCATTGTTGATGGGTACCTAAGTTGATTACTTGTCATTGCAATTGCGAATAGTGCTGCGATAAACATGAATGCATGTGTCTTTTTGGTAGAACAATTTATATTCCTTTGGGTATATACCCAGTAATGGAATTTCTGGGTTGAATGGTTGCTCTATTTTAAGTTCTTTGAGAAATCTCAAATTGCTTTCCACTCTAAACTAATTTACATTCCCAGCAGCAGTGTATAAGCCTTCCCTTTTCTCTGCAACCTTGCCAACATCTGTTATTTTTTGAGTTTTTAATAATAGCCATCCTGTCTGGTGTGAGATGGTATCTCATTGTGGTTTTAATTTGCATTTCTCTGATTATTGGTGATGATGAGCATTTTTTTAATATGATTGCTGGCTGTGTGTATGTCTTCCTTTGAGAAGTGTCTGTTCATGTCCTTTACCCATTTTTAAATGGGAATGTTTGGGTTTTGCTTGTTGATTTGTTTACATTCCTTATAAATTCTGGATATTAGACTTTTGTTGGATGCATATGTTGTGAATATTTTCTCCCATTCTGTAGGTTGTCTGTTTACTATGTTGATAATTTCTTGTGCTGTGTAGAAGCTCTTTACTTAAATTAAGTCCCACTTGTCCATTTTTGTTTTTGTTACAATTGCTTTGGGAGATTTCATCATGAAATTTTTGCCAAAGCCTATGTCCAGAATGGTATATGCTAGGATTTTTCCTATGGTTTTTACAGTTTTAGGTCTTACATTAAAGTCTTTAATCCATTTTGAATTATTTTCTGTATATGGTAAAAGGGAGAGGTCAGGTTTCAATCTTCTGCAAATGGCTAGCCTGTTATCATAGCACTGTCTGTGGACTAGGGAGTCCTTTCTCCATTGCTTGTTATTGCTAACTTTGTCAAAGATCAGATGATGGTATGTGAATGACTTTATTTCTGGGATCTTGAACCTGTTTTACAGGTCTAGATGTCTGTTTTTGGTACCAGTACTATGCTGTTTTGGTTACTGTAGCCTTGTAGTGTAGTTTGAAGTTAGATAGTATGATGCCTCCAGCTTTGTTCTTTTTGCTTAGGATTGCTTTGCCTATTTGGGATCTTTTTGGTTCCATATGAATTTTAGAATAGATTTTCTAATTCTCTGAAAAATGACATTGGTACATTGATAGAAATAGCTTTGAATCTGTAAATTGCTTTGGGCATTATGGCCATTTTAACAGTATTGATTCTTCTTATGCCTGAGCATGGAATGTTTTTCCATTTGCTTGTATTGTCTCTGGTGTCTTTCAGCAGTGCTGTATAATTCTCATTGTATAGATCTTTTACCTCTCTGATTAGCTGTATTTTTAGGTATTTTATTTTTCTGTGGCTGTTGTAAATGAGATTATATTCTTGATTTGACTCTCAGCTTGGATGTTATTGGGGTATAGGAATGCTACTGGTTTTTGTACATTTATTTCGTATCCTGAAACTTTACACAAGTTAATCACTAGTAGGTGCTTTAGATACAGACTATGGGGTTTTCTAGGTAAAGAAACATATTGTCTTAAAGAGAGATAATTTGACTTCCTCTCTTTCTGTCTGGATGCCCTTCATTTCTTTCTGTTGCCTGATTGCTTTCACTAAGACTTCTAGTACTATGTTGAATAGAAGCAGTAAGAGTGGGCATCCTTGTCTTCTTCTGGTTCTCAAGGGGAATGCTTTCAGCTTTTGCCCATTCTGTATGATGTTGGCTGTGGGTCTGTCATAGATGGCCATTATTATTTTGATGTATGTTTCTTCAACACCTACTTTGTTGATGGTTTGTAATATGAAGGGATATTAAATTTTACTGAAAGCCTTTTCTGCATCTGCTTAGATGATATGTGGTTTTTGTTTTTAGTTCTGTTTATAGGATGAATCATATTTATTGATTTGTGTATGTTTAATCAATCTTGCATGTCAGGAATAAAGCTAGGATTATGCTGGATTGCTTTTTTAAAAGCTGCTGGATTTAGTTTGTTAGTATTTTGATGAGGATTTTTGCATCTATGTTCATCAGATAAATTGGCCTGGGATTTTCTTTTTTCATTGTATCTCTGACAGATTTTGGTATCAGAATGATGCTGGCCTCATAGAATGAATTAGAGAGGACTCTCTCCTCAATTTCTGGGAATAATTTCAGTAGGATTAGCATCAGCTCTTCTTTGTATATCTGGTAGAAGTTTGCTGTGAATCCATTTACTCGAGGGCCTTTTCTGGTTGGTAAGTATTATCTGATTTGGTTTTGGAACTCATTGGTCTGTTCAGGATTCCAGTTTCTTCCTGGTTCAATCTCAGGAGGTAGTGTAAGTATGTTTTTGGGATTTATCCATTTCTTTTAGGTTTTCTTAAAGAGGTAATCATGATAGTATCTGAGGGTTTTTGTATTTCTGTGGGGTTGGTGGAATTGCCACCTTTATTTCTGAATGTGTTTATTTCTATCTTTTCTCTCTTTTTCTTTATTAATCTAGCTAGCAGTCTATCAATCTTGTTTATTCTTTCAAATAACCAATTTTTTGTTTCATTGATCTTTTGTGTGGATCCCTGCATCTCAATTTCATTCACCTTAGCTTGAATTTTGGTTATTTCTTTTCTTCTGTTAGCTTTAGAGTTGATTTGCTTTTGTTTTTCTAGTGCCTCTAGGTGTGATATTAGGTTGTTAATTTGAGATTTTTTAACTTCTTGATATAGGCATTTAGTGCTATAAACTTTCCTCTCAACATTGCTTTAGCTGTTTCCCAGAGATCTGGTATGTTGTATCTTTGTTTTCATTAGTTCAAAGAATTTTTTTTTTTTGAGACAGAGTCTTTCTTGCTCTGTCACCCAGGCTGGAATGCAGTGGCACAATCTTGGCTCACTGCAACCTCCACCTCCTGGGTTCAAGTGATTCTCCTGCCTTAGCCTCCTGAGCAGCTGGAATTACAGGTGCCAACCACCCCACCTGGCTAATTTTTGTATTTTTAGTAGAGACAGGGTTTCACCGTGTTGATCAGGCTGGTCTTGAACTCCTGATCTCATGATCTGCCTGCCTCAGCCTCCCTAAGTGCTAGGATTACAGGTGTGAGCCACTGTGCCCGGCCAGTTCAAAGAATTTTTAAATTTCTGCCTTAGTTTTATTCTTTACTCCAAAGTCACTTAGGAGCAGATTATTTAATTTCTATGTAATTGTATGGTTTTGAGAGATCTTCTTGGTATCAATTCATATTTTTATTACACTGTGGTCTGAGAATGTGGTTGGTATGATTTCATATTTTTTTAATTTGTTGAGAATTGCTTTATGGTTGAGTGTGTCATTGATCTTAAAGTATGTGACATGTGAAAATGAGAAGAATGTATATTCTGTTGATTTTGAGTAGAGTATTCTGTCATCACTGTTAGGTCCACATGGTCAAATGTTGAGTTTAGGTCCTAAATATTTTTGTTAATTTTCTGCCTCAGTGATCTGTTTAACACTGTCAGTAAGGTGTTACTGTCTCCCACTATTACTGAGTGGTTATCTAAATTTCTTTGAGGATCTCTAATAACTTATTTTATCAATCTGGGTACTCCAGTGTTGGATGCATATATATTTAGGATAGTTAAGTCTTCTTGTTGAATTGAACCCTTTGTCATAATATAATGCCTTTCTTTATCCTTTTTGATCATTATTGATTTAAAGTCTGTTTTGTCTGAAATAAGAATAACAATCCCTCCTCTTTTTGGTTTTTCATTTGCTTGATAGATCTTTATCCATTCTTTTACTTTCAGTCTGTGAGTGTCATTGTATGTGGGATCGGTCTCTCAAAGACAGCATACAGTTGGGTTTTGCTTCTTTATTCAGCTTACCACTCTGTTCCTTTTAAGTGGGGTGTTTAGCCCATTTACATTTAAGATTAATATTGATATATGAGAGTTTGATCCTGTCATGTTGTTAGCTGGTTGTCATGTAGACTTGATTGTATAGTTTCTTCATAGTGTTAGTGGGCTATGTACCTAAGTGTGTTTTTGTGGTGGCAGATATCAGTCTTTCATTTCCATATTTAGTACTCCTTTAAGGACCTTTTGTAAGGCAAGTCTGTTGGTGATGAATTTCCTTATCATTTGTTTATCTGCAAAGGATTTTATTTCTCCTTTGCTTTTGGAGCTTAATTTGGCTGGATATGAAATTCTTATTTGGAATTTATTTTTATTAGGGATGTTGTGTATAGGCCCCCAGTTTCCCCTGGCTTGTAAGGTTTCCTATGAAAGATCCACTGTTAGCCTGATAGGGGTTCCATTTCTATGTGACCTGCCCTTCCTCTCTAGCTGCCTTTGAGATTTTTCTTTCACATTGACCTTGGATAATTGGATGACTATATATGTCTTGGGGATAATTGTCTTCTATAATATCTTGTAGAGGTTCTCTGAATTTTCTAAATTTGTGTTTCAACCTCTCTAGTGAGGTTGGGGACAAATATATTTTCCATAATTCTTGCTCTCCATCTCTTTCAGGAATGCCAATGAGTCATAGGTTTGATCTCGTTACATAATCCCACATTTCTTGGAGGTTTTGTTCATTTCTTAAAAGTAATTTTTCTCTATTTTTGTCTGCCTTTGTTGATTTGAAAGAAGTGGTTTCTGAGCTCCGAGATTCTTTCCTTAGCTTGATATATTCTGTTTTTTAATACTTCCAGTTGGATTATGAAATTTCTATAGTGAAATTTTCATTTCCAGAATTTCAGTTTGGTTCTTTCTAAAATGGCTATGTCATCTTTCAAGTCCTGGATTGTTTTACTGCTTTTCTTGGATTGGGTTTCAACCTTCTCCTGTATCTCTTTGAGCTTCCTTGCCTTCCAGATTCTAAATTGTATGTCTATCATTTCAGTCATTTCAGTCTGGTTAGTAACCATTGCCGGAGAGCTAGTGCAGTTGTTTGGAGGTAAAAATACACTTTAGCTTTTAGAGTTGGCAGAATTCTTGCACTGCTTCTTTCTCATCTGTGTGGGCTCATGTTCCTTTAATCTTTGAAGTTGTTGTCCTTTGGATGGGGCTTTTAGATTTTATGCTCTTTGATACTCTTGAGGGTTTGTTTGTGGCACAAGTTGAATTTAGTCAGTTGCCTTTGTTTCTGGATGCTTTCAAGGGGCCAAGGCTCAGCTCAGCCCTCCTGGTTTGTGTGTTCTAACTCTCAGGGGTTAGGACCAGGTCTGTGGCTTTGTTTTCTGGCCCCTCGAGGTCAAACACCTGCTGCACTGGAGGAGCCAAGATGTTTCTAGTCCAAGGGCAACAATACTCCCATGGGGGTTGTCAGCAAAATGTGCTGCAGCAGGGCAGCAGGAGTCCATGGGAGAGTTGTGGGGTGAGGGGTGCTGCGGGCAAGTGTGCACCCATGAGGAGGCTGGGGGAGCCACGGGTGCATGCACACTGGTGTGGCAGTAGGTTGGGTCCCATGGATGAGTGTGCACCAATGGGATGGTAAGGGGATTGCAGACATGTGCACCCTGGTGGGATGGTGATGAGTCCCTATGTGTGTGTGTACCAGCACAGTTGCAGTGGTGAGTCAGTGTGTGCTGGTGAGGTGGCAGCTTATGTCTGTGTGTGCTCACCAATGGGGAAGTAGTGGGAGGCTGCAGGTGAGTGTGTGCTGGTGGGGGAAATCTGCAGGTGAAGGCCTTCTGGTGGAGGTCCATCTGCAAAAGTGCTCTAACAGGAAGATGGGGGCTGTCAGTGAAGGAACTGTGGTGGTGGCCACTGGCAAGCCTTTCAGCAGGGCAGCTGAGGCTGTTCTGCAAATACGTGTGGCAAGGTAGGGACCCTGGGAGAGGCCAGCAGATGAAGTCGTTCAGATAAGACTGGCTCCATCCAATGGGTAAGACAGCCCTGCTCTTTCCCAGTCCAGCTGCTAACAAACTCTAAACTCACCTAGAGGAGTATGGTGAGTCTTGGAGGATGGACACCCATGGCCATGCTCCACTGCAGTTGTTCCTGCATCAAACCCTCTGGGCTCCACGCTGCCTGGAATTCTGTCTCTGCCAAGTCACTAGGCAGTTCTTCCTGTCAACTCAAATGTCCGTGGGGGTCGTGGGGTCTTTCACAGCTAGGATCCCAGAAGTCTGTGATAAGAATGGGTTGCTCCGTGTCCATTTCACTCACTCCTTCCCTGGGAGCCACGTGAAGCCAGGAATGAGTCCTGGTGCTTGGCAACCTGGTGCACTGTTCCCAGTTTCCTCCCATTTCAGTCTTGGGATCTGCGTCCTCCCTGTATCCACTCTCAATGTCTTCTTTCTGAATATCTGTTCCAAGTGTGCTAGTCTACTTAATGATCTGGTCTCTCTTGGTGGGAGAAACTTTTCTGGGCTGTGTCTAGTTCTTGACTCTTCCTTCCAACTTTCTTCTTTATATTTCAGGATCTTTCTGTGTTTTAATTTCTTTCTGGTTCTCCTAAGTCTGCTGTGCTTTTGGACTTGCTATTCTGCCCTTTGAAATTAGAGCTTCTTACTGTGCTTCTTCCTCATTTTTCACACAGCTACTTCCACTCATCCATAAGCTATCAACCTAGATCTTACCTCTCTTGGAAAATTCCCCTGCACTGCCTTCCCTCATAGATCAGGTACCCCAAGTACCCTTAGCACATTTTCCCTCCTAACAGGCTTATCCTACTGCAAAGGAACATCAGTGTGAGCATTTAATTGCTCAAACCAGGACATTCTTCTGAAAGGGAGAAACTATTAATAATTATTCTGAAACAACACACATAAGCCAGGACTGTCCCAGAAAAAAACTGATCTGTCTTGTCAAAGTTTCTGGAATTTTATATTGAATTGCATACTTTCCCCACCATCTATAGCTTATTGGCAAAGTAGAACCTCATTCATATTTTATTTTCTGCTTTGTTATAGCTTGAATATTTGCCCCATCTAATCTCATGTTAAAGTTTAAGCCAGTGTTGGAGGTTGGGCCTGGTGGGAGGTGATGGGTCATGGGGCGGATCCCTCATGGCTTCGTGCTGTCCTCACAATTGTGAGTTCTCACAAGATCTGGTTGGTTGAAAGTGTGTGGCACCTCTCCCTCCCTGCTTGTTCCTGCTCTCACCATGTGATGTTCCACTCCAGCTTTATCTTCTGCCACGAGTATAAGCTCCCTGAGGCCTCCCAGAAGCCGAGCAGATGCCAGCACAGTACTTTCCATACAGCCTGCAGAATGAGAAGAATTAAACCTCTTTCCTTTATAAAAGCGTTTTAACTTATTTTCTTTAGAAATTAGTAACTTATTAATTTATAATTTATAAAGAAAAGAGGTTTAACACTTTTATAAAGGAAAGAGGTTTAATTCTTCTCATTCTGCAGGCTTTATGGAAAGCATGGTATTTATAGCAATACAAAGAATGGCCTAACACATGTTTATTTATTTCTTCTCTCTCATTGCCTAATGCATAATTGCAGCTCAAAAATAGTATCTATTATTAAAGCAGCAATTATAAATGTATAAATGTATATACATGTACAACAAAATAACATATTTCTATGGAGGTGTATAATAGCAAAATATAAAATAATATGTGTATGTGCCTGCTGTCAGGCAGTGAGCTTGTTACCCTATATTGAAATACCAGTTTTTGTTATTCTCATTTTATATATGGAAATGCTGAGGCATAAGGAAGTGTAGAGATAAGATTAAACCTCTAATCAATCCATCAGCTGCTAAACCATCAGTGTGCTCTGGGATAGTTGATTTTGAGTGGCAACTTAACTGGATCATAGCATGCCCAGCTACCTGGTTAAACATTATTTTGGGTTATGTCCGTGTGGGTGTTTCTGAAAGAGATTTGTATTCAAATAGGTAGACTGAGTAAGGTGGATTGCCCTTGCCAATGCTTGTGGGCATCATCCAATCCCATAAGAACCTAAGTAGAGCACAGAGGTGAGAGAAGGGAGGATTTGCACTCTTCCTGACAGTTTGAGTCAGGACATCAGTCTTCTGCCCTGGTGCTCCTGGCTCTCAGCTTTTAGACCAGAACTAGAATCAACACTGTCAACTCTCCAGCTTCCAGGCCTTCAAAATACAGCCCGGCTTTCTCATGTCTCTCGCTTGCAAAGAGCAGATCTCCGGACTTCTCAGGCTCCGTAATTGTGTGAGCCAACTCCTTATGGATCTCATTATTTACCGATGTGTGTACACACACACACACACACACACACACACACACACACACACACCCCACATTGGTTCTTTGGAGTACCCTAACACAGATGAGTTTCTGGTGTGCTTTCTGCTTTTGCCAGTCTCCTTAACCACAGTTTTCAGAAGTCATCTTAACATTTTGTTCCCCTTGATGTGTTTTTTGAACTCTCCATTGGGCTCAGTGGCCAATACAGTTCATTATTTATGTGACTTACAGTTATTCTAAATAGTGAGGGACCTACAGAGAGTCTACACACACAAAACAAAATAAAATACCTCATTTTGGCAATGGTGAGAGAGATGTTAAATAAAGGGGGAAAAATCATTCTGGCAAGGAATTGGTAAGTCGGATTCAACTATTTAAAATTGTTCATACAGT
Source organism: Plecturocebus donacophilus (assembly GCA_004027715.1). Taxonomy (NCBI): domain Eukaryota; kingdom Metazoa; phylum Chordata; class Mammalia; order Primates; family Pitheciidae; genus Plecturocebus; species Plecturocebus donacophilus. The sequence goes on from PVKP010000481.1 coordinate 118,084, forward strand.
CTTAAAACACACATGCAGCATGGAACACTAAACATCATCGTTACCACCTTATTGATGAGAGTGTTGTTAGTGTGATCTGTGGAATGATTCCACCTATGGGGCTGATATTTCTTTTCCTTCTCCTCAGTTTCCAAAGTCAAATAAGTAGACACAGAATACTGAGAAATCTAAATGGCAGCACTTCTGTCAAGTAACTTCTGCCTTTGTAGCTTTTAACTCAAGCTGATGTCAACATATAAGTTCATCCTTTCCTGCTTTATCTCTTTCTAGTTTGTGAAGAATGATATTTGTTCTCTGGACTTAAGGCAAAACACACACCTGAAGCCTCCCTTACTTCCTTTATCACTCTGCAGTGTGTGTACATTCCATGCATTTGGACATATTTCCAGTTTTCACATCTCTTAATACTTCATTTCTTCTCATTGTAGCATGTCATAATCTGATTGGTAGAAACCATGATTGTCTGGTGCCAGGAAAAACCAAACATGGCTCAAAATATCAGTCTGATATTATCCCAGGGCAAGCTAAGTTGTAAACTGAATGCAACTTGAAATAATAATTCTTTCAACCCAAGGAAGGTCAGTGGTGAGAGGGGCAGAGGGGCAGTGGACTGATTCCCTCAATGTCTCAGATTCGAGAATTTGCCTATATAGGTACTATTTAAAGGGCCGTTTTGGTAATTCGACATTCGTGTTTCACAGCTTGTAAGCCACTGACGAAGCATGTGAGTACTTCTCTGTTTCTGCTTTAAAACTGAAGTACAAAATATTAGAGAATAATGACAGACTTAAGAAATTCTATGATATCTTCCAAGGATGGCAGTGTATTTTAGAGTTCGGATTACTTTTTAAGCAATTCTACTATAAGAGATATTGATAAAAGATATTGAAGTATTTTAATTATTGTTGAAGACTTAATCACCATATTGGGATAAAAGACCAAATTTGAAGTCACTGGAGGTTTGTGTAGTGCTGTGTTATTATTCTGTTTCCAAAATAGTAGTTTTTATTTTGTGGTAATTTAACTTTTATCTTTCTTGACATTCCAGCATGGTACTGTGTATCATAAGCAGTTTTTTTTTTTTGTATTATTTTTGTCTAGAGTAGAAAATTCTGGAATTTTTATGAAACACATTAAACTGCTTTAAAGAATAAAGGGAACTCCATAGGTATTTTGCATAGTGCTCTGATTCTACAAACTTTCTCTTAGTCCTTTTGCATAAAGTTACCGAATCCTTCATGTAAAGTTTGTCACATATTATTTTCAGTACTTCTAGCTCCTAGAAATCCAAGATACTCAGTTCAGACATATTTCGATGTTGATCAAAACCATATAAAGCATTATTATTCACTTAATGCAACTAACATAAAAATTATCAGCAAAACCCAAAAACAAACAAATTAACAAAAACAAGAATTACAAAGGCTTACCACGTGTCAAATTCTTTGGAGAGCTGTGAATACAAGGATGAATCAAATAGAATTTCTAACCTTGAACATTTCAGTGTAGTGGAGTCTAAAGATACACAAATATCTGTAACTCAGACATTTTCAAAGTTCTATTAGAGCACAGGTGGAGAAGTGATTTTTCTCAGAAAGTTGTGGAGAGTTACAGAAAAAAATAAACTTTGAATTGGACATTAATGGATGAGTTAATTTTCTAGGTAGACTGTTGAGACAGATCATTACAGAGAATGGGAGAAAGTTCACTGAGCGTGTTAGGAGGAATGGGAAGCAGTCCGTGGACACTAACCTGAACAGTGCATAGGGAATGCAGGAGTTCTCAGCAGGATCTCATACACAAAAATATTTCCCTATGATGCAGAGTAGTTTAAACTTCAGGTGACCCTACTAGATCAGGTATCATCAGATACTGAAAAGACAAAAGGCCTAGGAACCAGGGCACTTGTGAGCAAGTCCCGACCTTGCCATTAGCAAGAAAATATCCTGTGAGGCAAATTTTTTTACCTTCTTGCCTCCAAAATGAGGCAGTACTTACAGCACTAAAATTCTAATTTATAGACTGAGGATAATGTTTTATCCAAAGAGATACTGAATCAAAAAAATGAGTTTTGTTTGTCTGCAAAACCCAAAATATATTTAATTCCGATTCTAGTTGTTGTCACTTTAGCTTATATATAGAACTGAATTTATATGGTGTAGCCAAGGAGAAGACTTGACATATAGCCTGAAAATCCACAAATACCTTCAGCAAAATGACATAAATGAAAAATGGGAAATTACCTCTTGCAAAATAAGAGAAGAAATGATGGCCTGAGACAAAGATAGAACTTTTAAAAATTATTTTTAAGAATAGACTTAAAAGTCTTCTAATCTTTAAGAGCATCTGGCCTGTATTGCAGACTCCCTAGAGGAGTAGGAAAGGGCTTTTCAGAGATTCTTGGGGCAGGCAGATGAGCTATAGAACTGGGGAAAAGGAGGAAGGTGTTGAAAGAGGCCGTGTCAGTAACAGGCTCAAGTAGAGGGACAGTGGGCTTTGAGGAAACTGGAAACTCTGTCAGAGTCTCACTCCCAGGGAACACAGGACTCAGAATTCCTTACTGCCTTATAGAGAATTAACGTTTACTGAGGACCAACTGTATAGTTGCCACCATATTACTCACTCTACACATATTTACTCCTCAGAAAAACTCTTAAGAAGAAAGGAAACCAATGCATATGAATGCATATCAAATATGTACTAAGTCTCATAGGCTGTGTTATGTGGTTTAGTGAATACTATCTCATTGAAATCTCAGAGTGGCCCTCCCAGGTATTATGTAAGTGTGTAATTGTCTACCCACTCTTTATGTAAAATGAAGCACCTGAAGCTCCAGAAAAGATAAATATAGCTGCTCAAAGTCAGGGGACTGAGTCAGGCTTTGAACCTAGAACTCTTCCACTCCATGGGTCACACCTTACCACAACATCCAAGGAGGGTGTTGTCAACCAATTCCCAATAGGACTGGTTCCTCACAGGGCCATTGCTTATAATCTGCTGGGAGATTGACCCTAATAAAAACACTCCATTTGCATCTGTTCTTGCAGGTGGTAGAGACACAGTCTGTAAACGTTGACATATGACCAGTGGAAGGGCCTCCATTTTTCTTTCTTTCTTCAGTTAAAGCTCTGAATTAGATCCAGCTGTTCTTTGATGCAGAGGCCAAAAGACCCCAATATCCTGCTTTTTGTTTTCCTGGAAGTTATTGACTATTGTTAGCCATAGAGGCTGGGTTGGAACCCCTTAAACAACTGAAATGTTGGTCAATGGGTTCTGGGAGCAAGGTCATAGAACAGCAGAGGTGATGGCATTTCAAGGTCAAGCCTCAATTTCAGGCCTGGCCAAAGCCAGGTGTTGACCTTAATGAGAAATAGTCTGTAAATAAAGTTTAACAAAGAAGCTAACTGAGCACTTCTCATCCTTTACTTAGAAAAAGTAATGATGTAATATTTCAATAATGATTCTCATCATTTATCGAGTCATTATTACGTGCTAACTACTGTGCTGAACTATTTGTAAACTGCATCGTCATCATTTTTATTGCTGACTTTTACTGAGCATTTAGTATGTACCATGCTCTCATACTAGGCACTCTAGCCTTCACTGCCTTGTATAGTAAATGCTAATATCGTGCCCATTTTCAAGTCAAAACATTGAAACTTTGGATAATAAGTTTTTCCAGTGTGCCATTACTAGTTAATAACAAAAATAGGAGATTAAAATAGAAGTATTTATTGAGATTCTCATAAGTCTGGGAATTGGTTGCAATAGGTTTAAAAGATAGGGGCATGAAAAAACAAAATTATTGAAAGAACTGAGAAACTTCCCAGCTCCTTATGCCATGCCAGCATTTCCCCAATGCCTCTTATGATAGTTGTTCTCTCTTTCTGTCTTCTGGTTTTGCAGCCAGAGAGGACAGACCATTTGGATTGGCATAATCCTAGTCACGTCTATAAATGGGATTCCCAAATTTCTTACCAAAGAACAACTCTAGTCAATACCTTTATGGATCAGCTTGGTTAAAATAAGAAACTCACCGACAAAATTAAACTTGGAACTCACAAAGGATTTTCATCTTCCAAATGTCAGATGTGATAGAGGGTTGTTAGTGAGTCACTCCCCTTTTCAAGGAACAGAGGCATAACTCCCAGTGGAATAATGAGCTTCAGCCCTCTGGCGCCCAAGGAACTCACACAATGGGCAGATGTCCGAACTCTCCTGGCCATATCCCAGATGCAAACAATAGAACACTAGCCAACTCCTACTAAAAAGAGTTTCTGAAGCCATGGTACTGCCTTGGCTGGCCAAAAATGCATTACGAGACCACAGTTATCCACAATAGTCTCACTTCATAAAGAAGCAAAAGGGTTGGGGAGGGGAAGGAATGTGAGCTTACATTTTCTGATGGAGTTTGAGAAGAAGGGTTCAGAAATTTTGCCTCTTTGCCCTTTTTGGATGATGGATTGCTTCAGTTTTATGAAATGCTGGATCTAAATCCCTTCAGGGTTGGGACTACATGAATATTAATTGGTCCCAAAAAAGAAGAGGGAGACTTTGCTCATTGCCAGTCTGGGACAGTCATCATCATTGGTCTTTTCCAGACTTTTTGTTTTAAAGGAGATCCCTTTTAAAACAAAGGGAAATCCAGAGACAGACTTGGGAAGTAGATTTCCATTAAGTTTTCTACAGTCATCAGTTATTTTGTTCCTGAAAAATTACATCATGTTTACAGGACTATAACGACATTGGATAATCTAAGCAGATCCTATTTCATATCCTCTGAAATGGATGCAGATTATAGAATTTATGATAAGCATTTTTTTACAGTTCCTAGAATTTTGTCTATTTGTGTATTTATGTTGTACTTTCATATATATTATCTTCCCTCAAGATAAATAAAGCAGGTATTCGTTTTCCTCTTTTACAGACAAGATCAGTAACTAAATAACTTGCCATTGATAGCTCACAGTGAGTGAGTGGCAGAACTGGGGCTTTAACCAAGGTCTCCTGATTTAAGTCTCCTTTTCCTTCCATTTTCTACACAGGTGCTATCCAGTCCATATAGGCCACGCCTTGTTTATTCCACTTATTCTATTAATATAGACTGCCCCGGCCACGACATCTTTTCCACACGCAGAAGTAACATGGAGCCTCCACAAATTGCATTTGCACAATTTACTGGCCAAGCAGTAACTTTTGCTATTGGGCAGAAATGATTAGTTTTAGAGGAGTGATTTAACTCTAACTTTTAGGGAGAGAAAAAAACTATTTCCTAAGATATATTTAAAGGTGAGTGTCCTCCGATGAATACATCTCTGTCAATCATGCTAAGACACTAAAAAGTAGAAAATGCACATGCATTTGGCTGTGTAGGATCAACACCATAAAAACATTAAAAAATCATATTAAGTCATTGAAAGTAGGTTTTTTTCAGAGCCACTAAAAATCTATACATGATTCCCTTGGGTATAATTCTGAAAGCTAAGAAGACTTTTGCTAAATTAGAGGAAAATGAAACAGAACTCTCTCTCATCTTGCAGAACATTCAAGCCAAGATTGAGGGTTCTAACCCTCTTAGATTTGAAATGGGGTCTAAACTTGGCAAAAAGGCACTAGCCTCTCCCTGCTGGAAATCTCTCAAGGAAGTCAGTTCCAGTTTTCCAAAAACTTGCAGCCCAAATACGTTTGGCTCTACATCTGAACCTTTGTAGTAGTTAACATCTATTAGAAATTACTAACTCAACTTCAGAAACCTAAAATCAAACTGAACTGTGATGGGCTTATGAAGTCAAACTGATAAAGTTACCATATAACTTAAGCAAACACCGAACCTTCCTTGAAAACCCAAGTGAATGTTCACTGACAGTTTTGGCAAAGACTCAGAGATCTTTGGGGATATTAATGAGGAGGAAGAGGAAGGAGATCTCATTTTTCTCTTCTAATTCATTACTTCCACTTAGCTACTGTGTTCCATGACCTCAGAGGACAGAGGTTCTGAAACTAGCATAACCATGGTCCCTATGAAATCGGAGTTCTTTCAAAATGAGGTGATAATTTTTCTTAATCTGAGTTAACCAAGTAGAGCTGGTAACAGAATAAGAAAATTACTACTTTGACTCCATCAAGGGATTGGCTGCCTGTAAACTGGAAAAACCCGGATAGGTTTGCTCACAAAGATGGAACGACACTTACAGATTAGATAAAATATTAATCCAATTTGGAGCTCTCTAGTGAACAGAGAGGAAGTGGCCGTTTAGAAAGGTCTGCTATAGCCTAAAAGCTGAGAGGATATTTAAAGTGGCTGATTGATTTTTTGGTTTGCTTGGTTGGTTGCTTATTTATTTATGTTTTTATTTTATTTTATATATTTTTTGAGACAGAGTCTCACTCTGTCTCCCAGGCTGGAGTGCAGCAGCGTGATCTTGGCTCACTGTAACCTCCACCTCCTGAGTTCAAGCGATTCTCCTGCCTCAGCCTCCTAAGTAGCTGGGGCTATAGGCATGTGCCACCATGCCGGGCTAATTTTTGTATTTTTAGTAGAGTGATCCACCTGCCTCAGCCTCCCAAGGTTCTGGGTGTACAGACGTGAGCCACTGTGCCCAGTCTGCTATTTTATTTCTTTTAATGATGCTATAATATAGAAAATTTGCCTGGTCATTTCTTGTTCCTTGTAAACCTTAAGAGTTTGGTAACCTTGCAATTTATCTGTGAGTGTTGAGGCTCATGGCAATGCTGTCTCAGGAGTAACACATGCAGTATCCATCTGGGGCAACAAGTGTGGCAGGAAGAGCCACGGATCTGACCCAAACAGCCTGCAACCTCAACGGCAATGTGACCTGGGGATAAATCACTTAAATCCTCTGAGTTTCAGTTTCTTTAATAGTGAATGGTTATTATATCTTTCTCAGAGTGGTGAAAATCAAATGAAATAATGTATATGCAATCCTCTAGCACAGTGTCTATCAAAAGCATGGATTTTAGCAAAGTTATTTTATAAGGAAATGCAAATTCCATCTTTCCTACTCTCTCATCTCTTCTACCTTCTCAAATTATTTCTGGGAGAAGAAAATCTAAACTTGTCTCTGGAACATTATTAATGATATTATGCTAAGTATGGGGCTCCTAGGCATGTAAATAGAATGGCTTTCTATCTTAAAATCAAAAGAAAGAAGATAAGGCAGCATATATGTATTTATTATCATTCTTCTTTCTTTTTTTCCCCTTCTATTTCTTTCATTAGAAACCCTGCCTAGTGACCTTTTTTCCCTTATCAGAGCCAAAGTGGCTGGGCATGGTGGCTCACACCTGTAATCCCAGCACTTTGGGAGGCCGAAATGGGTGAACCACAAGGTCAGGAGTTCAACACTAGCCTGACCAACATGGTGAAACCCCATCTCTACTAAAAATACGAAAAATAATCAGCTGGGCATGGTGGTGCACATCTGTAATTCCAGCCACTCAGGAGGCTGAGGCAGGAGAATTGCTTGAACCTGGGAGGCAGAGGTTGCAGTGAGCCAAGATCGCACCACTGTACTCCAGCCTGGGCAACAGAGTGAAACTCTGTCTCAAAAAAGAGAAAGTAGCCAGTATATATTGCCATGTTTAGAATTAATTACTTTTCCTTGATTGAGTCAAAAGAATGGGAGACCTAAAAAGCAGTTTTTGGCTGATAATGTAGGATCTACTGAGACACAGATATCCTTTAGGTAGCACACAAAGTTTTTATAAAATGACAGAGAATTCCCTCTCTCTTAACTCCCATTATCTCCCACCCTACAGAGAGGCAGGCCCTAGCATCTCCTGCAAGTCCTGCTCTCAATAGGATAATGTTTACTTTTACTTTATCATATTGATATTTTGTAGATATTATGGCAGCAAACTGAGTAATCAGGAGCATTACAACAATTTTAAACTACTGATACATTGTAGTTTTAATTTGTAATAATAGCAAGCAAAAACATTTCTTATAATACTGTTGTATTTCTTTGGGTCATGGACAAAATGGTAATGGTAGTATTCACATCAAATATATCAATGGCCATATCAGGAAGAATAGAATTTCTTTTGTTTGTATCCTTATGAGATTCAGTCTTTGAAAGACAGGTTCAGGTACAGTAGCTGAACAGTTAGAAGGTAGGATAGGGTAGAGGTTTTTGGAGGTTTTGGTGTTTGGAGTCTGACAGCCTCTTTTCCCAACCTGGCTCTGTTGTGTATTAGTTGCATGAAATTTAGTGAACCAGTTCACCTAAGTCTATTCTGTCATCTGTAAAAATGAGATTATAACCTGCTCAGAGTTGTTCCAAAGATTAAATGGGATTTTGATAGGTAAAATATTTGGTAAAGAGCTTAGTGCTGTGTTAAGTGACTAGTAGCTATTAGTGGAGCTTGAAAAACGCTAGTATAGAGAAGACATTAAGGATTGGAGTGTCCCTGGACTGCAGCAGTAGCTTTCTGTGTCATATCCATGATCCACCTGTGACTTCTCTGCTTTTCCCATATGATACTGCAGAGCTTGACGTAAGTATGCTGTGGTGGGGCCATTGGCTTCCTATTGCCTTGCCTTTCAAGGTCCTTAAAGTAAAGGACCACATAGCTCACGCATCTGCTAGAGAGACCGTAGCTGTGTATAAAAGGAAGACTGAGCCTGCATCTAGATAGAATTATTTTAAATAAACTGATCTAGCGATAATAACCATATTAGTCTGTTCTCATGCTGCCAATGAAGACATACCTGAGACTGGGCAGCTTATAAAAGAAAAGGGGTTAATTGACTCACAGCTCCACATGGCTGGAGAGGCCTCACAATCATGGCTGAAGGTGACTGAGGAGCAAAGTCACATCTTACCTGGTGACAGGCAAGAGAGTTTGTGCAGGGGAACTCCCCTTTATAAAACCATCTGCTCTCGTAAGACTTATTCAACATCATGAGAACAGCATAGGAAAGACCTGCCCCCATGATTCAATTTCCTCCCACCAGGTCTCTCCCATGACAAGTGGGAATTATGGGAGCTGCAATTCAAAATGAGATTTAAGTTGGGGGACAGAGCCAAACCATATCAATGGCGCTCTCTCCTTCCCTCTTCCCCTTCTTCCCTGTCAACCTCCCTGCTTTCTTTTCTTTTCTCTTACATATTTGACAATATATTTGAGTGCTAATTATAAGCTGTCATTTGTTGAGGCTTGATATATCAGAGCGGTAAAGTGTATGCTGTCCATGCTCTCCCAGAGCTGATATTCTAGTGTGGTGGTAAGGGGGGACAGGAAGTGAAGACATAGAGAATCAAACAAACATTATGTACATGGAGGTGACAGTAAGTACCAGGGTAAACTATGACACTGGATAGAAGCTGATGGGGGGTTAGGCTAGGAAGTATTTCTAATAAAGGAGCATTTGTGCAGGGACCAGAGGAAGGTGAAGGAGAGAGACATATGATTATCTAGGGGGAGATTATTCCATGGAGGGAGCAGCTGGTGCAAAGGCTTCCTGGAAGCTTGGTGAGGAAGCCTGTGTGGTTGGTGTAGAGTGTGGCAGGAGAAGAGATGGGAGAGGTAGAAAGGACTACAAGACATAGGGTATGTGAGGCATTGCAAGGACTTTGGGTTTTACTCTGAGTTGGATGTGAAGCCATCAAAGGATGTCGAGCACCATAAAATGGAACTTTGAGAACAATCTTCTGGAGCCCATTTGGGACACAGAAGTAAACACCAAGTTAGAAAAGAGCAATCACAGGGAAGATTAGGTCTCAGCAAATAAAACATAATTTATAATGGAAGCTTCTGCCTTTTCCATTGAACAGTCATGTTTAGTTAAAAAGAAAGCAAAATAAAGTACTAATATTTCTATCTAAAGATGCAGCTTCCAGCTTTTGCTTCATTCATTCTCTTCTCTTTTTCCCCTTCCCTTTTCTGTTCTTCTCTTTTCTTCGTATCCTTCCTTCCTTATTTCCCCTTCCCTTCCCTGTTGTCATTGGATTATTGAATTATTCCTCATGGCAAGTGATATGATTTGGCTCTGTGTCCCCAACCAGATCTCACCTTGAATTGTAATAATCCCCATGTGTCATGCGAGGGACCCAGTGGGAGGTAATTGAATTACGCGAGTGGGTTTTTTCCATGTTGTTCTCATGAATAAGTCTCATAAGAGCTGATGGTTTTATAAGGGGAGTTCCTCAGCACGTGCTCTCTTGTCTTCCACCGTGTAAGACATGACTTTGTTCCTCATTAGCCTCCCACCATGATTGTGAGGCCTCCCAGCCAAGCTGAACTGTGATTCAATGAAACCTCTTTCCTTTCTAAATGACCCTAATTATAAATAATTAGTCTTGGATATTTCTTTATTAGCATCATGAGAACAGAATAATACATCACGTAATTTCATTGCATCCTGAACATTCATTTTACGTCAATGTGCTATATAAGAAAAAGAAACCCATGTCCTTTTCAGTGTTCTAATCATATTTGAGGTTGTCCATGACTCAGCTTCCCTACCAGTTTCTTCTGAGAATCTCCAAGGAGAGCATCAGGAAGAATGTGTGCTTCGTGATGGTCAGTTTGCCCTGTGTCAATTTGCCCTTCCTGTTACTTCTTTCTTTGGAAAAGAAAGCGCACCAATTTGAGAAGGCAGTTATCCTTCTTTAGTAGCAATACAGCTACAGTCAGAGAGTGTTACCTCTGATACTTCTGATCAATGTATAGGCTATCATTCTAATAATCAGTGATAGTATTTATTAAAGACTTACTATGTGCTAGATATATTGCTAAATGTACAGCATGTGATGTACTAGCTCCTTTAAGGCCCACTACTACTATCATCCCATTTTGTAGATGGTAAGAGCAAGTCTTGAGATTCAGTAATTTTTGCAATGTCATATGCTTATTAACTTGTAAAGGCATGACTCTGCCTAGGTCAATCTGAGTCAGTCTTTATTTTCCACAACCATGCAATATTACTTTCCAGCCATTTAGACACTCACTCATGTAAATAGTTATTAAATGTGAAATTATTGTGCTAGGGCGGGATGTGGAGTGTATGTTTAGTTGTATAAATCAAATCTAATATAAAAATGATATTTCTTCAAAATATTGAAGTTAATTTTTTGTCCACCAAAATTTGAAGTAGTAAAATGGAGACTTTTTTTATAAAGTAAAATTCTACTCCTTTTTGTAATCATTAAGGGTTGGGGTACAACTTTTTTATAAAAAGAGGCTTTGTCCTACACACAAAAATATTTTGAGTACCGATTTTCTCTGATTAGAGATAGGTCCACATTCAATTACTTCATATTAAGCATCTATGCTTTACTTATTGTCAAAAAATGCTTATGAATAAGATTTCATTCCTTTCTACCAAAAGAGACAAGTTTTCAGAAGGAATAAGGAATATCTTAATGGTTAAGGCCAGCACATGACAGCTTTTCCTTGCTAATGAGGGAGAGCTATGTCTTCCATTCTCAGACAAAGCTAAAAGGTTGTTAAGTTCTGCTGTACAAAACCGTAATACAGATTTTCTTAGTGCATGGGCATGTCTATGGTGTCTTCTTCAAGGATCTCCTTGCAATTTATATTTTTATCATCTCAGTGTCTTTGGGAGGCATTTGAACAGATTTTTTTTCCTGTCCCAGTTGCATAAGGGGAAGAGAAACCTTAGAGAGTTTAGTGAATCTATTAAGATCCCGAAGGTACTTGACAAGAAGTTGAGTATATTAGGGTTCTCCAGAGAAACAGACCAATAGGATGGATATACAGAGAGAGAAAGAAAGAGACAGAGAGAGAGAAAGAGAGAGAGAGAGAGAGAGGAATGGGTTCATGTGATTGTGAAGGCTGACAAGCTAGCCCCAGGAGCTGCAGTCAGCAAGTTAGACGCCCAAGAGAGCTAATGGTGAGATTATAGTCTGAGTCTAAAGGCCTAAAATCTGGGAGAGCTAATGGTATAGTTCCAGTCTGAAAGCCAGCAAGTTTGAGACCCAGGAAGAGCTAATATTTCATTGAGTCTAAAGGCAGGAAAAAAAATGTTTTAGTTCAAGCAATCAGGCAGGAGGGGGTTCCCCATGACTCAGGGGAAGCTTAGACTTTTTGTTCTATTTAGGTCTTCAACTGATTGGATAAGACCCACTTGCATCAGGAAGGGCAGTCTGCTCTATTAATGTTTGAAATGTTTACAACTTAAATGTTAAACGTATCCCAAAATAGTTTTACAGAAACACCCAAAATTATGTTTGACTAAGTATCTGAGCACTCCATGGCCCAGTCAAGTTGACACATAAATTAATCATCACATTGAGTCTGTAGCATCATGTCTTATGCCATATATATTTGACTATGATCTCTTTTAACCCCTCCCCATATTCAGTAATATAGTAGCAGCAAAACAAACACAAAAGATTAATCAACAAATTATTTTTCTATAGGAGTATCCTGAATGGCAGAATTAAATTTAAATCGAAGATAAAACATTACCTAAATGATTTGTAATATGTTAATATTTATCTGAATCCTGACCACACCTAAGATTTAGACATAGACATGAAAAAAAAAAAAATGGAAATCACAACAAGGATTGCTTGTACATTTAAATACGTCCTGAATATGAATCAATGCCCTGGTAAGTTTCTGATTCATTGCATACCATGAAGTGACCCAGAGGCCTTTCAGCACTCAAAGTGCATTTAGCTTGCTTGCCTTGGCCTGGATAAGAAAACCACAACTCACTGACTTGCTTGATAGACTCAAGGCAATAAGAAGGCAAAAAAGGGCTGGAAGGGAGGAAACATTCCCGGCAGCACTGACTCCATTTAGAAAGCCTCAAGACAATGAAGGAGCAGTATGTCCTGACTTCTGACACTGTTAAATACGACCCTACTACTTTACTTTTCATTTCTCACCTTACTCAAATAGGAGGGAAATGAGGGGAAAAGAGAAATTTGGCAGGAATTCCGCCTCGGAGACAGAAAATCTTATTGGAATAAAGGTACCACATTGAGGAGCCCTCATTGCAATTGCCTGGGTAACTGGTGAACTCTTTATTAATTTGCCTACAAACACTTGCAAAAGTTGCATGGGAAGAGAGACTAGCAATGGTTAGTTTGCAAGATAAATGTAAGCAGGGAAACTGACATGAAATAATCAGCGCATGTATCTGAAAGTGAATACAAGAGAGAGTGGAATGCTCATAGTGATCAAATTCAGTGGCTCTGAATGGCTACTTCTAACAGTGCCTTGAGCATGAAATTCAATCCAGGCATCTGTAGAGTTCTCTTTTGAAAAGTCTGTTGTATCTTAAAATGCTTTGGGTTTGTAGTAGACTTGAAAATCGTATACCTTCTGTCATTCTCCTTATAGTTAAGAACATGGAGATGGTTGAAGCTAGTTGAAAACCAAAAGCCTGCTTTCTGGTTGTAAGCAGGGATATTTATTTACCAGGATAAGCTTATTGAACTACAAGAAAGAGAATAAAAATGGAGTTTCCATTACCTTCCTGAACTCCTGCTTAGAAGTTAAGCATTTTCACAAAAAAATGTGCCTTGAGATGGGAGCATTGGTGTGTGTAGGTGTGTGGCAATAATATGCTTAGTAAGTACTACCTAAAATGAATTCAGTCTTTATTGGTCTAGTCACTAACTGAGACTGGAAAGCCCAGTATAAAACAGGCTAAGCAGTTCTAGGATCTTTCTGTGCAGTAGAATACTCTCCCAAAAGCTGTAAGCACCCACAATACTCTGTTCTGTTCTATCTCAAAATTTTCTCTTCTCATACTACTGCCCACATAGATTTTTTTTTATTAGAAAACTTATTATATGACACAAGATTTACTCACATACTGTAGGAAATTACCACAATATGAACTTTGCCTATAAGAAGGGGTTCTTATTCTCTACCTTTTAGGGAAACTGAGAATTTTTTTTTTTTTTTTTTTTTTTTGAGACAGGATCTCCCTCTGTCACCCAGGCTAGAATGCAGTGTTGTGATCGTACATAGCTCACTGCAGCCTCAAACTCCTGGGCTCAAGTGATTCTCCCACCTCAGCCTCCTGAGTAGCTGGAACTACAAGTGTGTGCCCTTTTTTTTGTAGAGATGGGATCTTGCTGCATACATGGCCCAGGCTGGTCTTGAACTCCTGGCCTGAAGTGATACTCTCACCTTAGCACCCTACAGTGCTAGGATTACAGTTGTGAAACTGAGAACTTTTTAAGTACTGGGATGATACTTCTGTATAAAGGTCAAAATATGGGTTCTTCTTGATTTCCTGCAGGAAGAGGAGTTTACCGAAATAAACTTTGTGTGTGTGTGTGTGTGTGAGTGTGTGTGTGTGTGTGTGTGTGTGTGTGTGTGTGTGAGGGAAAGACAGAAAGATCTGCTTGGCATGGGAGTTACTAAGGAGGCACACAGTTCTAGTTAAGGTTGGCAGGAGCAGAAAACCAACTTCGTAATTTAAGTTATTTTAAAAGAAGTCAATTCAAAAACCATCTGTGCAAACTGACGAGCCATAAAAAGGAAGAAAGGCAGCAAACACATGGTGTGTGTGTGTGTGTGTGTGTGTGTGTGTGATGTTGTGTGGGGTAGAGAGAAAGCCCAGGGATATGAGGAAGTATAGCTGCTTGTTTGTGTTCCTTTTATTTCACACTGCAGAGAGAAGGGCTGGGGCTTCTAACAATACTCTCCTTAAATGTCTTTTGGGGTGTTGAGAAAAACAAGACTTAAAAGAGGACTCACAATACATTTTTCTAGGTCTTGGTATTCCCAATTTTAAGATATTGGGGACTAGAGTGAGGCTGTGTGTCTTCCCTGGATTTTATCCTATGACTCACATGTGTGACTCAGTTTTTTAACTATTGCAAACTGGGGTCTGGCGGGAAGATCTTTTCATTGTTTAACCCTGATGATGGATATATCTGTCTATAACTCTGTCAGCCTTAGTATTTTAAAGGCTGGGTGTGGTGACTCATGCCTGTAATCCTAGCACTTTGGGAGGCCAAGGTAGTTGGATCATGAGATCAGAAGTTCAAGACCAGCCTGACCAATGTGGTGAAGCCCTGCCTCTACTAAAATTACAAAAACTAGCCAGGCGAGGTGGCAGGTGCCTATAATCCCAGCTACTTGGGAGGCTGAAGAGGAGAATCACTTAAATCTGGGAGGTGCAGGTTGCAGTGAGCCTAGATAGCGCCACTGCACTCTAGCCTGGGCAAGACTCCAT
This sequence comes from Plecturocebus donacophilus, assembly GCA_004027715.1. NCBI lineage: Eukaryota > Metazoa > Chordata > Mammalia > Primates > Pitheciidae > Plecturocebus > Plecturocebus donacophilus. Next base: position 133,274 of record PVKP010000481.1, read on the forward strand.
CTCAAAAAGTAAAATAAAATAAAATAAATAAAAAAATAAATAAATGCGTGCTCAGTCACTTTTGAAAGGAATTTCTTCTTCTAAATGGCATACTTCTAAATGGCATAATAATAATGATATCAATAGCAGTAACAGCTTCTGCCATTAATTGAGCTTTAATTTTGTGCCAGGTATAGCAATGAGGGGATTTAGAATTTGGCAGTCAGCAGCTCAGACCCTGTCTTCAGGCTGCTGGATTCAAATCCTGACTCCATAATTCACTAGTTATGGATCCAAAGCTATGTGATTTAGACAGTAGTCTCTTCATCTGAAAAATGGGTATCATAATATTACTTTGTAGTCTTATGAGAGAAACGGCTTTAGGCTGTGCCCAACACAAGGTGAGTATTTAATACAGTTGAACTATTATTAGTTTTTTCATTATTCTCAGTGTTTTATTTAAACCTCACAATAACCTCAAGGGATAGATACTTTTATCCCCATTTTACAGTTTAGAAAGGAGAGATTTAAAGATGTTGAGTAAGTTATCCCAACATCTAGGAGATGTTGAGTAATATCTCCTAATTGGGGTTTGAATCTGTGTTCATCACTATCTGGCTTTTAGGTAGACTGCGCTACAGCCTGTTCTCCTCTGATTTTACTTGGAAGTCAGCACACATCTCTTGACAAATCAGCACTGTAGCAAGAACAATACTATTTCCTTACTCATAGTAATTAATTACTAAAAAGCCAAGCACTTTTCATGTATTATATTTTAAATTATTTCACAACAGTTCTGTGATGCTGACATTCTTATCCCATTTTAGAATACATTAAAAAAATAAAACTTTTAACATTATAAGATATTCTGTCACATGCAGGTTCCTTGAGAATGCCAGTCAAGCGCCTGTCTCAGGGCCTTTGCACCCGCTGCCTGGAATGTTTTCTCTCCAGATACTCACATGGTTGATGCTCTTGGCTCTTTCAGATTAAGTGTGGTCTTTGACTGTTCTATTTAAATTACAGACACCACCTTATCTTTATCAGTTCCTAAACCTCTATGTTGTGTTATCATATTTTTCATAGCACTTACCCCCAAATGACATCCTATATATCGTACCTTGGTTTATAGATGATATGTCTCTCTCTTCTAGAAAGTTAGCTCCAGGAACAAAGACATTTTGTCTCTTTTGTTCATGCTGTAATCACTTTATGTAGAAGAGGGCAAGGAAAATAGAAGGCACTAGAAACGTTTCTTGAATTAATAAATAAGTGGCTATTACTTCACATTTTCTAGCAGTCGTCAACTCTAGGACATAAGTTTAAAATTGCTATACCAATTTTTTTAAATTGTACTTTAAGTTCTGGGGTACATGTGCAGATATTGCAGGATTCTTGCATAGTACACACACGCCATGGTGGTTTGCTGTCTCCATCTCCCCATCACCTACATCAGGCATTTCTCCCAGTGTTATCCCTCCCCAATCTCCCTGCTCCTTGCTGTCCCTCCCCTAGCCCCCCAACCCCCAACAGACCCCAGTGTATGATGTTCCCCTCCCTGTGCCCGTGTGTTCTCATTGTTCAACACCCACCTATGAGTGAGAACATGAGGTGTTTGGTTTTCTGTTCTTGTGTCAGTTTGCTGAGAATGATGGTTTCCAGATTCATCCAACTTCCTACAAAGGACATGAACTCACTGTTCTTTATGGCTGTGTAGTAGTCCATGGTGTATATGTGCCACATTACCTACCCTCAATCTTTTAGCTTATTTGACAATAGTCTTCGTATAGTCTCTTCGTAATCATTCTCACAATACATTTTATTTTTGTTTTTCTCACAAAAGGGTGTTGCTGAGGGTGAGGGGTAGTGCACAAATAAATAACATAGTTTAGTTATTTATCCCTGCCCAAATTCAAGTTGAATTGTAGTCCCCAGTGCTAGAGGTGGGGCCTGGTGGGAGATGTTTAGATCATGCGAGCAGATCCCTCATGGCTTGGTGCTGTCTTCATGATAATGAGTTCTCACGAGATCTGGTCATTTACAAGTGTGTGGCACCTACCCCGCTCCCCACTTTCCCTCACTTGCTCCTGCTTTCATCCTGTGACATGCCTGTTTCCCCTTTGTCTTCCACCATGATTGTCAACATCCTGAGGCCTTCTTAGAAGCCGAGCGTGCTTAGATCCCAGGGCCATGCTTCCTGTAAATCCTGCAGAACTGTGAGCTAATTAAACCTCTTTTCTTATAAATGACCAAGTCTCAGATATTTCTTTACAGCAATGGAAGAACAGCCTAATATAGTAAACCAAGTGATCACTTGAAGTAGATGGTTAAATTCTTGTCATCCACACAAATCCGGGCACCTCCTGTTCTGTTTCTCCACAGTGTCACATTCAAATAAACATTAAACCCAAACTGACATTCATGGAAAAGACACTTACTCTTTATGGATATCTATTAAAAAATGGGTATGTTTTATTTCACTTACTACACAGTCCATGATTTTCTAAAATCTTCCACTCACACCCCATGGAGATACTTGACTCACCAACAGAAACCCTTCTCACATTTCCAAAAAACAAATTCTCCCTAAAGCTCTTCTATTTTTTTTCCTCCTCTGACTCTCTCTGACTGTCCAGATGGAGAGTCTGTTTTTCTTTACCCATGGTTCTCTTCTGTCCCCACTGTGAAGTCACCCAGATCTCAATTATCTCCTTCTTCATTACCATGATGATTCTTCACAACAGAGGGTCAAGACCTCCGGGAGATCCAGAATTTGTAAGAGGAAGCAAGGGGGTGAGAGTGATAGTTATCAGAATTAACTTATATTTTTCTTCTGCAATATATACTGAAGATAATTAAATTTCCCTGAGCAATGTCTCTTTTTTTATTTAGAAGAATACAGCAATTTGCTAGGTCTCACCTGTAGCTTGTGTCCACCAGTTCTGTGATCATCCCTGTCATGACTGAAATGTTTTGTGAATGTACTTCCAAAGAAAAAAGGACTTAGAGGGCAGGTGGGAAGAAGGTTTGAAAGTGGGAAGATGGAGAGGAGATTACTTGTTTGCTTTATAATATTCTCCCATCCTAGAAAACTTCAAATGGGTTATGTGAGCTCAGACTAACCTAAACATTTTAAAATGTCAATCATAGGATGTTTGTTGATCTAAGATGGGCAGATAGTAAGATAATTATTAGAGGCAAGAGTCCTACCCTCATCTCTGTTATCTTGGCATTAATTTCAGGGTTTTGTTTTCCAACCTGGCTAAATAAAACTGAGAAAATAAATGCACTCCAATCATTTTAGCTCTTTAAGGGGCATATGTGTGTTTAATGTTCTCTAATTTGTTTATGGCGAGGAATCATGGCTCCTTTTACTTATTCCCTGAAGCAGCCTCTTTCTCTATCCCATCTCACTGTTGGTTTTTCCATCTATGTTTTCTGGTTAGCAGTCTCTGTCTCTGAAGTTGTCTTGGGTGGCTGTCGCTTTTTAAAAAGGAGGGGACAGGCCAGGTGCGGTGGCTCACGACTGTAACCCTAGCACTTTGGGAGGCTGACGCGGGCGGATCATGAGCTCAAGAGATCGAGACCATCCTGGCCAACATGCTGAAAACCCATTTCTACTAAAAATACAAAAAATTAACTGGGCATAGTAGCATGCGGCTGTAGTCTCAGCTACTTGGGAGGCTGAGGCAGGAGAATTGCTTAAACCCAGGGTCTGAAATTGTGCTGCTTCACTCCAGCCTGGCGACAGTGAGACTCTGTCTCAAAAAAAAAAAAAAAAAAAAAGAGCAGGGGGAATGGCAATTAGTTAGGAAAGTCAAAGACACAACCTCTGACTGTGTTTTGAATCCTGGGATGGTCTGGGATGGACTGATGCCCCCATCTCACAATGTTCCCTGATTGTGCCTGCCAGGCCAGAGCACCATGTTGGTGTCCCAAGGAAGGTTCCAGAAGAAGCGTTCCTCATTCCCCTTGCTGATTTACCCAAAGAGGACCACACCTTCCCATTTCTTTCCTTACTGGTGGAGATACAGGGGCTCTCCTGCATCCTATTCTTGGCAGTTTCCTCTCTGGACCAGTACTGTTTAGGCTCATGGCTAGGGCACTGTTTTACTTAACCCCTGAAACAATATGTTCTACGGTTCCAAGCTTGTCCAACCCTCCTTATTTTGTTGTTATAGTTGTTCTGTTCTGTTTTGTTTTAGGCTTTCAGCAGGCTGAACCATGTTTCTTAGTTTCTGTCTCGAGTGATAAGTGGAAAAGAGGGCTGGGGCAGGGACTTTACTGGCCCAACCAGAAACAGAAACTAAGAACCCAGGACTGGATTCTTTTCCATGGATATCCCTGTTTAAATGAAAAGCTCCCTTCCCCAAAGAAAAAACCAGGGACCACATTTTGAGGAAGAAGGGGAATCCACCTTGAGGAATGATATAGAGGCTCCTTCTAGATTTTCCTTTTTTTTTTTTTTTTTGAGATGGGGTCTTGCTCTGTTACCTAGCCTGAAGTGCAATGGCACAATCTCTGCTCACTGCAACCTCAACCTCCCAGGTTGAAGCGATTCTTCTATCTCAGCCTCCTGAGTAGCTGGGACTACAGGCACATGCCACCACGCCCGGCTAATTTTTTTTTGTCTTATTAGTAGAGATGGGATTTCACTATGTTGGCCAGTCTGGTCTCAAACCCCTAGCCTTAGGTGATCCACTCGCTTTGGCCTCCCAAAGTGCTGGGATTACAGGCATGAGCCACCATGCCTGGCCATTTTTCCTTTTTTAAGCCAAATTCTGTCCAAGTCATCAGACACAAAAGGCTTGGCAATGCCCCATAAGAGATGCCTGGGCGATATGGCAAGCACTGACCTTGAATTAGCACTGATGGGTCTTCATTCCAAATATACCACTCTCTGACCATGTGACCTCAGAGAAATCAGTTCATCCTTCTCTATGTTGATGCAATGGGACTAGATGATCCAGTGATTCGATTTATGACTCACTCTATGAAATGTGAATTACATGTCATTTTCCTTGTTCTACCACAAAGGGCATGCTCTCTCAGGAGAACACTATATACCCAGGAAGAGGAAGCTGACTATCATCATGACTTCAGGTTTTATTCTAAAACATTCCCTTTCCTAAAGTTTTAAGAATGTGACTTGATGCAATGCTGACCTAGACAGGACTCTCCAGGGAAGCACTTCAGCTTGGGAGTTAAACCTGGTCTCAGTTCTGGCTTCTTCACTAATAGTCATGTGATGAAGAGACAGCACTTCAATCTGTGACCATCTGTTTTCTCAGCCATCTATCTCATAAAACATTTCAGAGACTAAGCTGGTAGTAAAAAGATCTTTTAACAGCCTGATTTATAATAAGCTCTCAATAAATAGTAGTTGTTGTTTTCTGATTACTGAAAGTCTTCATGAAGACTGACAAATGGCTAAGAGAAGGAGCAAAAGGGAATGTGCATGTAGTTTTAATTCATCCAATGCATAATGAATACTTTCTATGTATTCTGTGTCTTCTGGAGCAGCAGAGATGCAGAGAGGAGTATCGTATAGCTTTCAGCTTCAAGGAATCAGGCAGGGAGAGAGAGCAGCAGGTAAACAGCTATAGCACACAGTGAAGAGGGGACAGCAGAGATTCCCAATGTGCCAGAGTGCTAATGAATGAAAAATGATTAGACTCATCAGCTCCCACTCCCACCTCCCGGATAGCAAGGTGACATTAACACAAAAACCCAAACTTTGCCAATGGCCAGAGGCACTAATAGAATCTGGCCTTGTCTTCAACCAAATCTCATCTTGAATGGCACCTCCCATAATTTTCACGTGTTGTGGGTGGGACCTGGTGGCTTATAATTGAATCATGGGGACAGTTTCTCCCATACTGTTCTTGTGGTAGTGAATAAGTTTCACAAGATCTAATGGTTGTATAAAGGGTTTGTTTCCCCTTTCACTTGGCTCTCATTCTCTCTTGCCTGCCACCATGTAAGACATGCCTTTCACTTTCTGCCATGATTGTGAGTTGTGCCCAGCCACAGGGAACTGTGAGTCCATTAAACCTCTTTTTCTTTATAAATTTCCCAGTCCCAGGTATGTCTTAATCAGCGTGAAAACAGACTAATACAGGCACTATGCACAGCTATGGCATTTTAAAACAGGTGATTCATTGTCTGAAATTAGTATTACAGGGGATTTTTCTGTAGGGCTTGGGGAAAATATGTAATGTGGTGGCCTAGTATGAACCATTCAGAATTTGCCACTTATTCACATTTTGCTGTTTCTGTAAAGCAAGGTTGTTTTTGTTTGTTTGTTTGTTTGTTTTTCTTTTCGATGTAGAGTCTTGCTCTGTTGATCAGACTGGAGTGCAGTGGCACAATCTAGGCTCACTGCAACCTCTGCTTCCCAGGTTGCAGTGATTCTTCTGTCTCAACCTCCCAAGTAGCTGTGATTACAGGTGCCCGACGCCACACCTGGATAATTTTTGTATTTTTAGTAGAGAGACAGGGTTTCACCATGTTGTCCAGCCTGGTCTCGAACTCCTGACCTCAAGTGATCTGTCCACCTCTATCTCCCAAAGTTCTGGGATTGTAGGTGCGAGCCGCCACACCTGGCCTACAAGGGTTCTTAATTAAGAGTAAACACCTAGACAACCCATTGTGGTTTTGAAAAAAAAAAAAACAGTTTATTGTCAATTTTGAAGATTTTTATTCAGTAGGTCTTAGAGTTGAGCCTAGACATCTACAGTTTTGAAAAAACTCCACTAGTAACTGTGGTGTGTTCCCTGGGTAAGGGCTTTTAGTAGGTCAGCTTTCCTGAAATATGATAACTTTTAAGTGGGCATGACTCATGTGTTCAGTGACTGTGTACTCAAATCCCATTTGAAGGGACACTTCCTTACCAATGACTTCTAAAGCAAGAGCCCCTAGAAAGACATGTTTTATTATATCCTACCTCATATCCTTAGCAGAATTGAGAGCACCTGTGGCCAATATAATCTCAGTATATGAATTTCCTAATTCATGATATGATGCACTTATAATGTATGAGCTTGGCTAGCCTGAATACATTTCCCAGAATGTCCTTTCTTTTAGAGTAACTGGATTTAGCAAATAAAAATACAGAACACTTAGTTAAACTTGAATTTCAAATAAATAACAAATAATTTTTTAGTGTAAGCATGTCTCATGCAATATTGGGAACATACTTATTTTATTTTATTTTTTTTGAGACACAGTCTCACTCTGTCACCCAGGCTAGAGTGCAGTGGTGTGATCTCGGCTCACTGCAACTTCCACCTCCTGGGTTCAAGGGATTCTCCTGCCTCAGCCTCCCGAGTAGCTGTGATTACAGGCACGTGTCACTACATCCAGATAATTTTGTATTTTTGGTAGAGACAGGGTTTCTCCATGTTGGTCAGGCCAGTCTCGATCTCCCCGTCTCAGGTGATCCTCCCACTTCAGCCTCTGAAAGTGCTGGGATTACAGGAGCGAACCATCACGCCCAGCCATGAATGTTCTTAATGGCATCTAGAATGGTGATTTCTTTTCAGGTTTTTACTTTACTTTGCCAAGATCTGTCAGAAGAATAACTAACTCTGGCATCTATAGCCTTATTTTTTCAGTAATAAGACTTGAAAGTCAAAATTACTCCTTGTTCTGTGAGCTGCAGAACAGATCTTATGTTGGAAGGCATGAAAACAACATTCATCTCTTTCTGCATTTCTGTCATTGCTCCTGAGTGACCAGGTGCATGGACAATAAGCAGTCATTTTTAAAAATAGTCTTTATTTCTGAGCAATAGGTCTCAACAGTGGGCTTAAAATATTCAGTAAGCCATGCTGTAAATAGACATGCTGTCACCCAGGCTTTGTTGCTCCTTATAAAGCACAGTATGAGTAGCTTCAGCAAAATTTTTAAGAACCCTAGGATTTACAGAATGGTAAAGGAGCATTCTCTTCAACTTAAAGTTACTAGCTGTATTTAGCCCCTAACAAGAGAGTCAGTCAGCTTGCCCTTCGAAGCTTTAAGGCTAGGCATTGATTTCTCTCTAGCTATGGAAGTCCTAGAGGGCATCTTCTTCCAACATAAGGCTGTTTCATCTACATTGAAGATCTGTTGCTTAGTGTAGCCACATCATCAATGATCATAGCTAGATTTTCTGGATACCTTCTACAGCTTCTTTGTCAGCACTTGCTGCCTCACCTTGCACTTTAATGTGGCGATGTCTTCTTTTCTTAAACCTGATGAACCAACCTCTTCTAGCTTCATGCTTGTCTTCTGCAGCTTCCTCATGTCTCTCAGCTTTCTTAGAATTGAAGAGAGTTGGAGATTTGCTATAGATTAGGCTTTAGCTTCAGGGAATATATTGGCTGGTTTGATCTTCTAGCCAGACCACTCAGAATTTGCCATGTCAGCAATAAGGCTGTTTTGCTTTCTCTTCATTTGTGTGCCCACTGGAGTAGCACTTTTAATTTCCTTGAGGACTTTTCTTTTGCCTTTACAACTTGAGTATTTGACACAATAAGCCTAGCTTTCGACTTACCTCAGCTTTCAACGTGCCTTCTTCGCTAAGCTTAATAATGTATAGCCTTTGATTTCTCGTTTGTCCTAAGAAAAGAGCACTGGCAGCGAGCTGCCCTTTTAAATTTTTTTTCTAAATAGGAAATGGATTAAAGTGAGTGATGTGTGGCCCTTTCACTTGGACATTTAGAGGCCATTGTAGGGTTGTTAATTGACCTAATGCCAATATTGCTGTATTTTAGAGAATAGGGAGGCCTGAGAAGAGGGAGAGAGATGGGGGAATGGCTGGTCATTGGAACAGTTAGAACACACAAAACATTAATCAGTTAAGTTTGCCGCCTTATATGGGCATGGTTGTGGTGCCTCTAAACATCACAAGAGTAACATCACAGATCACTGATCCCAGATCACCATAACAGATATAATAATAATGAAAAGGTTTAAGCTATTGTGAAGATTACCAAAATGTGATGCATAGACACAAAGTGACCACGTGCTATTGGAAAAATGATGCCAATAGATGTGCTTGATGCAGAGTTGCCATAGACCTTCCATTTGCACAGAAAATGCACCATCTGCAAAGCTCCTTAGATGCAGTGTGCCTGTATGTGGTTGCTGATCTGCTGACCTGCCCCATGGATAAGAAACAGCAGTGGCAACTGCAATGACTCTACCTTCCCATGGATTCTCCTTTAGTATTCCTACTCCTTGGCGAAGCTTGTGCATTCAGCTTTGTCATGAAGAGATCTGGCTTCTAGAGGATAACCTCATCACTAGGGTCAGAGGCAACAAGAACCAACCTGAGTTTCAGTCCCCTTTTGTGAGGTCCCAGTTCATGCTTGTGAGTTTTTACTTAACTTTGATCTCTCTCAATGTATACTCACAGTTTCCTTCCCACCTGCCTGCCCAACCTCAAGCTCCAGCACAGGACCCAGAGATAAGAACCTTATAGGGACTGCTTTATTAGCTCTGACAGTTGTGGAAAGCGAGTTTTCTGTCACAAATAAAAAATTCTCCTGAAAGAAGTCCAGGCCAAGGATTCTCCTAAGTGTTCTTAGCTATTGCCTACTTCTATTCTACATAACTGGCTTCACGGTCCAGGAATACTTTTTCTTGACAATCACCAAGCTGAGGGGTTAAGAGGAAGACTGTTATCCTGAGGTCTAATGCATGTGTCTCTGAGAATAAGACAGATTTTCTTGGAGAAGTAAAGCAATCACACACAGAACCCACTAAAGTTCCAACCTTCTCTTGTGTAATCACGTGCAGTCGCCAACCCATGTAGTCAAGCCTGTCTGCTCTTGTGATTTTCTACAAATAAATGAGTAGGTCATTCTCTTATTTACCATATTTATCACAAAGGTACCATCAAGATAGAAAATGTGAAAGTGGGACACAAATATGGAAGCATCCATTCACACTGCTCACCCATAGGAGTTGGTGGTAAGTCCTCAAGGCAGTTTCTTTATTTAACACATAAACATATGGTCCCTGTATCATCACAGGTTATGTCAACCCTGTGAGGTATTGAGTCCTTGCTATTTTATTTATACCTTACAACATGTATACGTTCAGCTTCAGTGTATGAATTGTGTTCAGGGAAATGCATGCTTTAACACTAGAGATACAGGTGCAACATGCTAAGAAGACACTTGCCTTTCAAACATATGCACTCCTATGATGATGGATCTCTCTGTAAGAAGCTACTGACTTCTCCTTCCAATGCACAGAGGATCTCCAATCCTTTCCTTCCACCTGAAAGCTACTGTATATGTGAACCATTCATCCCTTACTCTTCCCCGATGGCCGACTTCACATTTGCAACAGTCTTCTTTCACATAGTATTTTAAATGCCTCCTATAGTCTGGATCAAGTCTATATAATAACACCTGAAGAAAAAAAGATGTACAAAAAAGGAGAAAATGAAACCCACAGAGCTACCTTAAATTCTCAAGAAATCAGAAAATGTCCATTTTTCTTATAAAGAGCTATAAAACCCCAGTAGCCACAGTTACCTTGCAGACCTGCATGTCATTTGCTGGACCACAATATTTTTCATTCTTACTGAACCCTCTTCTTAAAGATAAATTTTTCTGTTGATAAAGTCATGAGTTATTTATTCAAAGTCTTTTTCAAAAAAACACTTTATTTTCAGGAGTTAGAGAGAATCCTAGGTAATTCTATCATAACATACCTTTTTCTCCACCACCTCCTCACCAGCCCTGATAGAGAATGGCATCAACTTATATTTAACTCTACTGAAATTGGGAAATCATGCCTACCCAAGAAGTGAGTTTGCAAGTTTTCAGCTTTCTTTGTTCAGTTATCTAGTTGCCAGTTTGGCTTCTGTTTTAGTGTTCTTTTTGATTCTGATCTTAGAACTTCAACCTTGAGTTTAGAAAGGGTCCTTTGTTTAAATTTTCAGAGTCAAGTAGCACAAATGTGTCTTCTTGGCAAGACTGGATGTCTTTGCTTTGATTAATTCACGATTTATACTTTTTAATTAAAAGGAGTTTTTTTTTTAAAGCCAATGTGGGCAACTAAAAGCATTGTATTCTCTTTAATTTGTTTATGCAAGGAGTAAACTTTGAAGTAACTCTGAACGGTAAATCCTATTGCTTGTATATGACAGAACATTTTATAATTTGCATTTTTTTCCTACCTAAGTGGCTGTCAGAGCAAAAGAAACAAAACAAAATCACACCCTGGAACTGATAGCAATAAATTACGAGTAAAGAAATGCAATAAACTAATAGAAACTACTTTGGAAGTATGGCAAAAAGATCATTTCAAGTTTCAACTGCATTGGCTTCCGAGGGATTAGCATTCATGCACCTGTGTAGTTTCACTTTGACATGGGGTACTGTCTGTGCCCAGAGTCTTCATGCAATAAGGGACTGAGAGAATGAAAGTGAGAAGAGGTCCTGATACACTGGAACTTGACCTCAGACTTTGTGGAAAAGGAAGCAAAGGAAACCCAAAAGAAAAGCCCAAAGATAAAGAGGGAGCTAGGGAGAAAGACAAGGACTCCTCAACAGCCCACTGCCTCTCATCTGTTCCCTGCCAGCAGGCAGGCAGAGAACATCCTTGGCTGCCCAGAGCTATGTATGCCCCTTCCTCTTCTTACCAGTGTGAGTAGGGATGAATGTCTGTGTGGAGGTGTGCCTGGTTCAGTCACTGCCTAAATTATAATGGAGAAAGTTCAACTGCAAGTTTAGGTTTTTATTTCCAGCTGGCTTTCTCTGTATCATCAAAGTCAGTCTGGGTCATCTCTGCTTCCAGTGGGATCTCCTTGGCCCCAAGAACTCATCACATAGAAGGACACTTGATGGGATGCCAACTTGTGCTTTTTGACTTCATTTTTCCAAGGAAGATGCTTATGTGGTCATCACATTGACAGAATCTAATTTGTTTCAGTCTTGATTGAAAACATGTTACCATGTTCCATAGATGGCACACATCTGTTTTTTTAATGAATTTGTCCACGTAATGTCAAACTATTGTTTAAGAAATGGTCATTCACCTTTGCCATGAAATAGGGATTAAAGGAAAGGCTTAGGGGTTCTTAGAATAACACTAACATGGCATTTTGGCAGGGCTCATAGGTATACCAGAACTCTGTCTTAAAACCACAGCCACCAATCACCACCATTTTTCAAATATATGGATACATATGAAGGACACTAGCAAGTGGGAGAGTACTACTTTGCTATTGGCCGAGAGCTTTATCTGAATTCCATTTCATGGTATCTGCTACGGTGGATTGTAGAATATGGTCTAAGAGAGATTTTTCATCTTTTTAAGCTCAAACTTGAATCCCTTCACTACAGAACACATGGTGAGAGGGAAGAGAGAATGTAGGCTGCACTAGTGTCAAGTGGACAGTTAAGAGACACTGGTAGCACTTTGACATCATTGGTGCAAGAGAAAGAGAGCCCTCGGGGAGACAATTACATCCAGATGTGTGACCATTTACACAACAGTGGCCAGATAACTAGAATTTCAGGCTCAATTAAGGCCTTGGAATCTAAGTCACAGTAAATTATCTTCACTGGGAGGAAATAGGGAGGGTAAAATTTTAAAAGTCTCGTGCCCTAGAAACCTACACAGTATGGTTTCTCAGAGGATTCGCTGGATGTGATCTTCAATCAATATTATTGTCTGTTTTGTCAATATACAACTATTCATCACAGACAACATGACCAATACTGTGGAAAATATTTTAAAATATAAATAATATGTACCCACAGGGTGTTGATTATTTATCACATAAGTGAAATAAAATGTATTAAATTTCTTATAAGCTGTATTTTGATTCTGGAAAGTCCATCTTAATTTTTCTCATTCTTTCCAATACCTTAGTAACTACCCTATATTCTTTAAGATTTATTTCACATTATAATTTAGCCCAATGCTTCTGAACAGAGGGCTGTTTTGCTCCCCAGGGAACATTTAGCAATGCATGTGGCTTTTTGGTTGTCAGAATTGTGGACAGGAGGAGGATGCTTTGGCATCTAGTCGGGCAGGGCCAAGGATGCTGTTAAACATCCTATAATGTAAAGGACAGTTCACACAAAGATTTATTTGGCTCAAAACGTCAATAGCGCTAAAGCTGAAAAACCAACTTTTCAGCCTATGAAGCCATCTCTCTATAGACTCTCTCCTAGATAGATCTCTGAACATTCTCTTTATTCACAACTCCACATGTTATTTCTATAGGCATAATATAAACAAATATATATGTAAATATACATATATATGTAAAACTTTATGTGTGTGTGTGTGTATAAAATGATACACATTCTCTTTATTCACAACTCCACATATTATTTCTATAGGTGTAATATAAACAAATATGTATGTAAATATACATGTATATGTAAATCTTTATGTGTGTGTATGTGTGTGTATAAAACTATATTGGACTTTATCTAGGTCAGGACTGTGAGATGGATTTATTTTTCTTTCTAGAAGTGTGCACCAAATTTAAACTTGGGGAGGAACAACTCAGTTATTTCAAGGATAGACATGAGCATTTCCAGGCAATGACAGTCTTTTTTTTTCCCTCTAATCAGATGGTACAACTTCACTAGATTTTCTTCTAGTAATTATAAAATGCTTTTTTAATTTTTTATTTTAATTAGCACTCTTGAATTTTCTGTCCACGTATGTGAAAAGTAACATTATGCATTCTTTGACAGAGTAAACTTAATGTTTATCCCCTCACCCTCACCTCCAGTAAAAAGATAAGAAAAAACAGACCTGCCAGAAGCCATAAAATAAGTCCTGGCAGGCAAAAATTTTCATTTCTATTTTTAGGAATTAAATCAGCTATTGTATGAGCTAGAAATATGCACAGGATCTTCAATTTTATTTTGACATTTTATTTTATTTTATTTTTTGAGTTGGAGTCTCGCACTGTTGCCTGGGCTGGAGTGCAATGGTGCAATCTTGGCTCACTGCAACCTCCACCTCCTGGGTTAATGTGATTCTCCTGCCTCAGCCTCCCAAGTAGCTGGGATTACAGGCACATACCACCACATCCGACTGATTTTTTGTATTTTTAGTAGAGCTGGTGTTTCACTATGTTGGCCAGATTGGTCTTGAACTCCTGACCTTGTGATCTGCCTGCCTCTACTTCCCAAAGTGCTGGGATTACAGGTGAGCCTGGCCTATTTTGACATTTTAATTTGCCTAACTTATTTTTATTTTCATAATCTTTATTTAAAAATGTATTTCTATGAGCAATTATTTTATTATTTTTAAAAAATTGTGACTTATGTTCATTACACAAATTCCAAACAGAGAAGAAGGAGAGGTCAAGGCAGACAAAATCTGATTTCCCCAAATTCATCATTACTATTTCATGTGTATCCTGACAACTCTCCCTGCATACATACAAAGAGATGGTTGGGTGGATGATCTATAAAGAGAGAGAAAACCTTACTATGCAGGAGATATCTTTATATATTACCTTTAATTTTTCATGAGTTTAATAGAAGAAAAACTGAAATAAAGCTTAATTAACTTCTGGGCTACGGATACCTGTTTCATAAACACCAGTGACATCAGTTCTTAGCATATTCCTCTTAGGTAGTAGTTTTCAACCTTGACTGCATAGTGGAATCAGTGGAGAAGGCTTTAAAAGCCCAGTCTGCACCCAAGAGCAATTAAATCAGAATGTCATTGGATGAGACTCGGGTATTAGTATTCTTTAAATCTCTTAGGTGATTCCAATGGGCCACAAAGGATGTGAACACTGCTCCAAAATTAAGAAAAAGGTAATTATGAAAATATTTCAGAGTTAAGAATCTGTATATCTTTTTATTTTTGAACTCCATCAGTTGACTTAGTACTATGTCATAGGAGATTAACATTCTTAATCTTCCTTCAACTCTTCCCACTGCCTCCTTATTTTGTAGTATTTTTACTTTGTTGGGGTTTATAAAACTTATTGTGTGTGCGAGTGAAGTTGCCCCAATCAGGGGAGTGCCATCAGATAGATGACCAGATGAGAAAATATATTTTAGAACAATAAAGCAGTGCCTGTATTCACTTGTTCTTATGCTGCTACTAAATACATACCCAAGACTGGGTAATTTATAAAGGAAAGAGGCTTAATTGACTTACAGTTCCAGATGACTGGTGAGGCCTCACAATCATGGCTGAAGGCACATGAGGAGCAAAGTCACATCTTACATGGTGGCAGGCAAGAGAGAGTATATACAAGGGAACTGCCCTTTATAAAACCATCAGATCTCATGAGACTTATTCATTATCATGAGAACAACATGGGAAAGACCCACCCCCATGATTCAATTACCTCCCACTGGGTTCCTTACACAACATGTGGGAATTATGGGGGCTACAAATCAAGATGAGATTTGGGTGGGGACACAGCCAAACCATATCAATGCCCAGGCATAGAGAGGGTATGAAGAAAGAATAAGGAATGGCAGTGTGTTATCCATCCAGGGAGAAATCCTGAACCAGAGACTCCCATGTGACTTCTTACTCTGTCATCAATTAATTAATTATGTTTACTTTGGGAAAGAGGAAAATTGATTATCAACTCTATCTTAGATGTCTTTTTAAAACATGGTTTAGTGATCATAATCTATGGACAAAAGTGCTTCTTTCATATAGTTTTCAACTATTTATAGGCTAGAAATCCCCTTGAATCTCAGATGAGAGCTATGGGAATCCTCCTCAGGAAAAAATAATAATGGCCCCAATGCACAGGGTCTCAAGTCAATTTGAAATTGTTCACAGACCTCAGGTTAAGAAGAAACCTTACTTTAGATACTCTGCCTTGCCTATTTTTTTCTCTGCTAACTCACTGATCAAACTACATTAGCATCGATGAAACCCTACCAATGTAGGAATAGGTTTCTGATTGAGGGAGAAATGTAGGAACACATCCCAGTGAATGCTACTTGAGAATGTGTATCTTTTTGAATTTAATCTTTTTTAAGTGTTGCTACCTTGTTCTCATCACAAAAGATTCAAACATATACAAAACATTGCCAGGTAGCCCAGGCAATTATGACTACGATAAGACAAGTGAAGAGGCCTTTTCATAGGGACTAGAATACAACTTAGGATCTTGTATTAGTCAGTTCTCATGCTGCTAATAAAGACATACCCAAGACTGCATAATTTATAAAGAAAAAGAGGTTTAATGGACTTACACTTCCACATGTCTGGGAAGGCCTCACAATCATGGTAGAAGGTGAAAGAGGAGGGAATGCACATCTTGCATGGCAGCAGGCAAGAAAGCATGTGCAGGGAAATTGCCCTTTATAAAACCATCAGATCTCCTGGGACTTATTCACTACCATGAGAACAGTACAGGAGAAAGTACCCCCGTGAATCAATTATTTCCACCTGGTACCATCCTTGACATGCGGGTATCATTACAATTCAAGGTTAGATTTGGGTAGGGACATAGGCACACCATACTAGATCTCAAGGCATTATATCTACAAAAACAAAGATGGGCCACTTCAGGAAAGGCCAATTAGTCTAGGGTATTTTCAAAGCTGTACAGGTCTTTCCTGGGCATTGGAAGAAACTCACTTTTCATGAGATACCAGTTACCCAACTAAATCCTGATGGGCAGAGGTCTTTGGTATCAGAATACTGAAAGGCTTCCAAAATTAATGCTACTGCCACTTCTTTTTCTTCTCTACTATATAGTCCCATTCCCAGCTTGAATGCACTGGACAAGACTAGGAATTGACATGTTTGGGTTCCATGACAACTTCTAGACAATCATCCTGCCTTTTTTTTTTTTTTTTTAAAGATTCTGCCATGCATTGATACTGCATTCTTCCAACCTTGAGGATAGTTTCTTACCTTGCTTTGGACCCTCAAAGCAGTCAGTCTTCCTCTTAATCATAACTATTAAAATCATCATTGAGATGTTTATAGGGTTCTGGGGTCAATATTCCTTTATTTTCTTAGATCCTTTGATCTCTGTTGTTTCTCTTCCTGAACCAGTCCCAAGTGTGGCCACATCTTAGATCTCATGATTATCAGAAACTGGCCCACTTAGAAGGTCTCAGAATGTGAAAATCTGCTCTCAGAGAATGACCTCCTTTCCATTCATATTTTCCATCCCATTACACATGCTAGGCATTCTATTCATTTTCAGAGTAATTAAGTCTCAGTGGTTTAACACAGCAGAAACTCATTCCTCATTCACATAAATGCAGTGGGTGTTGGCAGGGTCTCCATTTGGGATCCAGGCTCCTTCTACCTTGTGATATTGTTGTCTCCATCCACACATGGCTTCCAAAAACACTTCAGGAGTGGAAGATTGGGATGCAGAAGACACAGCAACCTTTTTTCTGCCTCACACTGTAAGAGATGCACTTCATTTCTGTTCCCAGCTTTTTGAAGTGAACGAATCACCTGGTCTCCAAAAAGCTGTCATGGAGGCTTCGAAATATACATAATCCAGTGGATATTTGTTAGATACTGACTGTCTCTGCTACTCCCATTATACTTTCCAGTCTCCTGAGGTCTTCCCTAAATGTCTCTTTTATTCTAGCTCTACCTACCTGCCTTATCAGTCAAGACCTTGTGGCTGGTCAAGTCATATCACAAAAATGGTAACTCTCATAAAAAAGCCAACAAAACTAGCCTCAGAAATTTCCCTGTCCTCACATTATCAATCCCATGTTTCACATCCCCAGGCAACCTCCACTGTGCTTTATCTCCTTTTCCTTTTATGATTTTCAAGTCTGGATAATGCTATAAAGTCATGTTAATTTGACTCAAGGAAGATTAATTCTATGCAATTCCAGGAAGGTCACAATTCATCTCTTGTTGATTTCATATTCATCTCTAGTAGACTTTTTAATTCTGTGACCATTTAAACCTTCCCCAGCATTTCAAGGTTGCTATCTAATCCATGTCTCCTCAATTTCAGCACACAGATCAATTAATATTCAATGTTAATAAAAGGGTAAAAGGTCTATGACTAACTTGATGAGAACTTCCTCAAATCTCTTATTCTCAACATTGTATTTTCATCCATCTCATCTTTCTTTGTCCCTATGTTTTAAGAAACAGTCTTCTTTCCTTGCTAAAACCACATTCCTTCATTTGTTCTTTTAATTGGCATGTCTTTACTAATCACATGGTGCCTTGCTCCATTAATAGTCAAACTCTTATATAAACCTTCCCTTTCCATAGACTTCTTAGCTATACACACACCAAATATTTGCTTGGTCCTGATTTTTTTTCTCTGATATCCCTTTAGGCTACAACCTAGTTATCACCTGTTTTTTAGTATTAAATATCATAATGGAGAAGTTTGTATCTGGTGTTTCTTGCAACTAATATCCAACTAATATCACCTTCATCTCCAACTAATATCACCTCCTTTGTGTAAAAACTACACATTTAGATGGTTGTTAGTGGCCTCCTAATCAACAGATCCAACAATGTTTCATCATTCTTGATATAATTCAAACTTCAGCAAAGTTTAGTAGTTTTTATCATTTAATAATTCCCTTTACCTAACTTTTATCACACTGTATGTGCAAATTTCTTCTTATGCTGTGGTGATGAATTCTATTTATAATTTTAAAAAATAATCTAATTTGGGCAAATTTCTTCTTATGCTTTGGTGATGAATTCTATTTATAATTTTCAAAAATAATCTAATTGCCTCCCTCCTTTCTCCTACTAAAACCCAGAATCTATTTGTTTCAAATAGAATAAAACTTTACAGAGTCATTATCCATGCTGAGCTGTATTTCATGCTATACCTCTTATTGAGGATACTACCTAATGTATCCAATGCTTCATTGCCTGAAGCTAAATAAAAATTCCTGCTCTTTCTGGTTTTTATTTCCCTGAAACATGTGGTCTCCAGCTAATTAGTAACAGTCTGAGGAAAATCCCACTATTGCATCCTGGATCTTCTGACCTTTGACCCACAAGGGAAACTTTGAATCCACGATGTTTTGATGTTTGAAAACCAAATCCAAATAAAATAAAACCAAAGTGAAGAGCTATATCTGGAGGTTGTTTATCAGCTCAAAATTATTGGAGAGAGGTTTGTCATAGACCCAAAGTCAAGTCTATCTAAATAGGAAATTGGCTGTTGTGTTGAAATGTGCTGATTTGTATGATCTAAGAAGAACAACTGGAAACATGGCTCCATTGTGACACTTTGCAGCTCCTAATAAGAATGATATTGGCAAAGTACATCTCCTTAAGGATTTTATTTATTTCCAAGCACCCGATCTGTGAGTCTGATTGTTATCAGCAGAATCTTTTGTGGGGTGGCATTCTTCTTTGTAATTCAAAATTTTGTCAGAATTTATGCATCTGTGGAGTCATTTCCATTAATATTATTCAAAACAGATGGAAGCTTTTTAATCTCCATTTTAAGGTGTTTAGGTTTGAGTTTCAGGAAATACTGTTTAATTATAGATTTGATTAGTGCTTCTCTTGCTAGTGATTCTCTTACTCATTTTTTTTCATCCTTAGAAATAGCTGTAATTCTTAGCTTCTATATCTATCATCTGTCCTTTCATCACTGTCCTTTTCCTCATTTTAGACAAGCTTATCAAGTTTGGTTTGAAATTACCGATTCAAAATGTTTGCATGTCATTTCTGCTTTAAAAGTCTACAATGCAGAATTGCATTTTGCCATTGTACTTTTAGTTGCCATACAATCCTTCCCTATATCTCCTGGATGTGTGTGTGTGTGTGATCTTTTTCAGAGGCATATTTTTGTCCTGACTTGGGTTTTATTTATTTATTTATTTTTGAGATAGGGTCTCACTATGTTGCCCAGACTGGAGTGCAGCGGCATAATCTCGGCTTACTGCAATCCCCACCTACCGAATTCAGGTAATCCTCCCACCTCAGCCTCCCAAGTAGCTGGGACTAAAGGTGCATGCCACCATGCTCAGCTAAATTTTATATATTTTGTTGAGACTGGATCTTGCTATATTGCCTGTGCTGGTCTCAAACTCTTGGGCTCAAGCAATCAACCTGCCTTGGCCTCTCAAAGTCCTGGAATTGCAGATGTAAGCCACTGTACCTGTCCTGTCCTGGGTTTTTATGAGTTTTTCTTTTTTTTTATTCTTTCCTTCTACCATTGAACTCCATTTGGTTGTTTTCCTTTTTATTCTTACTTGTCCTTAAATAAAGAGGAATACATCACTTAGTGTTTGTAAACAGACAGGGTATATAGCATGCTCTTGTTTCTACTCCCAAGATAGTGAAGAGCCAGCTCTTCATTGAGGTAGCTGTACATGGTAAACTATTCATCTGGTATGGCTATGCTACACTGAGGTAAGAGATGGTCCTGTTGCCTAAGTCTATAGAACACATATATTCATCTACTGGCTTTGAAATAGACTTTTTCTAAAGATACTGCTGTGTTTTAATTCTGTATGCACTTTGTAGGGTATGATAACTAAGTCAAACCACTACTCTATGCATCCTCCATCCCTATACTGAACACTTTTCCTTGGAAATAGAGTCCCAAATAGATGCAGTAGTGTAACGGTTGGGAAAAGGGGGAAATGGAGGAGAGACACACAGATTTCTCGTTAGTTCAAAGAAATACTACCTTAAAGTTAAATAATGGTTGTCCAATTTTGAAATTGGTAGCCATTTTGCTTCTCTTAGGGAGTAGTCAAAAGGGCATAAATATGAAGTCTGTATATTCCCTGTTTTACTTGGGCAGGACTCTTCTTTCTCATGTGTAAACAGCCAGTTTTTTTTCTTCCAGTTCAGTTTCATTCATTCATCTTGTGCCTGGTAAAATTTCTTTTCAATTTCAGCAAATTTTGCCTAGTAATTTGGAGTCTTTATATTATTATGAATTTACTGCTTTATTGAAGAATGGAGGTAGAAGATCTTTTTTTTAATTTTAATTTTTATCTTTTTTTAGATATTATGACTGGGATGTTGGTAGAAACCATGCCAAGCTAAATAACTGTCATTTAGAAACTAAAGACCCATATGCTTTCAACCAAATAATATGATTCTCTTTAGAAAGTAAATAAAGACCAGGTATCGTGGCTCATGCCTGTAATCCCAGCACTTTGGGAGGCTAATGTGGGTGGATCACCTGAGGTCAGGAGTTCTAGACCAGCCTGGCCAACATGGCCAAAACTCATCTCTACTGAAAATACAAAAATTAGTCAGGCATGGTGGCACACACCTGTATTCCCAGCTACTTGGGAGGCTGAGGCAGGAGAATTGCTTGAACCCAGGAGGCGGAGGCTGCAATGAGCCAAAATTGTACCATTGCACTCCAGCCTGGGTGACAAGAGCGAAACTCCACCTAAAAAAAGAAAAGTAAATAAATTATGGTTTTAAATGACAGAATCTTGTTTTTTATGGCGGAACAGTACTCCATTGTGTATATATACCACATTTTCTTTATCCATTCATCTGCTGATAGACACTTGGGTTGCTTCCAAATCTTGGTTATTGTGAATAGTTCTGCAGTAAACTTGGGAGTGCACATAACCCTTCATTATACTGATTTTCTATCTTTTAGGTATATACCCAGTTTCTACTATGAGTGCTACTCATTAGAATCATTAAAATATTAGCCGGGTGAAATGCTTCATGCCTGTAATCCCAGCACTTTGGGAGGCCAAGGCAGTTGGATCATTTGAGGCCAGGAGTTTGAGACCAGCCTGGCCAACGTAGTGAAAGCCTGTCTCCACCGAAAAGACAAAAATTAGCCAGGCATGGTGATGCATGCTTGTACTACCAGCTACTCAGGAGGCTATGGCAGGAGAGTTGCATGAACTCAGGAGGTGGAGGTTGTTGTGAACTGAGATTGTGCCATTGCACTCCAGCCTGGGTGACAGAGTGAGACTTCATCTAAAAAAAAAAAAAAAGGAAAAAAAAAAGAAAGAGAAAAAGAGAAAAAGAAGCTGAATGGGCTGAATGGAAGCGCCAGAGATCATTAAATCTATCTCCTAGGTTTCCAAAACAACTGAATCTAAATTGCCCTATGTATCTCTCTATAGAAATGAGGACTCCAAAGTAACAGACTCCCTCCCAGGTAGCTGCTCCATTTTCCCAGTCCCAGTCTTTCTGATGCTTGGTTTTAAGTCTAAAATCTGTGGTCAGAGAGATGATACTTGTGATCTCTGGAGTAGCCTCTGTGGATCCTTATGCAGGAAGACCTGTCCCCACCAACACTACTAAGCCTAGAGGTGGGTGAAGATGTTAACCTTCCTGCTCCACTGCCAGTAGGAGGCTACCAGCTCTGTCAATCTTTTGCTATTTCAATGCCCTGGATCCCAGGCAGCTTGTTATAAGGGCCGGACCTTGTTGTGGGGTCCTCCTGGGAAAGGCCCTCAGTGGCTTTAGGATCATGAAGGATTTGCTGATAGGATGTCAGTCCTCATCCCAGTCTAACCAGGGGTCTGAGTACCAGACCTTGAAAAAATATCTAACTACAGAGATTTTATTTTCCCTAAAAAGAATTTTAGTCCTTTGATAACTGTGACTATCCATTGACCACACCCCCAACACACATATTTTAAAGTAAAATCTTAAGGACCTGTGAAAAGATAGGCTATATTAGAGGTAGGAGCAGAGACTTTTCTATCTCTGTATCAATGTGGTGCATGTGTATGTATGTTTCTCTTTCATAACTGAAGATTTTTTATAGTTCATTTAGACCAATTCTGCTTGCTGACTTTCCCAGGGGGAGAAATGATTTAGTCTGGATTAATAGCATAAAGCTTGATTTTCTTGTGTTTATGTGAACCTCCTGGAGTTATAGGAAGGGGTGGTGATGTGCTGAGACTGGTAATGGTTGGTGAAAGCTATTCTGCAGGCGAGTCAAACTGGGATATTCATTTCCAAGATGGGGTTTAGATACAGAACACTAAGTATCAATGTTTTCTTGTGAGGATTTCAAAGAAGCACGCACGTTTCAGATGAGGTGACAGATGACCTGTAGAGACCCATCCCTGGAGCAGGAAGAGCCAGCACCTTCTAAGCACCAATCAAGCAGCTCGTTTCCAGATGGGAGCAGCTCACGTGTGACCCGTGGAGTTGGCCTGATTCTGTCCAAAGCTCTGCTGCATGGAAAAAGGAGGGTGCCTCTCAGTACCCTTGCCAAGTCTGGCAGGGGCTTCTGGAATGCTGTAGATGAGATTGCTGGCAAAAGTGGTCCTCAGCTCATTCTCCTGTGACATGAGCAATGGGGGAATGGATGCCGAATGAACTTGGCCCTAAGTCACACCGGCTTTACAGTGGCTATAAATCTTCTCTTTCTGTTTGTAGAAGCCAGCCTGTTACTTGTTTTTTCTGTATCTGCTATCTGCTTCCGTGCTGTGAGTTTGAGAGTTTGATGTCTTCCTGCATCCTAAATTGATATGATGAAGCTTGGTAAAGAAAATGTAATGAGAAAATATAATCATTCACCTGGACATTAAATACTGCTTTTCATATTTCTTGGTCTTTGAAAGTTCTAGTTAGGAAAGATCTCAAGAAATCTCATAGGAGATAGCCCAAATATAAACAAACGAACAAAATCAAATGAAAAAACAAAACCAAAAAATAACTTTCCTACCATTTGTATCTGCTAGAAAATATTATTTTTAAATTCAAGTCATCACAATAGTTAGACTAGTTTGATTTTCAGCATGTTTTACCTGTATGTTTAAAATATTATTTTTAATTGTATATTTAATTGATAAATTTACTTATGTCGGTAAATGTATGTGTGTGTTTACCAATGGATTAACTGTATCCATTTTTAATATCTTTCTGTCTGTATCCCCATTTAAGTTTTAAAGGCTGGACTCTTATTCTAATTAATCTAATTAATCTCTTTTTTAACCCTTTCATAATGATTAATATCACTGTGCATAGTCCAGCTACATTAGAAACTGAAAGAATACAGCAGATATTGTTGGTTAAATACAACAACCATTCCCTACTTCTTTTTTACTCCTTACAAGCAAAATTATTTCCATTTTTCTCATCTGTGCTCTGTTTAGCAAATGATATGTACAATTGTGGTCCATGTGAAGTGTGAGGAAGTATGCTAAGGATTTTCCAGGAAGGATGTGTGGCTGATTAAGAGAAGGCATCGCAAGAGAAGCCTCCCCTGCCTCTGCTGGTCATTACTGTTTCTGCTTGAGATGCCTGGACCCTCAGCAGCTGTGTTGCAGTGCTGAAGGACACAAGCCAAGGACACGGCCAGTAGGCTGAGGATGGCAGGGCAGCAAGAGGGAAGTGACTCATCCTTGACAATATCTTTGATCCACTGAATCATTCAGTCCTGGATCTGCCCTATCTGAGACCTCTTGACATATAAAATAACAAGTTTCATTGGCTTATTTAACCAATTTAATGTGAAGTTTTATTTTATAAGATTGGCAACATTCTAATTGAACTGAAGAACAAAACTTACTTGTTAAGCCCTTTGTGTGTGTGTGTGTGTGTGTGTGTGTGTGTGTGTTGGTGGGTGTCTGCATTCGAGTTCTAACATGTAGGATTTAAAGTACCAAATGATTGGGGCAGACCCTGAAGGCCAGGGAGTGTGAGCATTGGACTTGCATTCAAACCTCAGTCCTGTAAATATTTATTTGTTTGAATTGTTTCAATCAACTCTAGGTGCTTCAGTTGTGTCATTTGTGGGTACAGGATACTAATAATGTCTATTTTCTTCCAGTTAAGTTGTAGTCACTACATTGAGCGTATTAGTTCAAGAAGAAAATAACTGAATTTCCTCTTTCTGTTCACATGTCCACTGTGGGTTTCAGTTTTCTTCTCCTTAAATGGAATCTCAGGCACAACCTAAGAGGTGTGGTGTGTTTCTCAGATAATAAAAGAAAAAATTCTAGTTATTTTGTTCATAAAAAGTATATCACTCAGCTATTAAAATATGATGTCCTGTGTAATAATCACAAGCCCTTTGTCCAAAATAGTTTCTGGGACTGGTGTCAGATAGGTGACGAAATATGGTGATGCTCTTTACATAGAATACAGCTGGGATTTTGGATTGATGTGTGCCCAGGACTGAGACTAGGAAGAGAAGCGGCTCTTCTACTTAACCACTATGCACCAAAGCAGGTTTCTGCTGCTATCCAAGAAAACTAGGAAGCTCCAGCTAAATCACACACTTCCATTTGCATGGTGTATTTGAAAAGTGGGAGTACGTTTAAGTGTGGCACTCTTTGCAATCTGTGGGGCTATTTCTTCTTGGGATTTCTGCAGTACCGATCTTGTGCTTTAAGACAAGGTACCAGGTGGATGACTTCTGCCACAAATAGTGATGTGGTTTGGCTGTATCCCCACCTAAATCGCATCTTGAATTGTAGTTCCTGAAATTCCCACGTGTTGCGGAGGGGGGAGATAATTGAATTATCTCCCGGTGGGAGATGATTGAATCATGGGGGCGGTTCCCCCATTCTGTTCTCGTGGTAGTGAATAAATCTCACGAGATCTGCTAGCTTTATAAGGAGAAACCCCTTCCACTTGGTTCTCATTTTCTCTCTGCCTGCTGCTGTGTGAGGTTTGTCTTCTGCCTCCTGCCTTCTGCCTTCTGCCTTCCACCTTCCAAGTTGGCCTTGATTGTGAGGCCAACTGAGCTACGTGGAACTGTGAGTCCAATTAATCTATTTTTCTTTATAAATTTCCCAGTCTTGAGTATGTCTTTATCAGCAGCATGAAAACAAACTAATACACATTGTTAATTGGAATTCACTATGGTAATTCACAGAGGTTCCAATCGTGCTCAAGAGTTTCTCCAGAACAGGTGAAGTCGCCAGTCACAGTTAATAATCTACCTTCCTGAGTTCTCCTCAGTTTGAGTCACCTGTGGGTGAAAGGCATGGTTGCTACTCAGAGTACTATGAAAGTCATTGTAACTGAGGGTGAATGTGGCATTTTAGTGAAAACCTCAACCCAATTTGCTTTTATTTTTTCTTGCTTTTACTCTGATCTTGAAAAATAGTCATAACTGTACAGCTTATCTAGGAGGTTTTCATAACAATAAAAGGTAAGTCATTTGGGAACATATGAATCATTAAATTATTTCTCAATTAAGTGTCATAAGCTGTATTCTTTTACCATAATACTGTTCAAGGGGCAGTAATTAAATTGTATCAAGATGTGAAATACTGTCTATGGAATTGGGGTTCAAGGCGAGTTGACCATTATCCAAGACACCTGCCTCCACTTGAGCTGTACTCACATAAACTATGACTCACCAACGCTCTCTAGTAATCATTACTCTAGTAATCATTGCCTATGTGCTTTTTTTTTTCTTTACATTTGGGACAAATGACTTTTTAGAAAGGTGGAAGGAGCTGTTAGCCATAGAAATAACTTGCAGTGATATCAATAACTTCATAAGGAAATGATACCTATATTTGAATGTAAAAATGATTACACATAAGTGCTGCAGAGTTATAATTACGAATGTTTCTAACCTATTTCCAACTATCACAATCTTTTCAAAAGGCACAAAATGAT
Source organism: Plecturocebus donacophilus (assembly GCA_004027715.1). NCBI lineage: Eukaryota > Metazoa > Chordata > Mammalia > Primates > Pitheciidae > Plecturocebus > Plecturocebus donacophilus. The sequence goes on from PVKP010000481.1 coordinate 159,758, forward strand.
GAAAACCTTACAGTATTGGTAAAGGTGAGGACAAAATAAAAATACAAAGGTACAAAGCATCTCGTTTTTTAATATATTTTATTGCACTTTAGGTTCTGGGATATATGTGAAGAACATGCAGGATTGTTGCATAGGTACATACATTGCAATGTGGTTTGCTACTTCCATCCCCATCACCTATATCTGGCATTTCTCCAAGTTATCCCTCCCCAACTCCCTACCCTCCCCGACCCCCCGCCCCCGTCCCTCCCCTAGCCACCCCCTACAGACCTCAGTAGGTGATGCTCCCCTCCTTGTGTGCATGTGTTCTCAATGTTCAACACCCGCCTAAGAATGAGGACATGCAGCGTCTGGTTTTCTGTTCTTGCGTCAGTTTGCTGAGAATGATAGTTTCCAGGTTCATTCATGTCCCTACAAAGGACATGAAGTCATCGTTTTTTTATGGCTGCATAGTATTCCATGGTGTATATGTGCCATATTTTCCTTGTCCAGTCTATCATTGATGGGAATTTGGGTTGGTTCCAGATCTTTGCTATTGTAAACAGTGCTGCAATGAACATATGTGTACATGTGTCTTTATAATCCTTTGGAGATATACCCAGTAATGGGATTGCTGGGTCAAATAGAATTTCTATTTCTAGGTCCTTGAGGAATTGCCACACTGTCTTCTACAATGGTTGAACTAGTTTATACTCCTACTAACAGTGTAAAAGTGTTCCTATTTCTCCACATCCTCTCCAGAATCTGTTGTCTCTAGATTTTTTAATGATCGCCATTCTAACTGTCATGAGATAGTATCTCAATGTGGTTTTGATTTGCATTTCTCTAGTGACCAGTGATGATGAGCATTTTTTCATATGTTTTTTGGCCTCATATATGTCTTCTTTTGAAAAGTGTCTGTTTATATCCTTCTACCACTTTTGGATGGGTTTGTTTTTTTACTTGTAAATCTGTTTTAGTACTTTGTAGATTCTGGATATTAGCCTTTTGTCAGATGGGTAGATAGCAAAATTTTTTTCCCATTCTGTTCGTTGCTGGTTCACTTTAATGATTGTTTCTTTTGCTGTGTAGAAGCTCTGGAGTTTAATTAGATCCCACTTGTCTATTTTGGCTTTTGTTGCCAATGCTTTTGGTGTTTTAGTCATGAAGTCCTTGCCTGTACCTATGTCCTGAATGGTTTTGCCTAGGTTTTCTTCTAGGGTTTTTATGGTGTCAGGTCTTATGTTTAAGTCTTTAATCCATCTGGAGTTAATTTTAGTGTAAGGTGTCAGGAAGGGATCCAGTTTCTGTTTTCTGCACATGGCTAGCCAGTTTTCCCAACACCATTTATTAAACAGGGAATCCTTTCCCCATTGCTTATTTTTGTCAGTTTTGTCAAAGATCAGATGGTTGTAGATGTGTGACATTGCCTCCGAGGCCTCTGTTCTGTTCCATTGGTCTATATCTCTGTTTTGGTACCAGTACCATGCTGTTTTGATTACTGTAGCCTTGTAGTATAGTTTGAAGTCCGGTAGTGTGACGCCTCCCGCTTTGTTCTTTTTGCTTAGAATTGACTTGGCTATGCAGGCTCTCTTTTGGTTCCATATGAAGTTTAAGGTGTTTTGTTCCAGTTCTGTGAAAAGGGTCATAGGTAGCTTGATGGGGATAGCATTGAATCTATAAATTACTTTGGGCAGTATGGCCATTTTCACGATATTGATTCTTCCTAACCATGAGCATGGAAGGTTTCTCCATCTGTTTGTGTCCTCTCTTATTTCCTTGAGCAGTGGTTTGTAGTTCTCCTTGAAGAGATCCTTTGCATCCTTTGTTAGTTGTATTCCTAGGTATTTTATTCTCTTTGTAACAATTGTGAATGGCAGTTCGCTCATGATTTGGCTCTCTGTTAATCTGTTATTGGTGTATAGAAATGTTTGTGATTTCTGCACATTGATTTTGTATCCTGAGACTTTGATGAAGTTGCTTATTGGTTTAAGGAGATTTTGGGCTGAGACAAAGTATCTTTTGTATGTAGGTTTCTTTTGCAAATGCTCAGTTTATTATGCTTATTTTATTTCATATAGTTGTGTTGTATCACCATTTGTCATCCCTGGAAGACTAAGAACTTTTTCTGCAGAGATTTTTCTTTGTTCAATTCTTTATTCTCAGAACCCAGTACAGCATTTAATAAATAAATAAAAATAAAATTGTAATTAAATTGGCTGGGCATGGTGGCTGACACCCATAATCCCTGCACTTAGGGAGGCTGAGGTGGGAGGATCACTTAAGCCCAGTTTGAAACCAGCCTGGGCAGCATAATGAGACCCTATCTCTATAAAATAAAGAAAATTAGCTGGGTGTAGTGGCACATGGTTCCAGCTACTTGGGAGGCTGCAGTGGGAGGATCTCCTGAGCCCCAGAGTTTGTGGCTGCAGGGAGCTATGATTGTGTCACTGCACTCTAGTCTGGGTGACAGCAAAATCCCATCTCTAAAAATAATCCAAAACAAAATTATAAGCAAATAAATTAAGTAGTAATATCATTATAGAGACTACAAATATTAACTTGAAAAGGCACTTTTATTTTCTTTGGAGTCATTTTTAAGAGTTTTTTTAATCACTAATTTGCATCCACGGAAGATTCTAAGAGAGGTCTATTCTGGCAATATAGAACATTGAGAGGATATGTAAAGTGTTACTTAAATTTGTGTTTAATTTGTACTCTTCATTGTCTGGGTTAAATGTCTTAGGTGTTTATTGGTGTTTTCCTTTTAAATACATTTTGTATGCTTCTAATGAAAAAGAACATAATTGAATAACACTGAACATACATAATTACTTTAAAATCACTTATTATGGTAATGGCACGGTAGTGATCAGAAATAAGAACTCTATTGATGAGAAAGTCAAAACCAATAGAAATAAGTGTGATTTAGTTCTTAGCCAAGCTCTTTCTATTTGGCTGAAGATTTTGTGTTGAGCTGTGCCTCATTTTAAAGAAACTTCATTTAAAATAAGTATTTTCAAAAGACACTGGAGGTTGAAATCTAAGTTATTAGGGTAACTAACACATGAAATAGCTCCCGACTTCCCAAAGTCTTTTCAGTTCCACCTGCTCGTAGCAGCTTTACAATAGTCATGCAACTGATAGGACTGGCGTTCCCTCTGTATAAGCAGTAAATGTAAAGTCAGAAGTCAAACCCTATACTTCAGCTGACTTTGCAAAATAGTTTCACTTTCTCCTCAGAAGTTGTCAGGTTTCTTGCAAATGCTGTTTCTACTTTTTTTAAAAGCATAAATTTATTATGGAATTTCTTGAAATATCAAGACCCTTAAATGGCTTCTGAATCAGGGTTGATTTGCTATGATTTTTGAGGACTGAAACTACTGCATTAAAAAAGTTGTGTCAACTCTTAAAAGTTCCAGCTACCAAAGGAAAGAATATTTCAGCCTTTTGCTTTATGGTTACCAGCTGAAATACAGAATAACAGAATCCAATATGTTTTTGAAGTCACTAATATTCAATAAATTATGACACTAAATTTAGATATACAAAAACCAGAAGGTAGTAAGGGCATTGTTTGTGTCTCTTGTCCTGTCATTGATTCAGAGCTTTTTAAAGATAATAATAATCCACTAAAAAGAAATGCAAAGTAAATATTTATACTTCTCTGTTTTCTAGAGCATAGAAGTTTGGGGAATGTATTTCATCCTCATAAAAAATGTTAGTAACTGGACAGAGATGAGTTGCCATTCTTCTTTAAAATTCTTTATGTAAAAGTGAATTTGTGTGGATAAAGGCCAGTTTGGTGGCAGCAAGATATCTTTGAACCAGGAGTCGCCAAAGAACCCAGAATAATTGATATTTTTATCCATGTATGAGGAACTGGAAAGTTTTTTTTGCCAAACTGTAACTGAGAAATATAAGAAATATAATGTCAAGATAGAGAGGAATAAATTGACCAGGTTAAACATTTTTTATCCTGTAAGGTTTCCTGTGGCACATGGACAGTAATGCACATCACAGACCAATGTAAATTAATTTAGCATAATGTAAGGTTTACAGGTGACTGCTATGAGTCAGGATGCCTTGGTTTGAATTGTGGCTCCATGACTCAGTTTGTTTGAATGCTAGTAAGTGGCCTAAACCTTCTTGAAGGCAGAATTTACTTATTTGATAAATGGAGAAAGAGTCTGAGGAAGAAATACAAGGCTTGTAAAATTTTTGGTACCATAAATAATAGCTATTGCTATTATTGTTAATGTAAAAACTCAGGCACTTGAGTATCAAATATGACACGTTACATTTCCCTGATGGGAAATCAATGTAGATATAGGAAGTAATTATTACCCTTTCATCACTTCTGTACTTTGTACTTCCATTTCACTCTAAACAAGAAAGCACCATCTGCCCTTTTAGCTCAATCTAAATGTAATGCATGTTAAAGATCCCACAGTAAGGAAGATAAGTAAGTACTGATTTAGAGCAATCAGTAAAAATCTACCAGGTAGTAAAACCACAGCCTAGTTTCAATGGGTGTCACTTGTCTCATAATTGGCCTTCAAAACCATTTGTAACTTAATCTTGAATTCCACCAGATGTTGTATGTGATGATATAACATTTTTTTTTTCTTTAAAATTAAGTATAGCCCACATACTTGGGATGTACTATTTCCCTTTGCCTTTCCTAATCATAACAAGCCTATGGGATATGCAATCATAGCATAATCGAGGTTGCCCAGATGGTCCCAAATCCGTTACTCAGCATTAATTGTGGGAAAAAAATAAGACTATCAACTTTCAAAAACTGGAAACTCCTTTCCAAAGCTAAGCAAAAAGTAAAGGAGCACAAACCAATTACCAGTTAAAGGAGAGAAGAGAAGAATGTGGCTCACTGATCTTAGGAAACAGTAGTAAGAACAGGCTCTGAAGTGTAAAGATGTGTCTCATCTTCATGTCTGTACAATTAAACTCTGGGGACCTATTTGCATAGAATGCTCACGTTATACTTAGATCCAAAATGAGTTTTGTTTTTGCTGCAAATCCTCTTTTTGCATTGTTTTTGGTGCACTTGCCTGATATACCTGTCATCAGTTTTAGATCTTTGTCAATATTGATCCATCCTAAAGCCCAATATTATAGTCTATTCTCCACACAGCAGTCAGTACAATCCTTCCAAAACTTCAGTGATAAGATGCCACCGATGTTCTCAAACCCTTGGAGACTCCCCATCTCCTTCAGTACAAAAGCTCAGTGCCTGATAAAGTCCTCATCCTCTGGTCCCTGGGTGGTGTCTTACCTCCCACCCTCCAGAATTCTCTCAGTCCACTCCAGCTGCTTTATCCCAACCCCCACACATGCTCATGGTTTTTGCCCTTGCTCCTCCCTTTCCCTGGAATACACTTCTCTAGGATACTTGCTTTGCCCAGCCTTCCACCCCTTTATCTTTTCAGTGAGGACGACTCTGAATACCCCATAGGAAAATGCAACCCACTCCCCAACACTTTCTAATCCTATAACTAGCCTTATTTTTCCACATATCAGTTATTACTCTGACATATATATAATATATAATATGTATAGTATATGGTATAATATATTGTATATATTTAACATACTATATATTATATAACATAATATGTAACATACATTGATAAAAAATACAACATATATGTATAACTTACAATATTGTGTTACATTATAATTATAACAAATATAATTTAATTTTTATAATTTATAATCATATTAATATTTATATGTCTATATATCATTATAATATATATTGTATGTTATACATATATAAAATATTGTACGTTTTATTTATTGTAAGTGTCCCCCACTTTAATCAAAGTGCCAACATGGCCAGGATGTTAATGCTTGTCTCACCACCTAAAAGAGCTTATAGAAGACACTTAATACGTATTTGCAGATTTACTTAAGTAGTCACTTGTTCAGCTAACAAGCTTTAGAGAAAGTTGTTTTTCTCCAAGTTTTCTATGAATAGGAACTATGGGAGTGACTCTTTAGGCTTGCGATAGGTAGAAGTAGTGTCTGTTTTCAGAGGTTCAGGGTTAAGGAGCCAATGCTTTCCTCCAATCTGAAAGACTTTTACGTGGATGGTGTTGATTATGGATTAATGATCTTGCACCTTTGTGACTGCTCATTGATGCTGAGAAATTAAGTAAAATTTACTGAGTAGGATACTCTTTCCTGCTAAAGTTTAATTTTATTCTCTCCCGTGTTATCCTTATTTTATTTTGTACAGAAAGTGTATACTAATCACTCTTGTAATGGAAGAGGCTAGCTAGAGATGCTCTTAGATTGCCCTGCAAATGGAATTAGTGTCCTTTCTCACCCTTAACACTTGTTCCCTTATTTTGAAGACAGGGCCTGGGATTCAATGAGGTCTCAAAGAAACCCATCGAAAGGTAGGCAGGAATAATACTCCAAGTCTCAGAGCCCAGACACTGTCAGGCCCACGTTAAGAGGAGGAAGAATGGGAAGGCGTCATTTGAGGTGCTTTGTCCATGGTTGGAAGATTGTCGGGAAGCTCCTGATGAATGAGATGCTAGACTGGGTGTGCTGCATTTCAGCCCTGGGCCACGCTGCAAAACGGTGCCACATCTGCGACTGATGGGAAGCAGATGTTTAACTTCGCAGGGAGCAACCTTTCTGAAATATGGAACTGGGGACTCAGATGTCCTTTCTCTTTTGTTCCTCCTCAAAAACAAATCAAGGAGGGAAAATTACACCCAAGTAATGACCCTGCAAGAGGACTTAACTACAGCAGGTTGAAACTAATCCCATGTTTTAAAGATTTTTGTAATTTTAAAAGGGGGAAAAAAGGTAATATACTTTAAAGTTAAGTTCTGCCAATTGGACAGTTTTGGAAATGTTTTTAATGTCAAGTTCCATTACTGCTATTTTCATGTTTCTTTGTCTCTGTCTCCTCATGTCAATTGTTACTGTCACTCAGATTCCCTGGACTTTTTATTTTATTTTATTTTAGCTATAGCTTTCCAACTTGCTTCTTTACCTTCTCTTTTTTACTAAAAACCATCCCATGCTCTACTGCTGATTACGTCTTTAAATTCCTTGAATCTTAGCTCTGATCATGCTGTTCTCTTCCTCATAAACTCTCACGGGCTCCCAGTTGTCTACTGTATACCCTCTGTTCTGCAGCCTTGAATTTAAGTCCCTTGTCATTTAGACCCTAGGTGTGGCAGCAGCTATCTCGCGATACATTCTCAATACTCCAGTTAAATATAAATCATTTTACTTCTTTTTTTTTTTTAGTGTTTTGGTATTTTTTCACCCTTTGGTGTCTTTTTAATGTGCGTTTGATCACAATTGTCACCTCATCTTATGAACCCTCTGTGTGTTAGTTTGCTAGGACTGTCATAATAAAATGCCACAGACTGTATGGCTTCAACAACAGGCATTTATTTCATCAGAGTTCTGGAGACTGGAAGTTGAAGATCAATGTGCCAGCAGGTTTGGTTGCTCCTGAGGCCCCTCTTTTTGACTTGCAGGTGGCCCTCCTTCACTGTGCATTCTCATATGGTCTTTTCTCTTTTTGTGGGCACTCCTTCCTGTCTTTCTTGTAAGGACACCAGTCATGCTGGATTTGGGCCCCACTCTAACAACTGCCTTGTAACTTAATCACCTTGGTAGAGATCTTATTTCGCAAATCTGGTTACATTCTGAGGTACTGGGGATTGAGACTTCAACATACGAATTTTGGAGAGAGACAGTTTAGTTTGCAACAACCCTCCTCCCTGCGCTTCCAAATCCTATCTCTCAAGAACAAAATTTCCTCTATTTTGCAAAGCTGACTTGTGTTTCGATTGTCTTACTGATGAAATTCTAGCACAGATTTTTCTTTCAACTGAATTTATTGGTCTTTGTGTAAAGTATTTTGGTCTAATGAACAGGCAGATCCTTCAATTGTGGAGGGAAGAGACTCAAATTAGATAGAACTGGCTAAAAATATCAGCTCGGTCACATACATGTGTGTGAACATGGACAGTTACCTGCCTTCTTTGAGCTATCCTTTCCATGTTTGTAATAAGCAGCTAAGAATACTGTGTTAGTTCACTGGTTATGAGAATTAAACAGGAAATAAACTTACTGAGACTCTATGCCAAGTACATAGTAAGTACTCAGTGAATATTGAAGGGAGCTATGATTATTGCTGTTACTATGTTAATATAATGAGAACACTTAAATTCAAGATTGAAATTTATTTATCTTAGATTTAACAATTAAGACAAAATTTCTTAATAGAGTATTTGTCTATATAACTATATAATGTAACTGTAAATCAATTATGAAGACGGTAGGATGCTTGGGAGTGGTAGAACTTATTTATGATTAAGGCTCAGGATGTTACTTTGAAAAGGTCATGTAATTTAAAACTCACTTTGGAGTTTGTGACTGAAGGATTTTTAATCCAGAAAAAAACATTTTGGACCATAAATTAAAATATTTAGTAAATTGTATACAACATGATAATTGTTATTGATACTGATATTATAGGCATCCCTACATATTATTTCATTTAGGTGTCATAATAAGTAAGCAGTATTTCACAGGTTATCTACACATGAAAATCAAGGCTCAGAGTGGTTAACTATCTGTCCATGGACACAGAGTGACAGCTCTAACAGAGGTGCCTCGATTCCTTCTTGGTCTTCACCCAAACCTACACTGAACTCCTGATCTGGAATCATCTGCCCAATTGCAAGATGGCATCTCATTCAGGGGCTATTGGAACTACTCCATCCTATAACATACTTCTGATTTTTTTTTTGAGAAGGTCTGGTTCTGTTGCTCAGGCTTGGGTACAGCGGCATGATCTTGGCTCATTGCAACATCCACCTCCTGGGCTCAAGAGATCCTCCTAAAGGAACAATTTTTCCCATTTTATAGATGATGAAACTGAGAGACTCACAGATTGTTATTTGCTCAAGTTTATACAAATAAGTAATTGAGCCAGGATTAGAAGCCACTTTGCCTGAATTCAGATTCCATCTTCTTTTACTACACTACCTCACAAAATAAAACTTACCTGCAGTCCCGTGCTGAGTTAGGCTTCTTAAAACCTCTGATATAATAGTATGCTCTGTGAGTCTCAAGAGGAGGCGATAGTATGCATTGCTTCCTGAAAATATTTGCTAGTATTGTTTCCCTAGGAGCATATGCTAGGAATTCTGTTATTAGGAATACACTGAAAACTTAAATTTTTAGGCATAAGATATTATTTTGGAGTGATAATGTTTTATCTGATTTTTATAGTCCCTTCTTCTTTAAAACTGTTTAGGGCATGTAATTTATCAAATCACTTTACATGTCTTTTAACATATGAACATGTGTTTGGTGAAGTCTTTCATTTTTCCCCACTGGAAAATGGCTGAGATATCAAACCAAAATGTTTTTCTTTTAAGACTATATTCTATGCTTAAAACTTAAAAGTTTCCATGCTAAACTTTTCTATGCTATGCTAAAAGTATTCCATGCTAAAAATGTAAAATGCCTTCTTTTAAGGCAGTATGCTATGTTTGGTTTAAAAATATCTAAGGTGCATTGATAAGGATTTTTATAGGAATAGTTTAGTGTGAGTTCTTAGGCAGTAAACATTCTTGTTTCATAATTTTTTTTTACCTGTTAGTTGGATTTGGAAAATAAGGGACTTCTCATGGTCCTCTGTTTGATGGTGAGAGTATATTCAATTTTTTTCCACATTTTACATGTCAATGGAATCTAATAAATTATGAAATATTTATTGTGTATAGAACATTATGGAAAGTCCAAGGGATATGAAAATAAGTATGATTACTATTCTCAGAATCTCATAGCCTGATGTTTTATATACATATAATTTTCTGTAAGAAATATCAAACAAGATTAGGTTAAACATGACTAGAAACACCCAGCAACAATCATCTCAGCACTGACTATTCAGCAGTCTAACTCCCCCTGACAGAAGGCGGTCTAACATACCATGTAGGAAAGCCAAGGGTATGTTACTCTATAAGAAAAGCCTCAGAGGATAATAAAGTCTTGAACCAACATCTCCAAATGAATGCGTTTTTCAAGGCATGCTACGTTTGGCAAAGTGTGGGCTGCCATGGCACTAGTGTTTATATTGCATGGCAAATAGCTGTCTCAGTTCTACATGACTTAAAGTCCTAAACTGTTATGGTGGAAAAGAAATTTTCAACATTCTTTTTTTCCAAATCCCACACATTAAAAAAAGCACAAATTCAAGACACATACACCCTGCTGGGAATCTATACCCTATGTGTGGGCACTGACTGCTCCTTTTGGAATTTGCTTATGTGTAGGAAGCATGAAGCATATTAGTTTTGGAAACTCGATACCAGGAATGGACAGGTAAGGAAACCCCAGCCAAGTTAACTTTTTAAAGAAGTTACTTTGTGAATGTTTCGGAAAAGTAACGGGTTTTTTTGAAACTGGATTTCAAGTACTTGGAATTAGAGTAAGCCTTGTCCTGTTTGGTCTCTCTTATCCTCATGCCTCAAGAAGCTCATAAGCATGGCTATAAATCTCAGAATGAAATAAGCACAGAATTCTAATCCCATTTGTAAAAGTCAAGAAAAGAGAAATTTGTGCATTCTCTCGTGTGTGTATGTATGTGTAAACCTTATTTGTTGTTAGAATAGCCAATGTAAGATCAGAATATCTGCATTCAAATTTCTGATTTGTACAATCTTAGAGACTGTACAGACCTACGTTTCTCTGTTTGTAAGACAGGAGTAAAAATGCCCATCATGGCCTGTGTTATAGACAGTGGAACACAGAGTCGAAATGGCAGAGTTGAGACAACAGTATAATAATTTTACAGAAATCTTATGGATGAATTAAAAGTATATTCATAGACAAGAAGTTGAAAGAACTAAAGTGAGCAAAATGTGAACTTTTAGAGTGATAAAATTTGGGTGATTTTCACTTCTCTTTAATATAGTCAATGTAGATTTTTCTTCTGTTTAGGAGATATAAATAATACTAGGGAATTCAACTTCCAGCAAGGCTAAGCAGCTCTTGTTGGACCCATTCTCTTATAGATAATGACTAGGAATTCTTGACAGTATACAAAATGTAAATCCATGAACATGAGTCAACAAAGGCAGGCAAATTGTAAAAGGCAGGAGTTGATATTTGAAAGACGATGACAGCATAGGGTGAATTTCCTATTTTTATGAGTTTTTAGGCTGAGGGCAGACTCCAGTCTGTAATGTAGGAGTAGCTGAAGTTGAGATACACAGCTCTTAGTCATACTGGCTCAAAAAGCCAATAGGAAAGGAAAGCCAGAGTAAAGGTTCTGGGTGATCACAACATCTGGAAAGTGGGAGAGGAGAATCCTAGAAAGGGGAACCTTTAAATTTTATATTTTAACTCTTCCCACATTTCTAACTGATCCCTGAAACAAACATGCTCAGGGAAGACCCCAAGTAGCTTAGCTAAAGCTGGAAACAATAACAATCCTAGAATTCAATTTGATGTTTGAATTTAGTCAAGTAATACTTGCTTAAGAAATAAAAGTACCCTGGCTTGGTCTGTGCCTGGTCCCAAAAGGAGGTGAGTATGTCATAGCCAGGAAAGGAGTTGAAGGGAGAAGGAGAAAAGGACCCATTCTGTCCTACGTTGTTTTACTATAATAAATGTTGTTTACACACACACACACATACACACACACACAAATGCAAGTATTATTGTGCCCTGAATATATATATATATTCAGGGCATGAATATATATAATTATATAAATATATATATTCAGTGCATGAATATATATAATTATATAAATATATATATTCAGGGCATGAATATATATTACATAAATATATATATTCAGGGCATGAATATATAATATAAATATATATTCATATATATGAATATATAGATTAGTATATGTATATATAAATATATATACATATATAAATATATATTTATATATATACATATATATTATATATAAATATACAATATATATTTATATATATGACTATATATATTCATATTGTATATATATATTCAGGGCATATACAAACATTACTGTATATATGAAAAAATAGAAAAATGTATACCATTCCAAAGTGGTGTTGAGAGAGTAATTAATCAATTAATGGAGACTGATCTCAAGATGACTCAGAACTGAAAATAATGGGGCAAGACTTTTAAAGCATCTATTATACTTACAATCAAGGACTTAAAGGGAAACATGGTTGTAATGAATGAGAAGATAGCAAACATAAAAGAGTAATTATTCCAAATCAAAAGCCTAGATAAAGAGAAAATATTAGCAATAGAGAAAAACTGGGAGCACATTTCACATTTCTTCATCAAGCTTATTTGGAAAATTATAATATTTACATATATTTGGGAATGTTTATACAGGGTTGGTACTCAACTAATGTGTGTTACACTAATGTGTAATACCTATTGTCAAAAATATGTAGCCGTAGAGAAAGAAAGAAGAGAGTAAAATGATAAAGTTAGAAGAGATAATACTATTAATAAAAATGTAGGCCTTTATTTAATGTTTGCTACATTGCATACCCTGTGCTAAGTACTTGCCCAGTTATTCATTATCCAATCTAACATCCTGGAGTTCTGTTGTTGTTCTCAGAATACAGATGAGAAAACTAAGGTTTAGAGAATTTAGGTAGCTCACCCACAGTCCCATAACCAGGAAGAAGTTGGTTCTTCAATCCTTCACTCTCTGATGCAGCAGCCTGCTCAAAAAACAAACTAGAACTTTTAAGGAGCCGGAGCAGTTCTCTCTTATTTATAGGATTGTGCTGACTGATTGTGTCTACAAAGGTGAGAGAGACTGAGGAGGATATGATAACAAAGTATTGAATAAACCCAGTTTTTAAAAAAAATGGCTTCTCTACCTAAGGCTTTCGGTATAAATTTATCTAATAGAACTAAAAATCTGTCATTTCATCATTAGAGACAAAAATAAAAACAAATATCCCTAAGAGAGAAAACCACCTGATTTTAATTTGAAGGTATAAAGTTATCCACTTTAGTTCCTGGATGAGATTGTGTTAATCATAGTTATTTATTGAGAGTATATTCTAGACCAGGCACATTGCTAGGTAATTTATAAATACATAATGTGTTTTACTCATTATAACCCTATGGAATATGCACTCGTATCCTAGCTTACGTAAATAAAAACTGAGGCTTAATGAGGTCAGATCACTTGCCTAATATCATGGTTTGAAAATGGCATAAATGAATTAAAACCTGGGCTTGATGGATTCCCAATTCTGTATTCTCAGGTTTCCCCGGTTGCAGAGTACTCTGGTGTCTAAATGTAAAGAAGGCAAAAAAAATAAAATAAAATAATGAAGAGAGAAGGAAGCTAGAATGTTAAAAAGGAAGATAGTGACACTGGAGAGAATCTTTCTCTCTGAAAATATTTTCTGAGGCTGTGCTGTGAGTGACATAAGCTTGTATATGAAGGGCCCTGAAGAGGAAAAGGTGTAGAAAGACTTTAAAAGTGTCATGACTCACGTCTGACTAGTGAAAACTTTCTCCCAACTTCCACATCCAGTCATTCATAAAGTCCTTCTAAGTCTTTCTCCTCGAAATCCTCAGATGTGCTTCTTCAGATCCACTTCCACCAACATTGTCAAGGCCACCTGTATCATTTACATTTCCCAGTTCCCGCCCTTCCCCAAATCATTGTCTTTATCACCAAAGGGCAGTCTTTCTAAAACAAAAACCCAAACTGAGCACTTTTAGCTCATACATTTCAGTAACTGCTCAAATCTCTCATCTAAAGCTCAAACTCCTTTATGCAATGTATTGAGTTAATCAGCCTTGTAATGTTGGACATAAATTTTTACTATCACAGAAAACGCTTTGAGAATTTCTCTATACATGTTTAAGTACATGCAAAACTATGGTATTGTAGGACTAAAAGTCATGCTCACTATTCAAATCACTTCGGGTACTTACGTTTCCACCGTCTTTAAAATCTCTAGGCTTGGCTTAGGGTCCTGGTCTGGCCTAATATGACAGTCACAGCTCTTTTTCTTCCCAAGACATGCAGCATGACAATCAATGGGGACCCCGTAGTGATGCAGCAAGAACAACAACAGTACTCTTTGGTGTAGAAGCCTATTCTCAAATGAAAATAGGAAGAATATGGAGAAGGGAATGGCAGGCATGACCATGAAAATGACTCCTGCTTTGCCCTCAAGGAAATTGTCTAGGAATACTCCAAGGAACACTGTGAGGACCGTATTTTGGAATACAATGAGGGGTGATGGAAACTCAGAGGAGCTATAGAGGCTGGAACACAAATAAAACTAAGATTGAATGATAAACGAAACTTACAGAATCTTAAAATTTAATAATAGAACCTGACCCATTTATCTTTTACAGCTTTCTACTTAAATATGATGATTCTGCAGCCAAGGAGGTGAAGTGACTGCCTTAATGTTGCGCAGACAATAAGTGGCATGGTGGGATGTGATATTAAAAAGGAACAGATTTAATGCATTTCAGTTATGCTAACTTTCTACTCAGGCTGGAAATGATATTCAGGAAGGCAGCCCCTATGAAGACCAATTGATACAGAGGGCAAGGACAGAGATAACACCTCAATTTTCTGGGAAAAAACGTGCAGATAAGCATCTCTACCATTTCAACTTCTCTTTCTAAAACAGAGACCTCCCTAAAAGTTAAGAAATAAATAGAAGCATGCTGGAGAGGATGTGGAGAAATAGGAACACTTTTACACTGTTGGTGGGAGTGTAAATTAGTTCAACCATTGTGGAAGACAGTGTGACAATTCCTCAAGGACGTAGAAATAGAAATTCCATTTGACCCAGCAATCCCATTACTGGGTATATATCCAAAGGAGTATAAATCGTTCTACTATAAGGACACATGCACACAAATGTTCATTGCAGCACTGTTTACAATAGCAAAGACCAGAAACCAACCCAAATGCCCATTGATGATAGACTGGACAGGGAAAATGTGGCACATATACACTGTGGAATACTACGCAGCCATCAAAAATGATGAGTTTGTGTCCTTTGTAGGGACATGGATGAACCTGGAAACCATCATTCTCAGCAAACTGACACAACAACAGAAAATCAAACACTGCATGTTCTCACTCATAGGTGGTTGTTGAACAATGAAAACATGGACACAGGGAGGGGAGCATCACATACTGGGGTCTGTCAGGGGGAAATAGGGGAGGGACAGCGGGGAGTGGGGAGTTGGGGAGAGATATCATGGGGAGAAATGCCAGATACAGGTGATGGGGAGGAAGGCAGCAAATCACACTGCCACGTGTGTACCTATGCAACAGTCTTGCATGTTCTTCACATGCACCCCAAAATCTAAAATGGAATAAAAAAATAAATAGAAGCAAAGGTATCAGAAGATGTGCATAGATTTTTCCAATCCCACTTCTGGCTATGTATCCAAAGGCATTAAAATCGATCTGAAAGAGATAGCTGTACTCCAATGTTCATTTCAGTATTTTTCACAATAGCCAAGTTGGGGAAGCAGGCTAAATGTCCATCAACAGATGAATAGATTAAAAAATGTGATATATATATATATATAATATTACATGCATAACATATATAGGAATATTATATATAATACATAAAATATATAATACATATATAAAATATAAACATATAGGAATATTATCTAGCCTTGAAAAAGAAGGAAATCACACCAGGACAACAGCATGGACAAACTTTCAGGACATTATGCTAAGTGAAGTAAGGGGGCACAGAAGGACAAATACTACATGATACTACTCATATGAAAAATCTATAGTTGTCAAACTCATAAAGCAGAGAATAGAATAGTGGTTGCCAGGGGATGGGAAGGAGGGGGAAACAGGCATTAGTAAAAGGGTACAAAGTTTTAGTTACACAAGATAAATAAGTCCTAGAGATCTACTGTACAGTATAGTGCCTACAGTTAACATTATTGTATTATATACTTAGAAAGTTTCTAAAAGTGTAGGTCATATGGTAAGTCTTCTTACTACTAATAAGAGAGGAGGTGGAAAGTTTTGGAGGTGATAGATAGGTTTATGGCATAGACTGTGGTGATGGTTTCGTGGATGTATACTTGTTTCCAAACTCATCAAATTGTATATATTATGTACAGTTTGTGTATGTCAAATAGTATAAGTAAATCTAAAAATATTTGGGAATAAAAAACGATGTCAGTGATTTGATATAATCAATGTAACAGGGCATTTACTAGAATAACAATAAATAATTTTGAGAGCCCACTCAGAAGTTACAGGTGCTAGAAGTTAATGATATCAAGACTGAAAAAGAAATCTGGGACCATAGCATACATGAAAGTGAACATGGAAAGGAAGCAAAGAATCTGCTGAAATTTCAGAAAGAGGTATGCATATGTTAAGAGAAGGGATTGAACTTGGACTCAGAAGAGTGAAGTCAAGCAAAATGTCATCCTCTGGACTTCCTTCTTCCTTTCTCTTTTTCATTCTAATTGGTCTCCTTTGAACATTTGTCTATTCTCTTCCCACCCTCGTAACATAATGTTAACTCATTGAGTGTTTTGGGATTTTAGTCAGATGATTTATTTTCCCCAATAACAGACAGCAGAGAGTAAGGTAAGTTTACCTAAGCTGACGTAGTTGGAAATGATTTGTCGATTTCGAAACAAAATCAACTGACTTGGGGGTGGGGGAAGAGGCATCATTAAATCCTTGAGAAATGGAAGTGTTCTTGAATAAATGAGCTCACTTCTGAATTTTATAAGAAACTTTCAGATCTTTACATAAGCTCTTGGCTGAGAAATGTATTGAAGTTTATGAAAAGGGAGTATTGGTTTGCAGAAGGGGAAGAATAAACACTCTTAGCATCGAACACCAAATATGAAATATTTGTGGGAATAATATAAAGTCTAGGTGCAGTAGGTGGCAGAATGATGCATGAAGCCCAAGCATTAATGAAAGGAAGATGGCGTACGACTTTCTTACTTCAAGAGAAACAGTGAAATAGCTGCAAGAAGAGAGATGGCCAGATCACCCAGGGAGCATGGACGAAGACCAGACCAAGTCTCCTCCAGAAGACAAGGAAGCTTGTGTGTAAGATTCAAGGAACTGTGTGGGCAGCACTCAGGAATATGCACTTTTTCCATGTTTCCAAAGAGTATAGAGAGGACGTTAGGAGAATAAGCTCCAATGGCCTGAAATCATAGACTTTCTGTTTTCCTTTGGAGAATGGGTCCAGGTCTGACTTGGACACCCAGGGAAGTCTTCCTAGACAGACTCTTCCCTCTCACCACTACCCATCATTCCCATTCAGCAATTGCTAGAGTCTATCCACTTTCCTTCTTTAAAAGATTTGAAAACTACGTGGCAGTGTTGCCTTTTTTAAGCCCTTGAAATTTTTACCTGTATTGCTGTGATATTCATATATAACTGCAGCCGGACTAATCTTTTAGAAAAGGCAAATCAAATTAGATCTTATGGGCCTCCTTCTTGAATTTCTCCAACAGTTCCCCATTGCTTTCAGGATCAGGGTTTACATTATAACATAGAAGATCTTTTATAATCTAGCTCATACCTAATTCAACTCCCATCAATTGCCAAACCTTACCAAATCTACACGCCTGTGTGCTCACACATGCATGCACATACATACACATATAGCCCCTATTACATTGAAACACCAACCCACTCACAGTTCTCTAAATATGTGATGGTCTGCTTTGTTTTAGCACATGCCACTTTTGAAATGAAAGCTGTTACTACTGTATTCCACTTTATTTAGAGTCTCAGCTTTAATATAACCTCTTCCTGGAAGCCTTATCATAGCAGGATATTCAATGACTGACACATAGTGATTGTAATCTACTAAAATAAGATAACTCATCTACCCTTCACCATGTGGGTTGAGTGTGTGAAGATGGGGATTGCCTGTTTAACTCTACAGATTTTCAGTAGTTGCTATATAAAAGGATAGATCAATGAAGCTCAAAGCAAAATGTTTTTCTTATAAATTATGCAGTTTTCTGTGTGATCCCGGATTCGATCCTGTACTAGCATAAAGGGGAGGAAAGCTATGAAGGACATTATTGAGATTGTTGAATATGTTTTGATAATTTTGTGTTATATGAGAGAATATTCCTTTTCCTAAGAAATACACAACACCTTCATGTATGAGAAAGTGTCATGATGTCTCCAGCTACTCTCTAAGGTTCATCAAAATTGTATAGCTGTACAGGCAGAAAGATTGGCAATGCAAGTAGGGAAAATAAAGAATTGGCGAATATGAGTAAAGGATGTTTGAGAGTCCTATTCTTGCACAGTTTAAGTTTTCAATATTATATCAAAATCGAAAGTTGAAATAATAGATAAGAAGGATCCTTCAAGAAACTGAGAGGTGACAGAAACCAAATGTCAAGAAGGCTGCCCTCCTCCGCTCTAAAAGTGTCCATAGGAAGAAAAAGAAAGTTCATAGACAAAAGGTAATGAGAAGTTCCTTAAATTGGTAAGAGTGATTTTCTCTCTTCTGTTTCTTGGATGATACTGGAACTCCTGCCTCTAACATTCTTCCTCTGCTCTTATATTCCTTGACCATACAGGCTCTAATCTTACCTTCATCTGAATATTTCTTTGACAACCACCTTCCTGCTCAGTTCTCAAATTCTTTGCCTTCTACAAGACTTACCCCTACCTTTGATACTGGCCTTCAATCATAGCTGAATTCCATATGTGAACTATAGTTGCCTGTAATGTTTTTATTTCTCTTTGGTTGCTCATCTACAGTTTAATGTCTTTGAGGACATGAACTGTTTTGGGTCTTCCCACAATTCCCTGGCTTGCTCTGATGAGAAGTATATAAGATGTGCTAGACCTTTTGAGAAACCACTGATACACAACAAATATTGTAAAATTGAATGGATGAGCAGTAGTTTGGTGCAGTGACAAGAATAAAGAAAGGACAGGGAGCCAGGAGACCCAGTGCTATGTCTGTAGGTAAGTCACTCACCTTCTCTTGGTTTCACTGCCAGTTTAAAAAGTGAAAATTGGACTGTATGACTGCTAAGATGCAGTCTTGTCCTAAAGCTCTATGCCTACACACACAATGAAGAAATATAACTGCAGAAGAATCATACATAATATGATATGCAAATAAATGATTAGGAAACAAAAACATGAATACTTAAGTAGACAGGTACAAATGACTTTTTACTACTGCCTAAGACCAAAGAGACAGCCCTTCAAAGACGAAATGCTATAATCAGTCCATAAAAGTCCTAAGTCATCATGGAGGAAAGGCCAAAAACAATGCAAAAGGAATGCACATGTTTATCATTGAGAAATTAGACAAACTGTCATATATTCATTCTGTGAAGTACTATACAGCTGTTAGGACTTACGGCTATATGTGACATACCGACGATACTCAAAATAATGCTGTGTATAAATAAAAAGATATATGAATATGTACAGTATCTACCATTGAAAAATACTATGTAACAGTACACACATTAAGGAAAATATTGAATACCACATTTTGGAAAGTAGTGACCTTTGGGAGAAGTGTAATAATTTGGTAAACTGGTGTACAAAGAGCAACTTGAGAACGATTTGCTACTTAAATGAAATTTGAAACAATTAAGAAAATGCTAAGATTTGGGAATGCTGAATGAATAAAGGTAAAAATGATGTTTCTTGCGTTTCATTATTCATTATAACTTTCTGAGTGTTTTGAATATTTTATAATGAAAGACTATATCCGAGAACAAGAGGAGAGGCAGTAAAAGAGGAGAATGAAGGTGTCTCAAAGTCTTAGGGGTTAAAATATTTCAGAAAAAAAGATTTTAAAGAAAGGGCCAAGAAGGATTAAAGTTAGACAAACACAGAAGGGCTCTTGCAAGTTTGCTTAAATAACCATAAACGTGGAATGAGAGTGCTTCCATTTGAATTCTAAAGAAAGAACTGACATCTTTCTGTGTATTAACAGAGAATTGAACTGTGCATAATTCTAATGCATGCTGTTTGAATTCAGGCATCCCGGTTTTAGAGTATAAATCAAACTTTTTCCCATCTTCAGCAAAAGCTGCTTTGCTTAAGTTTTATAAATGGATGTAACCTTATTTAGGATGTGGGTTTTTTCCTCTTTGGGGAATGGGAGCCAAAGTGCTGTGTGGCCATTGTTTCTGACAGTTCATTTATGCAGATGAAACAATCCATTCATTTGGTGAATCCGTGGAAGCAATGGCTTCCACTTTGTACTTTTTGAAAAATATACAGCGTTTCAGGCCTCTGGATTTACATTCTACAGACTTTCTGGTATAACGGAATAGTTTCAGGTCCCTCGAGGGTAGGCATATGGCTCTGCAAGAGTGTTGATGGCTTTCCTGCCACACAGGCGTGTGTAGTTCTAAATGTTCTCACTTGGAGCAGGTTTTTAAAAAGCCCTTTGACACAGTGTGGGAGAAATGCTTCTCAGTGACCATATTTGAGGAAAGTTGCTTATGGACTTGGGCCCTAGGACTGAAATGTGACCAACTCATCTTCTCCTTCAGGCAAGAGGCTTCTAAACTGAGAGTCAGTATTATTTTTAATAGTAACTTAATGAAAACCTTTCTTTGGAACAAAAATCCTTAAGACTCTATTTCTTTTCCTTCTGCATATAATTTGGTATTAGTGGAAATTAATATTTGGCACACTGAGAATTAACATAAAGTGATCATATATGAGGTGGGAGAGAGTTTATCAGTTAGCCAGTGCCCCACAAAATACAATTCTCCACTACAATTTATTTATTTATTTTTTGAAACAAAGTCTTGCTCTGTTACCCAGGCTAGAATGAAGTGGCTCGATCTCGGCTCACTGCAACTCCCGCCTCCCAGGTTCAAGTGATTCTCCTGCCTCAGCCTCCCGAGTAGCTGGGATTACAGGCACGTGCCTCCATGCCTGGCTAATTTTTATACTTTTTGGTAGAGACGGGTTTCACCATGTTGGCCAGGCTGGTCTCAAACTCTTGATCTCAGGTGACCCGCCCACCCCAGCCTCCTAAAATGCTGGGATTACAGGCGTGAGCCACTGTGCCTGGCCTATATTTTAAGATGATGTTATGGTTGGACTCATTCTTAACTCTTAAGAGGAATAACTGCGTTATTGCCACCAAGGTGTTACTAGGTCTTCACTATCTGGTAGCTATGAGTAACTTAGCTACTTTAGGGACAAATGCACCATGAATAAACAATTAGTGACAAACCCATGGCACTTTTATTTTTATTATTTTAAAAAATTTATTTCAATACCTTTAGGGATACAAGTGGTTTTTGGTTACATAAATGAATTGTATAGTGGTGAAGTCTAGGCTTTCGGTGTACTCATCACCCAAATAGTGTACATTGTACCCAGTAGGTAGTTTTTCATCTCATATTCTCCCCCTATCCTCTCCCCTTCTAGTCTGCGATGTTCTTTATACCACTGTGAACATGTGCAGTATTTGTTTTTTCATTCCTGAGTTACTTAGGATAATGGCCTCTAGTTCCAACCAAATTGCTGCAGAAGATATTATCTCATTCTTTTTCTAGCTGAGTAGTATTCCATGGAGAGAGAGAGAGAGAGAGAGAGAGAGAGAGAGAGAGAGAGAGAGAGAGAGAGTGTGTGTGTGTGTGTGTACCACATTTTCTTTATCCACCCATTGGTTGACGGGCACTTAGGTTGATTTCATATCTTTACAATTGTGAATCGTGCTGTGATAAACATATGAGTGCAGGTGTCTTTTTAATGTAATGACTTTTTTCTTTCAGTAGATATCCAGTAGTGGAATTCAATGGCAGATCCACTTTTAGTTTTTTATAGAACTCTCCAAACTATTTTCCGTATAGGTTGTACTAATTTGCATACCCACTAACAGCGAATAAGTGTTTCCTTTTCACCGCATCTGTGCCAACATCCATTTTTTGACTTTTTAATAATTGCCATTCTGACTGGGGTGAGGTGGTATCGCATTGTGGTTTTAATTTACATTTCCCTGATGATTAGTGATGTTGAGCATTTTTTCATATGTTCATTGGCCATTTGTATATCCTCTTTTGAAATGTGTTCACATTATTTGCCCAGTTTTTAATGAGATTATTATTTCTTGATTGTTATTTCTTGATAGTTTCTTTGAGTTTAGTATAGACTTTGGAGATTGTCAGATGTATAGTTCACAGATATTTTCTCCCATTCTCTATGTCATCTGTTTATCTGTTTATTTCTTCTGCTGTACAGAAGCCTTTTAGTTTGTTTTTGTTGCTGTCGCATTTGCATTTGGGATCTTAGTCATATGTTACTTGCCCAGATCAATGTGTTATGGCTTTTTTAGATATTCAATATCAAGTTCACAAATATATTATAATACATGAAAAGCAAAATGAATAACAATGCCCAGAGGACAAATTGCAGTTACAATATATCTAATTGATACTTGTAAATCTTCCTAGAAATTTTTAAAAAGTGCCTTAAATCCTTTTAGAATGTAGTGCTATACATTGCTGTCTTTTTATAATCCAGATCATTGATAGGATTTGTGTATTTTATTTAGCTCACTGTCACGGCTTTTTCTTTAATACTGTTTAGTCAATGAATAAATTATTGAAACATTCACTTATTCATTCCAAACCAGTAAGTATCATCTTATGCCAACTACTTTGCTATGAATAAGACATGATCCCCATAGTGAAAGTGCCTTCAGTCTAAATGAAAGAGCGATTGGGGGGCAGATCCAAAAATTATTCAGTACTAGCCATTTATTACATTTTGATAGACATTGTATTTCTTTCTTTAGGGAATTGCTCTGTTCCCCAAGCCATGTGATTTTTTTGGATTTATCACTCCTACCAAAAGTTGAGCATGTGAATCAAACTGGACAATCAGAATAATTCATTCCTGGAGACTCCATGATTAGTGCCACATAATGCAAACAGGAACAATCAGAGCCCTTCTATGCAAACTGCTATGGTCAGAGGCAGGGCTGGAGGAAGGGGAGAGGGGAGGGAGAGGAGAGGGGAGAGGTAAGAGAAAGAAAGAATCTTACTTTTTAAGATCAGGTGCTTGGAATGGTACCATGTGATTCAGGAGAGATGGTAGGTTCTCCTGCTGCCCTACTGAGATTTCTTTACTGCAATGAAGTGAAGTGGAGATAATCAAATCAAAGAAGTCAGGAGAGAGAGAAATACACTTCTGGAGATATCATTGATAGTTAGATGCCAGAAGGCAGTTCTACCCCATAGATTTCCCAGTTATATGAACCAAATGTCTCCCAGGGCTTTTAGTTTTTGTTTTATTTTCCATCTTAAATTCATTTGAGTTTGATTTCCATCAGTTGCAATCAAATGGATCTTAACTACAGCAGTTAAGGAGGTGGACTTTGTGAGGAATGAAAGAGGAGAATGGTCTGGAGTCAGTCCCTTGTCTTCAGTTCCTACAGTGGAGTGGGCAGTGGGAATGGAAAAGACAGTAGAAATTAAGCCAAAATTGAGGAAGCTAAATTTTGAGAATAATGGGGCCAATTAGTATCAGAGGATCAAGTAGAGAAAATGATTTTTGGTTTCTGACCAGCTGCCTTTTGTGGCATAGCAGACATGTCCACCTATCCCCAGTCCTTCCTAATTGTAGAGCCCCATTTGCTCAGGTGGTAGGTGATGATCCTTTGATTTCAGGGTGAGGTCCTTGTCCATGTTCAGAGGGTGAATCAGGTTTTAGGAGAAGTCCTAGTTTATACCTGTTGCCTGGTATAGTTTTCAGTATTTCCTTTTGATGTGGAACAGGTGGGCCCCAAAGTGGAGTTTAGCCCATAGGGATTCTTGGCTTTGCCTAGGAAAGAATTCAAGGGTGAGCTGGTGTTAGGGTAGAAGAAAACAGCTTGACTGAAGCAGCAGCTTACAGCTCTGGAGGTGTTACAACCCCATGACTGCTCTTGCAGAGCAGGGCCACCCCATAGGCCGTGGACTGAGAGTAACAGCTCAAGGCAGGTTCACAGTCATATTTATACCTACTTTTAATGACATGTAAATTAAGGAACATTTTTAGACGGCAATTTCTAGGGGAGGGGTAGTAACATTTAGGTCATCAGGTCATTGTCATGGAAAGGGGTGGGATGTTGCCATGGCAATGGTAAGCTGACTTGGCACACTGGAGGGCATGTCTTACGGAAAGCTGCCTGTGTCTTGTCCCTGTTTTAGCTAGTCCTCAATTTGGTCCTGTGTCTGAGCTCCGCCTCCAGAGTTGAGTTCCGCCTCCCACTTCACTTTTACACTCAAGTGTTCTTGGCTGGGATGATGAGTCCCACGGTCTTTTGATCATGGCTGGTCTGCATCAGGCATGGACTCGATCAGTAGTCACTGGTCTTCAAAGGAAGACTTGGGATCTAACGCTGGTGAGTGAAATGTAAAAATGTTTCTCAGCAAAGCCTCAAGAGCACACTGATATCTGTTTTCCTCAAAGTACTAAATTTTATCGTTTAAAATGTTTGCTAGTTTGATCATTTGAAATGGAAACTCTAAATTTGGGTTTCCCTAGTAGTACAATCGAATATTTTGTATAGTATAGTCCATTTTTTAAAATTGAACTGTATATTCATATCCTTTTTTTTCATGTGGGAAACTGCCTGTTACTGAGTTTTAACAGATTTCTATAAATTATGCAACTTTTGGTTTTTTTTACATTATTATTTTATCATATTTTTTGTTTGCCTGTTATTAATTTTTTGGGGGGTATTGTTCTCTTTTTAAAAAACATGTACAATATGGCTAGTGAATGTCTGAATATATGTAATTATATATAGGTGTTTTATTGCATCTACTGGGATAGATGCATCTTTTTTTTTTTTTTTTTTGAGATGGAGTCTCACTATGTTGCCCAGGCTGGAGTGCAATGACACGATCTAAGCTCACTGCAGCCTCTAACTCCCAGGTTCAAGACATTCTCTTGCCTCAGCCTCTGGAATAGCTGTGATTATAGGCACCCACCACCATGCCTGGCTAATTTTCATATTTTTAGTAGAGATGGGGTTTCAGCATGTTGGTTAGGATGGTCTCGAACTCCTGACCTCAGGTGATCCTCCCACATCAGCCTCCCACAGTGCTAGGATTACAGGTGTGAGCCACCATGCCTGAGACTTAATGGTCTAAATCAGCTAACATGTCATCTTTATTTGGAAGTATCAAGCATTAATCTTGAAAGATAGTTGCATGTACATAGAGAAATAGCTTGGATTCTAGGGTAAAGCATTTGTGTAAGTTGTTGATTAATAAATGAGGATGAAGATACTGCTTTCAGTTCCAGTCTATTTAAAGTTTCATAACCAAAGATGCTGGACGAGCCCTGTCAGTTGGTTAAAGGGGATGCAATCCATCCCTTATCCTGGGTCCCTGAATCCAGTTTTCTGCATCCTTTGTGGTGATAGGCTCAGACCAGTTTTGTAAAGAAGGATAAAAGATTTGGAAGGCTTTCGGGTACTTGCCAATGGTAACATGGAGTGATGTTCTAGACTAGCATGAGCCATGGAAAGGCAAAATGAATGAAGAGATTCGTCCTCTGCTGGAATTAGTCACTCTTTGCTCACGTCTCCTAAAGGAAAGTTATTTTTTAGCTTCTGCTCTATAATGCCTCTTTTACAATCTATTGTCTAGATGTTTCCTTTGCTATAAAGAGGTGAGCTGTTAACTTGTGGGAAACAGTACCCATTGGTTCAATGACTGGCTACTGAGTTGAATCGTTGCAACTATAGTACATGGCCTCAAAATAACACCATACATTCTTACCACCCCATGACCTCAATGTCCCAGAGTTCCCTGTTATCTCCTTAAATTACTTTGCCCATGGAACCAGTATATCAGGCTGCTGTTTTCTTGAATGCTGTAGTTCTTTTATATTTTTTAAGCATACCGTGATAGTTAAAAGGGTGGTTTCAGAAGCCCAACTACTTTGTTCAAATCACTGCTTCATAACTCTCTAGCTTGGGAGGCATAGAAAGCTATCTTACCTCCCTGATCATTAATTTCTTCAGCTGTAGAGTGGGAAAGACAATGTTATAAAGCCCTTTCTATATCATTTAGGATACCTTCTGCTGAAAGTAACAGGAAATCCTAGATCAAACTCATCTACCCAGTAATAAAGTTTATCTCACATTAGTGGAAATCAGGAAGATAGCATGGTTCTAGATGAAGTATAATCAGTGGCTCAACAGTGACACTCAATGCCCAGATTTTTCTGTCTCCTGGGATATCTTACAGTATAATGGCAAGAAGATTGCATTAACTCAAGCTGTCATAGTCAGGAATATTGGTGTGATGTCAGAAGAAAGACTCTCTTTTACTCAGTCTTCTTTTTAGATTCTAGAAACCTCTCATGAGAATTCTTTCCCTATGTTTTTGAATAGGTTTGGTCATATGCCCATATTTAAACCAACATTGAAAAAAGGAATGGCATTGTAATAATTTTCATAAGATAATCAGTTAAAATGGATTTAACAGAGAAACCACCATGACTGCTATGCATGGTTTGTTGTGGAGTATTAAATGAAATACTGTATGCAAAGCATTTCAAACAGTGCCAGGCACAAGTAAGCTCTCAGTGAATCATTATCTGTTAGTTATTGATCAATTTACTTATTTTTACTAAAATGAAAATGAAAGCTATCATTTGTATGTTTCTTTAGGAACATTTTTGTTCCAGTGAGCCATCAGACTTGAAACCAAAATAATAAATATTTAATGATGGATTTGCAGGCGTCAATGAGACAAGAAATCTGTTTTGTGAGCTTGGGGTAATTTCTTAGGAGAAATTCTTCAGTGAGAGGAGTTACATCTTCAGAATTTTAGCTTCTATTGAGATGGAAGTTAATGAAGCTAACAAGAGGTAGAAAAAGAAAAGCAGAACAAAACTCCTCATCTGCAACTTGGCCACAGCCCCTTCCCTTTCTTTAGCGTGAGGAATTATCTGATCTTTATGGGTATTGTAGCCCATAAGAGACCTTCGAGGCTGCCTTTCCTCCTAGCAACCCTTGTGCTATCCCTTGATAGCCTCATATTTCCCAGATCCAGAACAACATCAGATAGAGCCTTTTTAACTTCAGGAGGTATTTCTGCAAATAATCACTATTCTTCCATTGTCTCCAACTCCTTCAGAATTCTAACCATTGAATAGAGAAAGAGAAAGCAAAGACCCAACAGTTTAAGATTGCTTGGTGAGGACTGAAGCAAGAATGTCAGTGAACTGCCTCACAATACATTCCTGAAGAGTGCCAAGGTGCAGAAACCGATCTGCTCATAACGACTAATGAGGTGTCATGCCATGAGTTTTCCCTCCTACTGTATGTTGTATTTGTCAAGGGGAGAAATTCTGAATGGGGAACAGTTCATAGCTTGACCTCAGTGCTCAACTCAGGGTCCTAATTTGACTACCAACTTTAAAATGCTTTGTAGGCATTTTCTTGTGCAATCAGTGTGCAAGATTGGCTGGGGCAAGCCTTAGAGCTTTTTGCATGAGCTCTCCTCATTCAGGGTCACCACTGATAAATAGCCACACAGACTTCTGGGGCTTACTCATGGGAACTTCGGTTGAAAAAGGGCAGTGCAGGTGTTTCCATAACCCTTACCTCAAATGTGCCAAGGCTCTGGCGCCTTCAAGACTGGTTTTGGGACTCTTACAAGACCAGCCATTCTTGGGGAGGTTTCCAAGAACTTCTTGTTACTAGTCAGGCAAAAAGAGAGATGGAGAAAAAGTAAAAACAACTTCATTTCTTTTTGGGGAGTTCAGCATAAATTTTGCGGTCCAAGACAGAGTCAGAAAATGCCAAGCTTGCAATAAATGTCACCTTTTTGGTAGTGCTGTGGGTGAACAGATGGTTAGTGGGACTTTTGGTGGGAGTGATGGGGGTGGTATGAAGAAAATCTTTCATTAAACATTTGCAGAATAATTTCAATAAACTATTCCTTAACATTAGCAAATGCCTATCAATTCCAAATTTAATTAGTGGCTTCTCTTTATGGCCTTCAGCTTAGTTGCATAATCATGCACTTATTCTTTCTGATATTTAAATATCATATTAATAAAAGAAATACATTTAATACATACGCATGGAATTACTGCTTTCAGCACTTTCTTTGGGGTCTTCAAATAGAGTACATGAAGATATGGTAAAGAAAGCCCTTTTTGTTATTGCAACATCTCTTAAAAGACTTAATACTTTTTTTTCCCAGGAAAGAAAATAATTTAGGTGTCTTAGCTACTGTTGGTTGAGCTGAAGTTCAAGAAGCACCTATTTTTTTTTTGACAAATATTCATTTTTTAGAAATGAATATTTTGCCTCTTTCGCTAGCCACAGTGCTACATTTCAAGATTCATTGGAGCAATTAATGTACATTAGTCTCACTGCATTTTAATGTAAAAATAACAGAAGAGAAAGCCAATTCTAAAAACTAGTTTTCAAGACAGCATTGTATGGTACATTTTTAAATGGGTCTCCTGGTAGCTTGTCTGTCAAGAAGGCACAAAACAAATATTGGTGACCTTGTTAAATGGAAGTTTACCAATCCCCTTGTCTGTTTCATAGTCCCGTCCCTTTCAAAGATGCGTGCGAACGCGCACGCGTGTGCACACACACACATTTTCTAATTGTAAATGGGTGGAAAGTTTATTTGCAGCTGTGTTATGGTCAAAGCAGATACTAGAAAATGCAGAAAAGAGAATGATCCTCTGAAAAACATATAGATATAAAAGCTTCCAGCAAAGCACCTCAGTATGAATGTGGGTAAAACCTAAGGGCCTCTTTATCACTGTGTAATGAAGGAATCCCAAATGTAAAGTTGAAAGTATGGATTCAAATTTCAGTATTATTTAGCAATGTTATAAATTACTATAATTACATCCAATATTCATTCACCTGTCATACAGTAAATATATATGTGTTAAATTTAAAATATATGTAAGTTACTATTCAAGAACTGGAGGTGCACAGATGAATGTGCATGCTTCCTGATCTCAAGTATCTCCTAGTTTCTCTGTAAGGGTTATGGAAGGGGAGAGAGAAACTCATAATTATGATAGAATATAGAAAATGTAGTGTAGAAATAGGAAACGGAAGCTCTCATTGCCCAGAAGATGTTGAGTGGTCAGCACAGTCTAGGGGTGATAAGAAAATAATTTGTGTAGAAAATATTGTCTCCACTCTGTGTTGAACTATGAGTGAAGTTAGTTATACAACTAATATAAGGAAAGAGACTCCAAGCCTCCAGGACCATTTATGCAAAATCCTGGGGTCAAGAGTAGCCTGATATGGAAAATTACAAGTAATTCAATATTGTCAAAAGTATCCATAAAGGAAGGGGGATATTAGCAGGTAACAGGTGGTGGAACAGAGCTCAGAAGGTTTCCCTGTGATACTTTAAAGAGCTTGGATTACTCTTATAGGTAATGAGGAGTCATAGAATGGTCTAAATAAGTGTCTGACATGGCTAAATTTTTGTTCTCAATGAATTATTTTCTCTAGAGGTTAGATTGGAACAGTGTTATGCTAACAAATGTTAAACAGTTTACTGTCTGTGAACAAAAAGTCCTGATTGTAGCATTTGCCAATTTCTATGGTGTAAACATTTTCATTTTAGCAAATTTTAAGGTGCCAGTCTGAAGTCACTGAACCCTGAGCTGGGAAGAGAAAAGCACAGTTAGATCTTGTCAGCTAGTACAAGTTGATTCCAGCCACCACTGGATTGGAGGGGTAGATTGAAAGAATGAGGATATGTTAGGTCACTTACACAGTTCAGGCAAAAGATAAGATGGACCTGAACTAAAGCATAGACAGCTAACGTAGAGAAGAGAGACTGGCTAGAGGATGGCTACCATAGGGTATTTTTGGATGTGGAGTGTGAGAAACAAGGAAAAAAGGGAAACTCATGTTTCTACCTTGAGTCACAGGCTTAATTGCTACCCAGGGAGGAGGAGAAAGGAAGGATGCCTTAGGTAGAGAATGCAGTCAGTCATGGAACATCTTGCTGGTGTGTTTAATCAGTAGTGGTACATATGATTCTGAATCCTGGAAGCTTAGCGAGAGGTAGGTATTTGTAGAAGAAGCATTAGTGGAGTGAGTTATCAGTGTCTTGGTGCTGACAAAAATCATGGGTGAATAGGATTGACTGGAAATGTATAGAAGTAGAAGAGTAGAGAGGAACGGTCTAGCCGTGGTGCTGCAGTATCCCGGTGTGTCTTAGATAGGTTATAAGTACACAGAAATAGATTCTTTTAACTTTGGGGCTGCTATGGGGTGTCTTGAAGTGACAGGGCAGGATTTGGACCAGCAGAATTTCAGGAGCAATGACCTCAGGCCACAGGTGGCCATGAAATTCCCTGTTGCTTCATGTCCTGTGCAAATGTTGTCGTCTAACTGTCTCTTGACATAGAAAAACATGAAATTCTAGCGTATGTCACAACCTTGATTATAGCCTCACTTAAGGGGAAGATAAAGGAAAATAATCTTTGGAAGGAGTCGCAGAGGAAAAGATCAGAGAAGGACAATGAGAATCTGTAAAGGGTAGTGTCAAGGAAACTACACGTATTTGCAGAATGAACCTTCTTGCTGGTGAGCAATGTCCAAAGCATACCGGTTCATTTTTATGTCTTCTGCTTCATGCATTTATTCATTCATTCAGACATTCAGATAATCACTCTTAGGTGTCAACTCCCTGTGAAGTGTCAGGTGCCAGGCTTTTTAAACATTAGGTATTTATTTGTTTCTGACTGATAGCATAGAGCAAGCAGTCTAACACTGTAGGAAGGAAATGTACACATTGG
The DNA here is from genome assembly GCA_004027715.1 of Plecturocebus donacophilus. Classification (NCBI taxonomy): domain Eukaryota; kingdom Metazoa; phylum Chordata; class Mammalia; order Primates; family Pitheciidae; genus Plecturocebus; species Plecturocebus donacophilus. Next base: position 190,590 of record PVKP010000481.1, read on the forward strand.
TCTTTGTTGTTTTAGAGACTTAGTGATCGTGTTAGTGTTCCCACTCTTTGGGAGAAAGTGCAGATCTGCTCCCAAGGCAATTCACAAAGGCCAAGGAGATTCTTTCTGACGTTTGGATAAGAACCCCCTTTATTATTATTATTTTTGAGATGGAGTTTCACTCTTGCTGCCCAGGCTGGAGTGCAGTGGCGTGATCTTGGCTCACTGCAACCTCTGCCTCCTGGGTTCAAGCGATTCTCCTGCCTCAGCGTCCCAAGTAGCTGAGATTACAGGCACCCACCACCACACCTGGCTATTTTTTTGTGTTTTTAGTAGAGATGGGATTTCACCATGTTGGTCAGGCTGGTCTTGAAATCCTGACCTCAGGTGATCCACCTGCCTTAGTCTCCCAAAATGCTGGGATTACAGGCATGAGCCACCGAGCCCAGCCAAAACCCCCTTTTAAATTACTTAATTCATTCAGGAATACTTGAGTACATGCTGTGAGCCAGTGCTGGGATGAGAATTTAGTAAATGAAACAGATAAAGCCCTTGCCCTATGGAGCTCACACTCTGGAAGTGGGACAGGAAGGAAAGAAATATTGACTGCAGATAGTATATCAGATGATGGTGAGTGAGTGATACTAAGACAATGGGTAGGAATGGCTGGGGAGAAACAACATTTTAAATAGGGTGGTCAGGAAGACTCCAACACTTACTAAAACATATCAGTGAAGTCTCCTGAGTCATAGTGACTAAACTCAACCAGGAACCCGCACGAAAATCGAATGCATTGTTACTTTCCCAGAAGAACTTACTCTCATTTAAGAACACTCAAGGGTCTGGTTTTTATATCCCAATTTTGGCTCTTGAATCCAGCTTATTTTGAATTCATATTAGTTAATGGCTAAACCTTTCTTTGCTCAGTGTTCCAGAATGAATACCTATCATCAGACTGCCATGAGTTGAATAAATGGAGCACTGGAAGTATCCTTAATAGTCTTTTGGGTCTTGTGGCTTTGAAAGGAGATAGTTTGAATATGTTAAAATTTTAACCTTTATGCTCTCTCACCCATCTTGTATTCTCTTATTTCTGAAAAGAGAAGGCTCACTGGTAGTTATATTTCCTCTCTGAATAACTTCCCCCCAGAGTCTGTATTTTTCCTAAGAGATGATGGAAGGCAACTCCTGATTTGCTGACTTTACTCTGCCCCAAAAACTCGGGACCTGGCTGGAAAGCTGCTGGTCTTGGGAGTTTCGGCTGTGGGCGTCTGGGGTAGAAGGAGCTGTGGTTATAATGAAGTCCCTCAGCTCCTTTAAACATAATCTCCCTTGAATAGAATTTAAGACCAATTTGTATTGGACTGAATTTGGCAAAACGGATTTTACCTAATATGTATGTTCATGAAAGCACAAATGAAACCAAGTTTGATGGTTTAAATCCCGTCTGAAATGCTCCAATGAAAATCATTGAGAATGACATCGAGTGAATTCTTTTGGAAAGTGAATAATTGACACCAAGTTTATCTTAGTACAGGCACAGATTTATGTATTTGGGATATATGTGTAACTGTTATACCTCTAAGGACAATTTTGAGAACACATGAATTACACACTAAACAATTATAGTCAATCTTAATTGTATGAGATATTTTCTGGAAGAGTGGTCTCTGCCCAGAAGAAGGGTCAACAATCTTTTTCTGTAAATAACCAAACAGTGAAGTCTTCAGCCTTTGCAGGTCTTGTGGTCTCTGTTATAACTGAGAACTCTTCCATTGCAGCACAAATGCAGCTATAGACAGTATGCAAATGAGTAGTGTGTTACATTAATACTTAATGAATGCTAAAATTTAAATTTCATATAATTTTTGTGTATCATAAAATATTTTTTTGCTTTTTTTTCCCCAAGCATTTAACAATGTAAAAGATATCCTTAGTTTCTTGGCCACACAGAACAGGTGGCAAACTGGATTTGGTCCACAGGCTATAGTGTGACGATCCTTGATACAGAAAATTGTGTTATGTACTGTTCACACATATTTCTCCCAGATTTACATGATTATCATTCAGTAGATGTTTGGGATATTATTTGTACTTTTGTGTATTTAACGGATGAGAGTTCCAGCCATATTCTCAACATTTCCTCTGGGCTCTTGAACAAGTTAGGGGACTTTTCTGACTCAGCTTTTTTACCTGTAAAACGGGGAGAATGATACTCACCTCTGGTGGGTGACATAATCAAACTATATGATATTTGTAAAATAGGCAGCACAATGCTTATACATAGTAACTTAATAAATGAACACTCAGTGTTTGTTAGCAGGTGTTTCATATTTCCTCTCACTGGAAACATATTCTGCTCTTTAAGGTTAATCTCTGCAGGGCAGATATGTGGCTAATGAATCTGAGGCCAAATACTAGCCAATATCATCTTTCATCTTGATGTCGTGGGTTGCTTTCCCAGTGGTAATTCCTTTAGCTAGAGAGAAGATTTGTCCCTGTTGGGTATTTCTGGTCATCCATGGCTTCCCCAAGGAGCTGACAATACACACTGGCTTTCCCTGTCTGTAGGTTCTTTAACTTGCCTTTCTCATTACGTTCTGAGCTGCTTGAAGAGACCTCCTGATACAATTAGCGAATACCTCAGTCAGTTTTTCTTCCATAGGAACCCTCTTAGTTCCCTTTTACCAATCACAAGGTATATTAGTCGGTTATTTCACTGCTATAAAGAACTACCTGAGACTGGGTAATTTATAAAGAAAAGAGGTTGAATTGGCTCATGGTTCTGCAGGCTGTACAGGAAGCATGGCAGCATCTGCTTCCAGGGAGGCCTCAGGGGCCTTGTACTCATGGTGGAAGGCAAAGTGGGAGCTGGCCTCTCACAGCAGGAGCAGGGCCAAGAGAGAGAGGTGGGAGGTGCCACACACTTTTAAACAACCAGATCTCATAAGAACTCACTCCCTGTCACGAGAACAGCACCAGGAGACGGGGCTTAACCATGCATGAGAGCTCCACCCCCAAGATCCAATCGCCGCCCGCTGGGCCCCACCTCCAATGCTAGGATTACATCTCCACATGAGATTTTGGTGGGGACATAAATCCCAACCATATCACAATATGGCCTGAGGTTTTGGTTGCTGTGGGTCATCATTAACTTATAAAGGATATGGTTTGAAGGGCCATTTCTTCCCTGACTCTCTGTTTTCTGTCTTCTACATTCCTTAAATATATACATTAGGTCAGTTTTGACACATTTTTAGATAGGAAAACTTTACCAGGGGGGGCTCTCTCTGGATTGGATGCAGAGAACAAGTACATGATGGACCACACAAGTCAATATAACACACAAGTCAGTATAGAGTGAACTATAGAAAATTCAGCTCATTCAGGAACCTAGAGGTAGAGTAAGGAGTAGAAAAGTCTGAAGACCTCATAGGCAACATGACACTGGCATAAGAGGAAGCAAAGTGTTGATTGCTTTTTATCTTCCATCTCTGCAAGTGGGGTACTTTCATAAGAGGTGTGGATATATATAGTTGCCAACATAAGATAAAAATAGAACATAAAAAACAAAATAAATTATGTTTGTTATGTTAAATGTGTATATATTATAGAATACATATTATATAGAATAGACAGTAACACTAATACCTAGGGGTAAAATAAAATATGAAGTGCAGGTTCCCCACTGTCCAGGGCTTGGGGCAATAAAGATGAGTGAGGAGGTGGAAATAGAGACTGCTGTTTTACGGCCACCAACAAGGAGTTGCCTTACTTCAGCATTCTTTCCAAGTTTGCTCACTTCTTTTTGCTGTAGAAATGATTTTAGAGCAGATTCTTGCCACTGACAGCCAGATTATAGTTAAGAATTATTTTCACCAAGCCTGTATGGCTAAGACCATGGAAGGCTGTTTCAGCTCTAGTCACCAGGAGGTTAGATCCATAAGCTTTCCTGTTGTCTGTTTCTATCTTCTGGTTCAACCTGGGAAGGAAGCATCAGCTGAAAAGTCCTACCTTGTCGGCATTGGGAAAAGACTCAAGCATAATAAATGCTGAAGTTGCTGGGAATTTAGCAAACTACTGGGCAACAGAGTAATGTTTTGATAAAAGAAAAATGGTTCAGAAAATAACAAATGTTGGCAAGGAAGTAGAGAAATAGGAACCCTTGTGCATTTCTGGTAAGAATATATAAAATGGTGCAACTGTTATGGGAAACAGTATGGCGGTTCCTCAAAAAAATAAAACATAGAATTGTACGTGACCCAGCAATTCTGCTTCTGGATATGTAGACATCCAGCTGGAGACCATTATCCTAAGTGAATTAATTCAGGAACAGAAAACCAAATTCCACATGTTTTTACTTACAAGTGGGAGCTAAACATCAGGTACTCATGAACGTAAAGATAGCAACAGTAGACACTGGGGACTACTGGGGTAAGGGAAGTGTTGAAGAACTGTTAGGTACTGTGCTTAGTACCTGGGTGCTGGGATCATTTCTACCCCAAACCTCAGCACCATGCAATATACTTGGGGAACAAACTTGCACATGTAACCTCTGAATCAAAAAGAAAAGTTGAAAAAGTAAAATAAAGAATTGAAAGCAGGGACTTAAATAGATATATACCCGTGGTTCATAGCAGCATTATTCATAATTGCTAAAGGCAGAAGCAGTCCAAATGTCCAACAGTAGATGAATACATAAACAAACTGTGGTTTATGTATACAATGGAATATTATTGAGCCTTCAAAAGAAAGAGAATGATGACGTATGCTACAAATGGATCAACCTGGAAAACATGCTAGGTGAAATAAGCCAGTAACAAAACAACAGATATTGTATGATTCTACTTATGTGAAGCTTCTAGGGTAGTCAGATTCATAGAGACAGAAAGTAGAATGGTGATTGCCAAGGGCTGGGGAAAAGGGCAATGGGTTATTGTTTAATGGGTATGGAGTTTCAATACAGAGAGATAAAAATACATTCTGGAGATGGATGGTGGTGATGGCTGTAGAATGACATGAATGTACTTGATGTCTCTGAAGTGTACATTTGAAAAATGGTTAAAATGGCAAATTTTGTGTTACATTTTACCACAATTTTTTTTACAAAGCAAAACGGCAGGAAGGGAGGAAGAAAGGGAGGGAGGAAGGGAGAGAGAAGGGAGGGAG